>CM073768.1:151335779-151378664 GCA_037158775.1 Hetaerina titia
GGCGGCTTATAGGGTATTATGTAGATGTAGAAGGAGCAATTCTTCCTGTACTACTATTGGTTTCCCCAAGAAATCTGGTCAGATCGAAATACTTCACACGGTTTGACTGATGCCAGCGTCGTCCCCCGCAATCGAACCGTCTGGTCAGTAGCACTTCGGTCTAATCACTTCGCTATCACAATTAGGCATCTACTATAAGTAATTTTAATTTTCGCAATAATTATTTTGGTCGACTTCTTAATTTATTTTTTATAAATAATGGATATCTTTATACACTGACGATAATGAATAAAGTAGAACCTTTTCCGATGACATCAAGAATATCATATGAACTCCAACGTATTACGGTCGGAAGTATAACAAACACAAGATTAGAGTGACAGACTGCAAGACTGACAGGTTTAAAATGTCATTTTTTCCAAGAACGATAAGAGACCAGAATGCTTGTAGTCAAAATTCTCCAGGGATTAATTCAACACAAAAAGTTTTAATATATAGGTTAGGGACTGAGCGTGGAACAATATATATATATATATATATATATATATATATATATATATATATATATATATATATTATTTCACCTACTGAAAACCACTAACGCGTATAATTCGAAGTAGTAAATCTGGGAGACTGTTTTAGCCGTTACTTTGTGGAATTTTTCCGTCGTATAGAAAGAAAAGAAAACACGACAATTCCACATTTACACTTTATTTAGACTAAAGTGTAAATGTGGAATTGCCGTGTTTTCTTTTCTTCCTATACGATAGTAATTCTGGACCAGCCAACTTCTGCGGTTTAACAATTGCCGAAACTTCCGGGAAGCTTCAGGTGTTACGTGAAAATAAAATCATCTTTTCAGTAGCATAACATGCAACTCTATGAATTTTGCTGGCCTGAGGATGACTGATCGAAGCACGAGTTGACCTCGTGTCCATCAAATACACTACCGAGTTGGACTTCGTGGTTTTATATCCCTTGGCGAGTCTCGCCCAGCCAAAAGTGTCTTGTGGCTAGTACTGTGATTACGATATTCAATGAGCGTAGGAATATAAGGAGTAATTCACACATGAACGGATATTCAACTTCCTACTTACACCTACTACTTTTGAGCTATGCCTATATAATTATTCATTATATCACACAATGTGTGAGGAGATAACATGATTGCGATTGTGCATGTACGGCTGGTGACCTAACATCCCCCGCCTCACGACCTCGCGGCGGTTACCAGGGTACTGTGTAGGTGTGGATTTATACAATATATATCACGTGGGTAGACTAAATGATGAATTAGTGGGCTGCATGGTGAGTGAAACGCTGTCATTATCTTAAGTGTGTCTGAAGATAATTGTGTAACAGGGAATCAATCTCTGGCATAGTTCCCATTAACTTGTAACATTTTAAAGATAATGAAGTTCAATTAAGAAAATATGGCAATATCCTTTATCCACAATTGGTCACCTGATCGGATGCATTAATCTCCTTGACGAAATGCCTTACAATTATTTCTCTCGCATTGTATCGTGAGAAATTGTTTTTAATTTTTTATTTGCATGTCAAAAGATTATTTTATACAAATGAGAAATTGTATCGTTGTTTCTCCTTTTTATGTTGTGCCCAGCTTGAAGAATAAAAAGCGACTTTATATGCAATAAAATATACCCTTTCATCCCTTGGTTTGTGGGTGATTTCCATCGCAATTGTTTCCGCGGTCTAGCCACGCCATTCAATTTATCTTTCTACAAATGTATACATACTTTCCTGTTGTCAACATAATTCAGAAAACGTTCCTCCACCTTTTAATATAAATACATTTCTTCCATTCAGTGCCATTATCCTGTCTCTGTAGAGTTATATTGGAAATTGCCTTTAATGCATTTTTACTCACAGTGTTTCATTAGGGTAATTTGAAGAAAGATTGCATAATGAGAGAAAATGGTGAAATGATTTAACACCTGGTGTATTTGTGTGTCAATATTCGTATGAAAATTTATTGCATTTCTAACACAAGAAAAGTGAAAAACCCTTTAAGTATGCCCCTCTCCGTACCAATTGCATGGAAAAGAAATTTGGATACTACGCTAGGTTAAGCATCATATAGAACAAATACCATGGTAGTGGAGCTCTTGAGGATTGTGGTTCGTAAAAATAGGATAACGAGAAACGATCTGTAATTCCCGGTGAATGTGAGGAATGAGTATGCGATGACAGATTGAGGATTGCAAGCGCCTGCAATAATGACTAGAGTGTAAAAAGTACTCTTAGCAGGTTGGGTCAGGTCATGAGAAAGAATGTGAATTGGGTGGCCAAAAGAATCAGAAGGGAATCAATGTTTTGAGACCAATTATAGCTCTAGAGAGGCATTGAGTGACATTCATGTTGGAGTGCAAATGGCGTCGGATTGGCCCATAAAACAATAGATACCAGAGGTCTTAGGAACAGGCGAGCATGTAACAGATAATGTGTTTGAGGCGGTCTTTAGGAGCCGACTACAGTGCTTAAAAATACTCCAAATACCCAACAGACGAGGATAGGCTGAAAATAGTACACGCATGCATGTAGACCACAAATTAAATGCCATTCAGAAGCACTCCTGGGGGCATGTGGAAGTAGCATTCCCCCTCAATACGCATGCTCAGCTTTAAGGTCGTTACTTTCATCCAGTGTATTTTGAGAAGAGGAAGTTTGGAGACGCGTTCTGGTGCTATGTCAACGCGAGTTTTCTCGAATTCCGGACTTGACAGCAGGCCATAACCTCATCGTCCGAGGTGTAATGATTACCCTGAGGTGTCTCTTGAGTTGAGGAAAAATATGAAAATCACAAGGCGCAAGACCCGGGGAATAGGAGGGTGTGGAATCGATTCAAATTTCAGCTTTCGCAGAGCCTCTCCAAGTTGCACGCAAGGTATGTGGACGAGCCAACATTATTACTCAATAATGAAGCCGATATGTTCCTTGGATATTCCGATATGATTTGCGATACGCTTTTGAGTGACTCGCCGGACATTTTGAATCAAATCTTCGACGAGTTTGCGATGTTTATCGTCTGTGGCAGTGATCGGACGTCCGCTGCGTGTTTCACCAACGAAAACATCTACATCTAGTTTAATGGCTTTTCCAGGCTCGCAACCAGAAAATTTTACTACCCATCGATTTACAGTAGACCTATTTAAAGCATAGTCACTATAAACAGCCTTCTGAAATAAATTTTCTTCAAAGTAATCTTTTTGGTTAAAATAGAATTTTCTAACCTTGCAATGATTGCGTTTGTTTGAGATGCAATTTCAAAAAATGGTGCGCGAGACGTGCAAACGTTTAAATAAATGTGTCAAATGTTAACATGTGTTTATCATATTTATGCTGACATGTAATATCATTGTGTAAAGGACGTTGTCTCTCTTAGTCTCTAAGGACGCAAATGGAAGATTGCCGCCTTTAACGCCACGCCTCTCTCTCTCTCCTTCTCCACGTCTCCTTAGGAAATCTGCTCGTCATCCTGGTCGTCACCCTCCACCGGAGACTTCGCTCGACGACCAACTTGTTTCTGGCCAACTTGGCTGTCGCAGACCTCTGCGTCGCCGTCTTCTGCGTTTACCAAAACTTCTACATCTACCTGATATCCAGGTGAGTCACTTCCCTTTCGTAACTCTTGCGCGCTCGACGTCCCATGCGGAAAGAAGCCGTGCTAGGTCAATCGGCGCTCAACGATGCACTTTCAAGAGTAAGACTGTACCATGCAAGCGTTTCTGGAATCAATTAGGCAGTGACGACTTCAAATTCGGAAGTGTCATGCATTCATCCCAGCTCCAGCTGCATTGGAACAGTTGATGCTTTGACAGATTTTAATGATACGTTCCAAATTTCACTCTCGCCTGATGCGCATTGTGGTTCGAAAATTGATTAATGATATATATTGCTCAAAAAAAGAGACATATTTATGAAAATATATATAAACAGAGCGACATTTGAATGTTTGGATAGTAATGAGGTACTCTTGAGGTCCCCATAGATTTGAATCACCATCCTTAGAGGAAAAAATGTCGTCATAAGTACATGTTCCTAATACCCCCCGCTAGCGGCGGCTTTCGAGGTATCATGCACACACACACACACACACACACACACACACACACACACACACACACACACACATATATATATATATATATATATATATATATATATATATATATATATATATATATATATATATATATAGGTGAATAGCTGAAGGTTTTGCTGAGAAAGAAATAATTTTATAAATTTCCAAATGGTTATTAACATTTTTAATTTTGCTGGCAATACAAATATTTTGGATTTCAGGCCAAATATTTATGCAAAAATTTTAGTTTTTACATTGATCAGGCAATGAAATTTTAAGTTTATTACGCAAATGTTATAAACTCTTAAGACAAACAGTTGACATACTACCACTTCTCACATAAAATAGTATGAAAAGCTTCCATCATAGAAATATCTAATAATAACAGATTACGAATAACAAATCAGAAGAGCATGCATAAGTACTAATAGCTACTTCTTAATTCAATATCTCTGTGGATTATTTACGATGAAATCAGTACACGTTACAATGTAATCCCATGGTGTATTTTCCACCTGAGGTACATCAACAATCGGAAGAGCAGTTTTTTCCTGAAGTTTAACAGCTGCAAAATTAGCAAATGAATTTTTACATGTAATTTTTAAAATATATTTCCATTTCACCTTAAATTCTATTTTATCCTTATACATTTTCCCCTTTGAAGAAAAGAATATTAATTACAACATTTCCTCTAGAAAATAGGAGCCCATTGAAATTGATAACTGACGTTTTTATCAATCAAACCACTTTGCTTTTCCACACAAACTTATACCACATAAACCACATAATTTTATGTGGAAAAGCAAAGTGGTTTGATTTATAAAAACGTCAGTATGAAGATTTTCCACCAAGTTACGCCAGAAACTGTTTTATTTGAAATTGAATCATTTTTACTTTTCCTTTCTTCGATGTTTGTTCCATAGTGTGTAACAAAGTATCCGTCGCATATCACGCGCGTTGCAGGATCCTCTTAGTAAAAATGTAAGTAAACTTTTTCCCAAGGTTATCGTTCCACGCAATTTTTCCCGTTTTTCCGTTTTCCCGTTGATAGTATATTTATTCCCATGCTCGGGAAGAGACGGATGCATTCCACATCAACATAATACCCCGCAAGTCGCCACTGAGACGAGTAACGAAGCGTGCTAGGTTACCACGTGTAAAATCAGAGTAAAAAAACATGCAAAACCAAATCATGCTACTTCTACACAAACATTATGCCGACCATGCACTCGAGAAACCCCAACCACAAGAAATAAAGCCCTTATATGCAACAATATTCAACAACACGACTCACGATTTCAACTCTTAATGAGAAGAAGAAATATTTAGGACAAGGGTCTACGTAAACTTGGTTCCTAGCAATCGTGTCCTGCTCAACCACACTAAGCTTTCTTGAAAACTCCATTAAGAATCCAGGAGTAATTGTAAATTCTCAGTACGTGCGACAAAAAATACAGTTACTTATGGACCCCAACCACTTCTTTTTTCGACCGTATTGCTTAGATATTTAAACGGGGCATGGTTACAAAACAACGACTCTGAATAAGTATTACTGAATCTTAGGGCAATGCTGATAGCAGCACAGTAGAGGCTGAATTTTTGGCCAGTCTCTGCTGGAAATTTGATATTGAATTTGAGTTGAATATTCAATAACTCGGTGATAATTAATGATCGCATGGTAAAACTGTCAAGTTAATGTTCAAAATCTTTTTAATTTTTCAATGCAATATATTAGACCGTCTGCGTATTGATCTAATTCAATATGTCAGTGTAATAAATGGATAGAACGGGTATTCAAACAAGTCAGTAACGTGGTGAATTAAGAACTGAACTAAAACATCGCTCTCTAGCTATTAAAGGCGTAAAAAAAGCTCTAAGGGTAGATATTAATCTGTTCTTAATGTTTACGAAACACCATTACCAACAATACCCTAAAAGTAGATTTATATCCCCGGTAACTTGAGTCTCAAAAATATAAACATTTACTCGGAGAAAAAATCATTCATACTATTCTACCAACTGAAGGACGATATTAGACTCTAACAAATACTGCTGGGCGTCTCTCGAAAGCTTTATATTGTTTGCATTTCAATATTATTCATAGATAATCTACCGGTATAGGTAGGTTTCTGGATGGTCACAACTATCAAATAAATATTTTGCAACAAAATCCAATCTAGCAACCTAATCTACATCAGGTCCCACTTCATCTCCGTGTACCTCATTCCTCACTTCATTCCGTCCAACATCCCTATCCTATTCCTCCCCTTTCCTCGATTGCCCAAATTCCTCCCCTTTATTACCCTCTTCAATATTCCACTACCGCTCAGTACACCTCTCAATCATTTTCCCTGCCTCCATAGGGTTTCCCTACACAAACCCCTCTCCTAACCAACCATCCCCAATACTTCCTCATTTGTTTTCCTTTCGGTCCATTTCACCTTCTGCATTCTTCTCCACACCCACATTTCAAAAGCCTCCAATCTACGTATATCCTCCTGCTTCAGCGACCACGTTTCCAGGCCGTACAAAGGTACGCTCCATATCAGAGTTTTTAAGAGTCTTGCTGTAACATCCCTACTCAACGTCCCCGTCATTAACTCCGTCCTCCTTGAGAAAGCCTCCTTGCCTAGCGCAATTCTTCTCCTTACGTCCCTACCACTTTGACCGTATTGGTCCAAAACACTTCCGAGATATGTAAACTGTTATACTTGCTCACTTTTTTCCCTTCCAATTTTAATGTTTAGCTTAGACTTTTTCTTTATGGAGAATCGCATAACCTTTGTTTTATTAATATTGATTCTCATCCCATATCTATCGCACAGAACCTCCAATTCACTCAGCAATGCTTGCAAACCCTTGGCTGACTGAGCAACTAATGCTTGGTCATCAGCAAACCTTACCAATTTTACGAATTCCCACACGACTATCATTCCTACCTACAGTTTTTCCCATGTCTCTTTAATCATTTCCTCCACATACTACCTTGAAGAAAAAGTTCCCAAAATAACCACCGTGTGGCGTTCCCATCGTTTCGATTTGAGTTCTGTTTTTTTTTGTTAAATTGGTACATTTGTTGTTGATATTCCCTTTAAATCTTAGTGTCATAACTTGACATTTGCAAAAGTTACGTAGCCAAGAGTACATCTATCTCTGTGTGTGTTGGCGATTTTTTACAATTGCAGAAATGGATTTAAATTTGCCACAACGAACTTGTATTAAATTTTGCGTAAAAAACGGTTTTAGTGGCGCACGGACGTTGGAAATGTTGGAAAAGTGTTTCGGCAACGATTCTCTAAAAAAACGGTCGTTTACCAGTGGCACGAGCGGTTCAGAAGTGGTCGTGAGTCAATCGAAGATGATGAACGCAGTGGCAGACCATCGACATCGAAAGTCGGTGAAAAAATTGATAAAGTAAAATAAATGTTGATCAATAACCGCAAATTAACCATCAGAGAAATAGCGGAGGACTTGAACATTGCCTATGGATCCGCCCAAGACATTGTGGTGAATGATTTGGGTTTCCGTCGTGTAGCAGCAAAGTTGGTGCCAAAAGACCTCAATTTCATGCAAAAAAGAGACCGTGTTGACGTCGCAAAAGACATGATTTGCGAGGCTGAATCCGATCCCACATTCATCAAAAGGATCATTACTGGAGACGAGACGTGGGTTTATGAGTACGACACGCAATCCAGACATCAGGCAAGTGAATGGCGTTCACCAAATGAGCCGAGACCAAAAAAACCACGTCGTTTTCAGTCAAAAAAGAAGGCAATGCTGGCGGTTTTCATGGATTACAACGGTGTAGTGCATCATGAATTTTTGCCAGAAGGCTAGACAGTAAACAAAGAGTATTATTTGGGCGTTATGAGACGTTTGCGTGAAGCAATTCACCGAAAGAGACCAGAAATCGTCGCACAGTGCGTCGAGACCGTCGCACAGTGCTATCATTATTCGTAATTTTTTGACGAAAAATGCAACAAATACCATACAACAGCCACCGAATTCACCTGATTCGGCTCCCTGTGACTTCTTTCTGTTCAATCGAGTTAAAAATCCATTACGGGGAACGCGTTTTAGCAGCCGAGAGGAAGTAATGGAAAAATCGCAGGAAGCACTGATGGACATACCGAAAACCGAATATAAAAAAATGTTTCGAGGATTGGATCAAGCGCTGGCATAAGTGTGCATCGACTGTCTTGCAGTCGATGGGGATTACTTTGAAGGGGACAATATAGATTTAGATGAATAAACTTGTATTTTTAATTTTCTGAATAAATTCCGGGAACGTTTTGATCAAGGTAGTATACGTTGAACGGCACCGGTGACAATGAGCAACCCTGCCTTACTCCTCTTCCTAACACTGCCCATCCGGACTCTCCGTTCCCCACTCGCACCTGAGCAGTCTGAGACATGAACAGGTTATGGATCAGTCTCCTGTCCCTCCCATCCATTCCTATTTTCTGCAATACACGCATTAATTTTTCCCAATTCAGTCTATCAAATACTCTTTCGAAATCTACAAAACAGGCAAAAACGTCCTGATTGTATTCTATATTTCTCTCAATTAGTGATTTCATTACTGCAATGGCGTCACTCATATCTCCTCCTTTCCTAAACCCAAACTGATCATCCCCTAAGTAATCACTTACCTTACTCTCTATCCTTTTGTTGATGATCCTGAGAATAACTTTAGCTGCGTTGGATATCAAGGTTATTTTCTGTAATCCTCACATGATCTAGCCTTACCTTTTTCGGAATAGGAACTAACACTGATCTCACAAAATCTTCCAGCCAGATTCCTTCCTCATAGATACTTCTAATCTGTCCATATTCGGCCTTCTTCCCACATTTTCCTAAACATATAAACAATTCTACAGGAATTTTGTCTACCTCGACGGCCTTCTTTTCTTTCATCTTCTTTAATGCCGTTGCTATTTCATCGTCGAGTATGCCTGGACCTAAGCTATCTTCTTCTACGTCATGTTTTTTTTCTATGTCTAACCTTGTCGGCCTAAGATCTCTAGCATACAGTGTTTCTATATATTCCTTCCATCTCTCTTGGATTTTTCCTGGTTCAACTATTATCTTACCCCTTCCCGGCATTGCGTTTTCCACCATTCTTCCTTTGCTTTATATGTTGCCCTTCTCAATTTATTGTTCAGCTCGTTGTACTTCATTTTGCCTAATTCTGTGTTTATATTTTAATGGGAATGTATTAAGAAAGTGATATCGAAAGCCGCGGAAGAGACTATAGGAACTGTTAACGGGAGAAGGATAAGGAAACCATGGGTAACGGATGAGATGATTGCAATGATGGATGTGGGAGAGAAGATGGAAAAATAGCTAAAAAATAACTAGAAAAATAGCTAGAAAAGTAGCTTTGTACGGCCTGGAAACGTGGTCGCTGAAGCAGGAGGGTAGACGTAGATTGGAGGCTTTTGAAATGTGGGTGTGGAGAAGAATGGAGAAGGTGAAATGGACCGAAAGGAAAACACATGAGGAGATACTAGGGATGGTGGGTGATGAGAGGGATTTGTTGAGAGAAATCCTCTTCAGGCAGGAAAAATATATAAAGGGCGTATTGAGCGATAGATAGATAGATAGATAAAGGTCTTTATTCTGGGCGAAATTGAGACCATAGTAGAATGCTTAAGACGGTAATAGAGCGGTGAATTCTAGGCAAACGAGAAAAGGGCAAGAACAGGATACGGATAATGTACAGGATGAAGGGAGGAAAGAATTACACAGAGATGAAGAGGGACCTGATGTAGAGTAGTTTGCTAGATTGTTTTGTTAGGAGTCATAAAATATTTATTTGATAGTTTTGTCCAACCATAAACTTACCTTAACCGATAGATTGCTGGTTTATTATATTATATAATAAGCCTTTTCCAAGCTTCTCCATAGATATACATATCGCTCTGCGCCGTTTTAAATACCACTTTTAATTATTTCGTGTTTCTCATAGGTAGTTGACCCAATTACTGGGACTGGAAATGGGTTTATATCGAATCCCTTACTTTTAATCATTGTTATTTCTGGTTGGACTCCGCCTGAATTGTTAATTCCCCCAGGTTCATTGGAGTCGAGGGATTCCCGCCTCCCCCACCCATCCACCCGCCCCCATCTCGGACGCAAGTTGGACGACGGGAAAGGACGCGCACGTGCGAGTCGCGCCACCCCTTGTCCTGACGGCGAGGGGTGGGGTGTTGTGCCGCCCCAGTGCGGGCCTCCATCCCTCCAAGAGAGAATTCGCACAGGACCGAAGGCCGAAGAAATATGGGACCGCCAGATTCACTCAGTTATATATGTGGTTGAGGGCCGTTTTAAGTGACCAAGAGAAAGTAACCTTTTCTGTAACACTTCTGGGCCATGTCCTAAGAATTATTTTTTAATAGGGTTTACTAATTACTCTGTGAAGAATGTAATGGATGTGTTTGAATATTTTTTATGATGCTACTGGCTATCACAATTGTAAATGATTAATTCAGGGACAGCCGATGGCTAACCTTTGTTCGTGGGAACAAACGACGTCTCAGAACGTGGATCTGAAGAGATTCTGCGCTCCCTTAAGGAGATGCACTTGGAGGTGAAACGGGTTAATGCAGAGTTGAATGTCCCTCTTAAATTAAGTATTTGTAGTATTGTGCCACGTACTGACCGCGGAAGGTTCGTTTGGAGCCGAAAAGAGGGTATAAACGAGAGATTATTGGGATTCTGTCGGGAAATCACGCGCTTTTTATCACTAGAGATCAGGTTACGCCTCACAGGTCCCAAAAATAATAGAATAAACACAAACTTGTTTTAATACAACCTACAACCGACATGTAAAAATAACCGACAACCCTGTCATTGACGTAGAAAGACACTTCCACACAAACGCGTCCTAAATTATAGCCAGACATAAATAAAAATGTTATTGACGAGAAGAATAAATACATAAAATTGTGTTAAATTGCAGAGGCCTAAAAAAAAGCGGATCTCGAGCACATAATACAATGTCATTATGTATGCAGATATAATAATAGGCACAGAGTGTTGGCTGTGTAATCACATCAATGAGCAAGAAATTTTCCCAATAAACTTTAGAGTTTACCGACATGATAGAGGTACAGGATACGGAGGAGGAGCTTTCGTGGTTGTGAAAAGAAATCGTGAAAGCAGACAACTTGCATTTAAAAATAATAACATAGAGAGTGTTTGGTGCACCATACTGCGATCCAATCAATCCAACATTAATTTATGCTGTTTCTATAGACTTCCAGAATAAGATTTTCAAACACTCAATACCCTCAATGAACAAATAAATAAATTTACACGCAAAAAAATAAATGCATCAATATAATTGGTGGTGACTTTAACCACCCTGGTATCGACTGGGATTGCAATAGCGTTAAATCTCGGACCCGTGATCGCGAATCTTGCAATTTCTTACTAAAATTGGTTCAAAGAAACTCGCTCCATCAAGCAGTACGCACTCCCACCCGTGGAAAGAACATATTGGACTTATTTCTTACGAACACACCGGAACGCATTAATAGTGTATCAACCGACGAGGGTATGAGTGACCATAAGTCAGTTATTATCAACTTGAACGTAGAAATAAAAAAGAATGTTAAGCCAAAAAGAAAAATTTATAATATTCATAAAGCAGATGTTGAAACTCTTGCCAGCCATTTAAACTCTTCACTACACGATTTCAAAACGCGCTTAAGTCTTGCCACCGTGGAAGAAAGTTGGACACAGTTATTCCAAATTATGCAAAAAGGAATCACAGATTTCATTCCTGCAAATTACGTTAAAGGAAATCGTTTCCCCAAGGGGTACAGCAAAATTGTTAAAGAAGCCCTTCGAAAGCAGAGAATGTTACACTCTAGGGTAAGGAAAGCAGGTCTGAACTCATCACCCTTGGACAATAAACAGCTTTTGGACAAATAGAGATCCTCTAAAATTGAAGCCAAAACACAATTACGTAGCGCTTTACACGACTTTAAACGTAAAGTACTCTGCGAGTATTTGAACACTGACCCCAAAGCTTTTTGGTCATATGTTAGGGAAGTAAATGGGGGTCAACAAATCGTGGCTTGCTTAAGGGATTGCAACAATATCATTCATACTGACAGTGAGGGTAAAGCCAACATTCTAAACGAATTCTTCCAAAGCGTTTTCACGAACGTTGTAGCCACCGCGTATCTCCAAGAAACGATATATACTGAACCCATGGCAAAAATAACAGTAGACGAGCAAGGAATTGTCAAATTGCTCAAAGATATTAAACCAAACAAATCACCGGGTCCCGAAAACATTCCAGCTAGGGTGATAAAATACTTAGCTCCTAACATCGCCCCGTACCTCGAATTTATATTTAAGAAATCCCTCACTGAGTGCAAAGTCCCTAAGAATTGGAAAACCGCGCAAATAACGTCTATTTTTAAAGTGGTGATAGGGAAGACCCTAGTAATTACAGACCAATTTCTCTCACTTCTATATATTGCAAAATTTTAGAGCACAAAGTTTTAACTTCCATAATGAGATGTCATGATAACATTTACTTTTTAACTGACAATCAACACGGATTCAGAAAAACCCGCTCTTGCGAGAGCAAATTAGCATAATTTACACGTGAATTACTTTTATCGGGTGAAAGTGGTAGTCAAGAGGATGCGATTTCTTTACATTTTCAAATGGCATTTGATAAGGTTCCACATGATAAACTCATCCATAAATACAAGGGCGCAATAAATTGGGTTGAAGAATTCCTTTCAGAGCGGAAACAGAGGGTAGACCTTGACGGCGCTAGTTCTACCAGGGTACGAGTCACCTCGGGGGTTCCTCAGGGAAGTGTTATCGGACCGTTACTATTCTTGATTTTTGTTAACGATTTGAACCGCGAAGTGAAAAGCAAGATAAGGATGTTCGCGGATGACACGGTGATTTATCGGGAGATATCTGGGGATGAGGATCGTTTAATAATGTAGTACGTGATTTATATAGCATTAATGAATGGTGTTCAAAATGGGGATTGCCTTTAAATCTTAATAAATGTTCGGTGGTAAATTTCTTTAAAAGATCCACGGGATTCGTTTACAAATTACCTGGAGTTGACGTTGAAGTAACTGATACGGTGAAATATCTAGCTGTTACATTCACTAAAGACTTAACTTGGGGCACCCATATACGTAAAGTCTGCGGGCAAGCATATAAAAAATTAGGATTTATTAGACGCATCGTCGACAGAAGTGACTCCAAGGTCAAGGAACGTTGTTATCACGCTCTTGTAAGGCCCCATTTAAAATATGCATGTAGCGTATGGGATCCGTGTGAAAAAGGCCTCATTCGGGAAATTGAGAAGGTCCATCGCCGGGCAGCTCGTTTCGTGGAAAACTGTTACGATAAAACGAAAAGCGTCACTGAAACGCTTATGGAGTTGGGATGGGAATCATTGGAAGAAAGACGACTCAATGCTAGGTTAAACTTACGAAATAAATTCAGATCCGCATGTGTCAGCACCGAGGTCTCGAAAATTATTCGCGCTCCAACATACATTGGTCGCTTGGATCATGTGTACAAAATTCGGGAAATAAATGCCAGGACTAGCAGACTCAAGGACTCCTTCTTACCACGGACAATACGGGATAACAACTGTAGGGTCATACTCGGAGATAACAAAATTGCCACTTTTTACCCTCGGCGTCTAGGTAACAATTAGTTAAACTCAATTGCATGCACTTTCACTAACCTCATGTGTGTTGTGTCAAAACCTTTACCGCATGCCCGCATTGGAATGCCATTAAGTTTTTTTGCCATTTTGCTGTTTACAATATTGTTTGCTCTGCTTATGGTACCCTAAATTTCCCCTTACATCCTTTGTCCCCCTCCGTGGGTGAGCCTTCCTCCTACCTGCAGCGTTGGGCCAGATTCCTCACCTTGGGTAGGAGAGCGTTTTATGTTGCACGCTTTTGTGGTGGTTGTATTTCGCCTTGCTACTTACTAAAATGTAGCTTGTACGTTCTTGGATACATTTTTTACTGCATCCTGTGGTATTATTATTTGTTGTAGTTAAGCGTATGTACTTGCATGCTTGTGGAGTGAAGGGAGGTAGATGTGTGTTTGCATGCGCGTGGAATGATGGGATGTTTCTATGAATGCGTGCACTGCTCTGGATTGGGGTTTGCATGTTTGTGTTGGTTTTGAATGCGGTGTTTCTTTTTACCTTTTTTGGGTGTTGACCTAGCATCCCCCGCCACATGCCCTTGCGGCGGCTTGCGGGGCATTATGTAGATGTAGATGTGTTCACGCCTGTTTTCTTTACCCTTGAGTGTGACAGTCTCTGCTTTCGAAGGGGTTTTTTAGCGCCTTTATTATTCCACCTGGGGTCGCGATTTGCTTTAACGTATTTTACCGGGATGAAATCTGGAATGCCTTTCGGCATAGTCTTTCTACGTCAATGTCAGTGTTTTCGGTTACTTTTATATGTTAATAGGCATATCATCTACGTTATCCCCAGAAGTTACCGACCGACTAAATGGCCTGCCCTCTATGGTACAATGAAAAGGCCTATTGCGGTCGAGTATCCTATCCGTCCGCTACCTTACTCGCCGCTTCCGCCGTGTGATGGTCCCCAGATCGGTCCAGGGGATTCCTGCACGATCGGAAGGTTGGCCTTAAGTCGAAGACTCCCGGACTCAAGGACTCCTTCCCATGGACAATATGGGAGAGCAACTGTAGGGTTATAGGCAGCAAAAATTCCACTTGCTACTCTCAGCGTCTAAGGAATAATTATTTCTAGTCAATTGCATGCACTTTCACTAACCTCGTGTGTTTTATTGCCAAAACCCTATATTTCTACATGACCGCATTATAAATTCTTTAAATAATGTAGTGCTCTTTACAGTATTGTTCGCTATGCCTGTTCTGTTTTTAATTTTCCCCTTCCGTCCCTCGTCTCTTTCTTTGTGTGGCGGGGGGTGTTAGGTCACCACCCGTTACCAAGAATTAACTCACATGCAAAAGCCTGAAATTTGTGCCAACCTACATTTAAAAAGGCTCATATTTTCATGAAAAAACCATTTCAACTTACCCATATGCAAATGAATTTATATTTTCTACTAACATACACATGCACCTACGAATATATCTTATGGCTGTACAACGTTTAATCATATCTTGACTTGTAAATTAAATGAAATTAATATTTTGACAATGAATTTAGTTTCCTGTTATTATAATTTCTGATAAATTGTGGAAAGAACGAGTGCATTTCACCCTTTTCTAATCATTGTGGTCTATTCTACTTAAATAGTGTTGGGTCATAATACTCCATTGGTGTCATTGCTCAATTCGTCTGTTCTAAGCCATACTTAAAGTCTCAGTCTTGGTTGTACTCTTGGTATCGCAAGTGGCTTAAAGACGAACACCCCTTTGCTATCCATTTCGCTTATTCATAAACTCCGTAGCTAACGTCCCTGACAGCTATTTTCTCGTTCCTGTGAAAGCTTCTTTGCCTAATCTTCATCTTATCTTCCCGCTACTATAACAATCTATGTCGGAGACGTTGCCATCAAACGGATACTGATCCAACTGCTTTTGATGTTAGATACTCATTTAACTCTTTATCTGAACTTCCCCTTTTCGAAAACCCATCATTTTTTTGCGTTAATCTTCTAACTACACTCTTCGCACTGCCTTTCCAATACGTTCACCATTGATTTTGTAAATTCTTCGCCTTACATTCCTTTCTCCACTTACTATCATGCCATTTTTACCATTTTCCTCCATATATACCATGGCCTGTACAGGTGATAATAGGCAACCCTGATTATCTCTTGTTCCTAACCTTGCTCATTTCCTCTCCCTCTGTGCGCCTCTCACACTCTTGCAGTTCAGGTTACGTCTTCTGTCCATCAAATCTGCTCCTATTTTCTACATATCATTCATCCATTTACCCGTTTTAATTAATAGAGCACCTTTTTGAAATCTTTGAAACAAGGAAATAGTTTCACGATACATCTTGTGTGTATTCTGTGTACCTCTCTTTTGGTGACATTAATACCCTTATTCCACCACGAGTGCATCATTTCTTTCCAAACCCAAACTGATCACCACCCAAGTAACCACTATCTCTCCTCTCCATCCTTATTTTGATGATCGTAATAACCACCTCTGCTGCGTATGAATCTCTCCTTTAGTGGGCGAAGTAGAGAACACCGGCCTATGTAAAATGCCGGGCACATTTTGCAAGTCAGAAGATAGATTACATTCTGAGATGTGCATGAGGAGTGGGGGAAGGACGGGAGAGAGTTAAAAGGTGGGATGGAGAGGGGTGGAGTGGTGAAAATAGGACAAGTTTTACATCTTGCTCGCAAGCACGGAGTTGGTGTGATTCTGGGGGTAGGAGGGGATTTGGAAAGAGGCTTGGCGCATTTGAGGAGATATGAGGTTTGTGTGCCGTTTGAAGGTTACAGAGGGGCATTTAGGAAGAAGGTTGGAAAAAACGTTGTGATGTTTGAGGATGGGGTACAGGTCTTTGAGGATGAATTTAAGGGACTGGATGCCAGGGAAGAAAGTGGTGCATATTGGGAGAGGGTGGGAGTCTGTGATTGAGGGAGGATTGGGGGTGGAGGATTATTTTAGGATTTCATTGTGTAGGAGAGAATCTGAGTATCACCGTTGGTGGAAGGAATGGTGAAAGTTGTTGAGGTATTTGTTGAGGGAATCGGGATGGTTGCAAATGCGGTGCCGGCGGATAGAGAGTGAGTAAGGGAGGGAGCGTTTGGTGTGGTTGGGATGGTAGCTGTTCAAATGAAGGTATTGTTGTTTGTTAGTAGGTTTAGTATGTACGGAGGTTAGAAATTTGTTGTTAGTTAGGTATATAGTATATTTACATCAAGGAAAGTGATCTGTGATGATGGGATTTTGAAAGTTATATATGAGATGTTGCATTTTATAGAGGCCAGTGCTCTACACCCCTGAACCTCAGGGTGGACAATCATTGCGCCTCATGTAATCCCTCTTCCCCGTCCGCGGGTCTTCCCATCCCAAAACATGCCTCCCACCACAACACCCCCTTCAACCACTGTTACAATGTTTTCGTGCTAGAATCCCTTCCCCGATCCGATAAACATATAAAATTAAAAACAATGGAATTGGTATTTTGATGGCTGTGTAAAGCCAATCAAAACCCGGGTCTTAATGTCGTTCACTAAATGGGTGGGGGGAGGCTGGGGTGGAGGGAGGTGGATTTGTTTCTTGCGAGGTGGTGGGACAATTTATTCATCCGCATACATTTTGTCATCCTTGTCCTGGGTTTTGACTTGTCGAGCCGTTATGATGACTTGGTGAGTTGATGCCTTGGGCGTGGGTGTTGTAGTATCGGTGGATGAATTGTTAGTTTTCTGTGCCGCTTTTTATTATTTCCGCATCCTCCTCATTTCATCTCTGCTCCTCTCTGGCCTCCCTTTCCCCCTTCGTAAACTCCTCCTTCACCCCTCCTCCACTACTTATTTTCCCCTCTCCCTCATCCCCTACTCTCTCTGCTCCACGTTTCCTTTTCCTCATTCATATCTTCCGAAGAAGACGGATAATGCGTGTATTGCAGAAAATAGGAAGGGATTGGAGGGACAGGAGACTGATCCGCAACCTGTACATGTCTCAGACTTCTCAGGTGCGAGTGGGGAACGGAGAGTCCGGATGGGCAGTGCTAGGAAGAGGTGTAAGGCAGGGTTGCCCATTGTCACCGGTACTGTTCAACGTATATGTAGAGGAAATGATTAAAGAGGCATGGGAAGAACTGGAGGTAGGAATGAACGTCGGAGGGGAATTCGTAAAATCGGTTAGGTTTGCTGATGACCAAGCATTAGTTGCTCAGTCAGCCAAGGGGTTGCAAGCATTGCTGAGTGAATTGGAGGCTCAGTGCGATAAATATGGGATGAGAATCAATATTAATAAAACAAAGGTTATGCGATTTTCCAGAAAGAAAAAGACTAAGCTAAATATTAAAATAGGAGGGGAAAAAATAGAGCAGGTAGAAGTTTACATATCTCGGAAGTGTTTTGGACCAATACGGTCAAAGTGGTAAGGACGTAAGGAGAAGAATTGCGCTAGGCAAGGAGGCTTTCTCAAGGAGGAGGGAGTTGATGACGGGGACGTTGAGTAGAGATGTTAAGACAAGACTCGTAAAAACTGTGATATGGAGCGTAGCTATGTACGGCGCGGAAACGTGGTCACTGAAGCAGGAGGATAGACGTAGATTGGAGGCTTTTGAAATGTGGGTGTGGAGAAGAATGCAGAAGGTGAAATGGACCGAAAGGAAGACAAATGAGGAAGTACTTGAGATGGTGGGTGAGGAGAGGGGTTTGTTGAGAGAAATCCTATGGAGGCAGGAAAAATGGATGAAAGGCGTATTGAGAGGTAGGGGAATTTTGAAGAAGGTAATAGAGAGGAGAATGTTGGGCAAGCGAGGAAAGGGTAGGAACAGGATAGGGATGTTGGACGGGATGAAGGGAGGAAAGAAGTACACAGAGATGAAGAGGGACCTGATGTAGATTAGGTTGCTGGATTGGGTTTTACTTGGAGTTACAAAATGTTTATTTGATAGTTGTGTCCATCCAAAAACCTACCTTAACCGGTAGATTACCAAATAATATATATATATATATATATATATATATATATATATATATATATATGTGTGTGTGTGTATGTGTGTGTGTATGTGTATATATGTATATGTATATATATATATATACATTGAAACACGAAATACCGCCATATGGCGAATAAATATTCATTCACATTGAAATAGAGATAAGGAGAATGGTAAAGGAACACATATAAAGGACGAACACAAGAGAGGTGGGGATGGCGGATGTGAGCAGATCACGAACATAAAAATATCTTCCTCGACCGGGACTTGAACACCGGATCTCTCCACTTGCCGGGCGGATGCTCTAACCACCTGAGCTATCGAGGGAGCGTACTTTCATACTGAAATCTGCGATTTTATAAAGCGCCAAAGTGCTCCGAATCATTAAACAGATATATATATATATATATATATATATATATATATATATATATATATATTCAAACACGAAAAATCCCGCCATACAGCGAACAAATATTATTTTCACACATAGAAAGAGCATTTGACCGGCAAGTGGAAGGCCCTTGGTTCAAATCCCGGATAAGGAAATATTTTTACATTTGTGACCTGCTCAAATCCGCCTTCCCCACCTTTCCTGTGTTTGTTTTTATATATATTTTCCTATCCCCTTTCCTTATATATCAATTTTCTATGTGTGAAAATAATATTTGTTCGCCGTATAGCGGGATTTTTCGTGTTTGAATATGTGTTTGGCTAATGTGGCTCGTCTCTTCTTCTGGCTAAGCGTGCCATGAAACGCACCGTTCCTATCCTTTACAATATCGTATGAATGCTTTTCTACTATCCTTTGCCCTTCTTGTGTCCCGTCTATTTCTCCTTTGGTGGGTGAAACATCTCCCTAATGCCATCTCTCGGGCAACAACTATCAGAGCACTTTGGCGCTTTATAAGATCGCAGATCTCAGTGTAAATTTGGTTTCCTTATTAGCTTAGTTGGTAGAGCATCCACCCGGCAAGTGGAAGTCCCGTGGTTAAAATCCAAATCCCGGATAAGGAGATATTTTTACATTTTTTACCTGCTCAAATCCGCCTTCCCCACCTTTCCTGTGTTTGTTTTATTTGTGTTTTCCTATCCCCTTTCCTTATATATCTCTTTTCTATGTGTGAAAATAATATATATGTATAATCTTGAAAAAGACGCTCTCCGGCGACGCACAAACACATAAACACTCAGATAATAAATATTCCAAACACAGAAACATTAAAGAAGGACACTTACAGTAGATTTTGACGTTTCGACGCCGTCGTCATCAGAATGTTGTTGTCGGGGAAGAGCGGAGAGGACATGTGCAGACGGGTGACGAGAGGAGAGGTAAGGGGCCAATAGGACGCGGACAAGGTGGGGGAGGGGGAAATGGGAGGGGGCGGTAGAGTTGCCGCGGTAGGGGAAGAGCTGGAAGGTCCCGGTCGTGAAGCGGCCGGGCCTTTAGCGGGGGACTCGGTGACCGATTCGCTCAGAAGAGTGAAGCGGTTCTAGGCAGCATTGGAAAAAATCCTTATGTAAGGAGGAGGAGAGGTAAGGGACCAATAGGAAGCGGACAAGGTGGGGGAAGGGAAATGTAGGCAGCATTGCAGGAAATCTGTGGGCTTGGTTCAGCCCGGGGGGTTTCAAAGACTGCAGCACCCAGTTATGTGCCACCTCGCGGGTTCTCACCCCTATGCTGCTAGCGGAATTGGGAAGGGTTTCAATCACCGAAGCGGAGAAGCAGTCATTAAAGGACTGGTTGTGGGAAGCTGTGTGAGTAGGGATGGAATAATTAAGGAAGGTGGGAGATTTGGTGGAATAGCGGTGGTTATTCATTCGGAGGGAAAGGGTGGTCGTGCTTTCACCCACATAAAAGGCAGGGCAGAAGTTACAGAAAAGGCGATATATAATGTTTTTAGAGGTGCAGGTGGCTATGGGTTGGGAGTTGGTAATAATGGACGTGGGAGGTCTTAGTAGATGGCAGCATTTACAGCGTGGGCGGTTGCATGGTACGAACAGGGGTGGGGAAGAGACAAGGGTACTCGTAGGTAGTTTTATAGACTTGAAGATATCACGAAAGTTAGACGGGCGTTTAAATGAGACGGAGGGACAAGGTGGGAATAAAGGTGATGTGGATTGACTATTGTTAACAATTGGGAAGATTCTGATTAGCACATAATTCCATGAGCAAATAAATTTTTTTAGATACTATCGGGTCCACATTTGAGTGTTGAAGTAATTTTTGAACGAGCGACAGGGTCATTTGCTCATGGAATTATGTGCTAATCAGAATTATTTCATATTCCAAAAAAATTTTATCACCAAAGAGATGGTCTCGCTATGGGATCCCCCCTCTCGCCATTATTAGCTGAAATATTTATGGACGACTTCGAAACAAACTTCCTTCATTCCAATCATACCATATTAAAAAATATTTTTATTGGTATCGTTATGTTGATGAGGTTATCTCTTGTTGGACAGAGAGTGAGAGAAAACTAGATTCATTCCTAAACATATTAAACTCTCAGCATCCCAAAATTTCGTTCACCATGGAAATGGAGTCCGAAATAGGTGTAAACTTTCTGGATATCACTATAACCATTAAGAATGACAAACACAATTTTTCTGTATTCAGAAAACCATGCTATAGTAACGTAATAATCCCATCCGATTCTTGCCACCCTACTGCTCATAAACTGTCCGCATACAATGCTATGTTACATAGGCTAGTAAACTTACCCCTATCAAAAACCAACTTCAATAATGAACCTAACGTTATAAAATCTATAGCAACATCAAATGGCTATAATTCAAACCTAATAGTAAAAATGCTTAAGAAAAAAATACAGAAAATAGCCATTTCCAAAATTGTTCTCATCTTCCCGTTGAGGATAATACGAGGGTCATCCTGAAAGTAGTACCCGTTCGTGCCGCATGAAGTGCTGACGACGCGAGTAGCCGCTGGACGAGGTCAGATAGCTTCAGTGGCTTGTCTGCCTTCTCTGAGCCAAGTTGCGTGACGCTAGCATTGCCTGTGTTGTTTCTGTGATTGTTTACAATGTTTAAAAAAATTGAGAACGCCGCCAGTTGTGAAGTGAGGGCAGTGATTAAATTCCTCAATGCAAGAAACGTTCGCCCATGTGATATTCATCGCCAATTAAAGGAGGTGTATGGAGACAATGTAATGGACGAGTCGTCTGTTCGGCGGTGGTGTCGCAACTTTAACATGGGGAGGGGGAACACACACGACGATGAGCGTTCGGGGAGACCGTCTGTCATTACAGACCAACTGGTAGGCTCAGTTGACGAATTCGTGAGGAACGATCGGCGCGTCACAATTGATGACATCTGTGAGCATTTTCCCAATGTTTCTCGAACAATTGTTCATGAAATTGTTAAACACCATCTGCATTATGCAAAAATTTGTGCAAGATGGGTCCCTCGCATGCTCACAGATGAGCACAAAACCAAGCGTATGGCTGCAGCACTGACGTTTTTGGGACGTTATTCTGATGAAGGAGACTCTTTCTTGACTCGCATAATTACTGGTGACGAAACATGGGTTTGTTATGCATCACCTGAGAGTAAACGACAGTCAATGGAGTGGCATCATGCTCATTCACCAAACAAACCAAAAAAATTCAAGACAGTTCTGTCCACCAGGAAACTCATGGCAACCATTTCCTGGGATCGACGAGGTGTATTGCTTATTGATTTTATGGCCCGTGGAGACACTATTAATGCCAATGCGTATTGTGAAACATTAAAGAAATTACGGCGGGCAATACAAAATCGGCGGCGAGGTCTATTGTCTACTGGTGTCATTCTCGTTCATGACAATGCCAGACCTCATGCAGCTGGGATAACACAAAAACTTTTGCAGCAATTCAAATGGGAAACTTTCGACCATCCACCGTATAGCCCGGACTTGGCCCCTTCAGATTTTCATCTCTTTACAAAGCTTAAAGACTTTTTGGCAGGAAAAAGATTTGACAGCGATGAAGAACTTAAAGAAGGAGTGACCCTGTATCTCAATGAGTTGGCGGCGAAGGACTATGCAGCAGGAATACAGAAACTTGTCACACGTTATGACAAATGTTTTAATTTGCTTGGAGATTATGTTGAGAAGTAGTTTAAAGTATCCTCTTTCAAATAAAATTTTTTATGTTTGTTAATATTTACTTTTGTGTCTTTATTTCACGAACGGGTACTACTTTCCGGATGACCCTCGTATATTCAGGGACCTAATAAAATCTAGTCATAAGTGTATCATTACTATGCACGTGAATTTCAACCACGTGAAGCGTCCTTTGTGTTTAGACGTTTTTTGTGATGTAATATTTATCCCAGAAAGACCTCTAAAGAGAGTACACAGTATTTTTAATTTAAATGAACTCTGAACCCTGGTTTTACACTATTATTGTTAAAAGTTAATGAATTGTACAAACCTGCCAATTCAAAGTTCATTTAATGTGGAAATTTTCCACAAATGCTTACCAAAAGCGATGTTTTGCATTGCATCTAGAGAATAAAAACTTTTACCCATTCATCATTTTCACCTTTTTTATCAATCCACGTTTTAGTTTTATTCGAAAATGTCTTATAGTCTAATATCAATAACAGTTTTGTAGGCTTATGTCAATGAAAACTTCTCTTATTTTTTTATAAAATGTACTATGAAAAGGATTTGAGCATGACCATTTGATGGCGCAAGATAATATTTTTGGATAAAATCATCGGGTATTAAAATGAAATAGCATACTTTGTAATTTCACACACTTTATTTAAAAAAACACCACCCAGGTTTCGACGTTGAACGTCATCATCGTGTTTTTTTAAATAAAATGTGTGGAATTACAAAGTAAGCTAATTCATTTCATTATGTCATAATTCCATAATGTTACGCCGGAGACAAAAAATTCATCGGGGTTGATATAACACTTCAAAATGCTTCAGATAAGCGTAATCTGAACTTCATTTCGGTTTTGATCAATTTTCTGTCAAGCAGAGCCGACTCTATGATATACGATTCCTCTTCAATTTTTTTTCAATTCAAGTTTTGTTTTTTTCTGTAAAGTGAGCAGTGATGATATGCAAAAGTCTTAGAACAGGGAGATTCTTGAAAAGAGTGGAAGAAATAATCCGTCAGTGAATGGCATTGAGTCAACCTCTTACTCCCCTCTCCGCGGGGTGGCAAAACAAATGGGTCTTAGTTCCAGAAGGACCCCAGCCACCCCGGGCACGCCAATCTGCTGTTCCCCATACCCCTTCCTTCGTCCAAATCAACCAAATTAGCTGTCAAGGATGATATACCCCTCCCTTAGTCATCATTCCATTTTCTGAAATTGTAAAGTACATTTTCTCGATAGCTCAAGTGATTAGAGTATCCGCCCGGCAAGCGGAGAGATCTGGTGTTCAAGTCCCGGTCGAGAAAAATATTTTTACATTTGTGATCTGCTCAAATCCGCCTTCCCCACCTCTCTTGTATTCATCCTTTATGTTTGTTCCTTTCCCATTTCATCATCTCTATTTCTATCTGAATGAAAGTATACATATATACATACATATATAAGTATGCATGTATGGATTTTATACATGTATATATACATATATACCCTCCCATGGACTACAACCTTGTCGTGGGGGAAGGGCTTGTGTGTTCCGATGACCCCTAGAGCTGTGCTGGCGGGAGTAATAATAATTACTCCTGGAAGGGTCACCCATGCCAGATAGGTCGAAGGTTAGGAGCCAGACAAAAGGTAGTCCACGCAGCGTCTGTTCCTCAGTGAGGCGGCTGCAATGGCGTCTGACCCCAGTGGGGCGGCCATTAAGTGATGGTGTCACGTTAAAAACACTATTGAGGAAGGCAACGGGAAACCACCTCAATTATCATTCCCAAGAAAATATGATGGACGCAAAACAGAAATTGAGTCCTGGCAACTGCGGGACTCGGCCCAAGGGGCCGTGTGTCGTGCCCGGCAGCGGGGGAGGCAAGGCT
Source organism: Hetaerina titia (assembly GCA_037158775.1). Classification (NCBI taxonomy): domain Eukaryota; kingdom Metazoa; phylum Arthropoda; class Insecta; order Odonata; family Calopterygidae; genus Hetaerina; species Hetaerina titia. The sequence goes on from CM073768.1 coordinate 151,360,515, forward strand.
TCCGCGGTCGTCATCCCACGAAATCCTTGCGGGGGAGAAATAACAGCAGCAGGACAGAAGATGCAGAAGAAGACGAAAGTAGTTAGAATAGGAACCTGGAACGTCAGGACAATGTTGAGGAGAGGCAAATTAGAAAATATTAAGCGAGAGATGGAAAGAGGTAACATAGATGTTTTAGGCCTCTGCGAGGTGAGATGGAAGGATAGCGGGGATTACTGGAGTGACAATTATAGAGTAATATACAGCGGCGGGGACGAGAGCCAACGAGGGGTTGCCGTAATTTTAAATAAAGGGGTAGGAAGAAGCGTAGTCAACATAGAGCAAGCGACAGATAGAATTTTACTCGTAGAGATTAAAGCAGAGCCGACGAACTTGGTCATTATTCAGGTATACATGCCACCGAGCAACCACAAGGAGGAAGAAGTCGATAGGATGTATGATGAGTTAGAGGATATCATCGCGAGTGTTCCTGCAGGGAAACATTTGATAGTGATGGGGGATTGGAATGCGACGGTAGGCGAAGGAAGAGATGGTGGTGAGGTGGGGGACTATGGGTTAGGCACGAGGAATGAACGCGGGGAGAAAGCAATTGAATTCTGCAGGAGACAGGGGTTAGTCATCACTAACACATGGTTTAGACACCACAAAAGGCGTAGGTATACATGGAAAATGCCAGGTGACTCAGAAAGGTATCAGTTAGATTATATTATGGTTAGGCACAGGTTTAGGAACAGTGTGATAAATTCGCACAGTTTCCCAGGAGCGGATGCGGACTCTGACCACAATTTAGTTGTTATGAAATGTAATGTTCGTTTCAAGAAGATAAGGCAAGGGCGGCGGGCTAAAAAATGGAATTTAGAAGCAGTAAATGAATTAACGAGGAAGGAGTATCAGGAGGCTGTAGAGAAAATGATGGATGACGGTAAAGAACTGAGTACTATCGAAGAAAAATGGGAATGTATCAAGAAAGGGATATTGGAAGCCGCTAAAGACACTATAGGAACCGTTAACGGGAAAAGGATAAGGAAACCTTGGGTAACGGATGAGATGATTGCAAAGATGGATGAGAGAAGAAGATGGAAAAATGTAAACACAGAGTTAGGCAAAATGAAGTACAAAGAGTTAAACAATAAATTGAGAAGGGCCACAAATAAAGCAAAAGAAGAATGGTGGAAAACGCAATGCGAGGATATGGAAAGTTTACAGAAGAAGGGTGAAATTGGTGCTCTATACAGCAAGGTTAAGTTATTATCGGGAAGTAAGAAGGCAAGATGTGTGCTAACAGTTAAAGATAAATGGGGTAAGATAATAGTTGAACCAGGAAAAATCCAAGAGAGATGGAAGGAATATATAGAAAAACTGTATGGTAAAGAACTTAGGCCGACAAGGTTAGACATAGAAAAGGAACATGACGTAGAAGAAGATAGCTTAGGTCCAGGCATACTCGACGATGAAATAGAAAGGGCATTAAAGGAGATGAAAGCAAATAAGGCTGTGGGGCTGGACAATATTCCTGTAGAAATGTTGAAATGGTTAGGGAAAGGTGGGAAGAAGGCCATATATGGACTGATTCGTAGTATCTATGAGGAAGGAATCTGGCCGGAAGATTTTGTGAGATCGGTGTTAGTTCCTATTCCAAAAAAGGCAAAGGCTTCGTCATGTGAGGATTACAGAACAATAAGTTTGATATCCCACGCAGCTAAAGTTATTCTCAGGATCATCAACAAAAGGATAGAGAGTAAGGCAAATGATTACTTAGGGGATGGTCAGTTTGGGTTTAGGAAGGGAAGAGGTACGCGTGATGCCATTGCAGTAATGAGATCACTAATTGAGAGGAATATAGAATACAACCAGGACGTTTTTGCCTGTTTTGTAGATTTCGAAAAAGCGTTTGATAGAGTGAATTGGGAAAAATTAATGCGTGTATTGCAGAAAATAGGAATGGATTGGAGGGACAGGAGACTGATCCGCAACCTGTACATGTCTCAGACTGCTCAGGTGCGAGTGGGGAACGGAGAGTCCGGATGGGCAGTGTTAGGAAGAGGTGTAAGGCAGGGTTGCCCATTGTCACCGGTACTGTTCAACGTATATGTAGAGGAAATGATTAAAGAGCCATGGGAAGAACTGGAGGTAGGAATGAATGTTGGAGGGGAATTCGTAAAATCGGTTAGGTTTGCTGATGACCAAGCATTAGTTGCTCAGTCAGCCAAGGGGTTGCAAGCATTGTTGAGTGAATTGGAGGTTCAGTGCGATAAATATGGGATGAGAATAAATATTAATAAAACAAAGGTTATGCGATTTTCCAGAAAGAAAAAGGCTAAGCTAAATATTAAAATAGCCGGGGAAAAAATAGAGCAGGTAGAAGGTTACATATCTCGGAAGTTTTTTGGACCAATACGGTCAAAGTGGTAGGGACGTTAGGAGAAGAATTGCGCTAGGCAAGGAGGCTTTCTCAAGGAGGAGGGAGTTGATGACGGGGACGTTGAGTAGGGATGTTAAGACAAGACTCGTAAAAACTCTGATATGGAGCGTACGGCGCGGAAACGTGGTCGCTGAAGCAGGAGGATAGAAGTAGATTGGAGGCTTTTGAAATGTGGGTGTGGAGAAGAATGGAAAAGGTGAAATGGACCGAAAGGAAAACAAATGAGGAAGTACTAGAAATGGTGGGGGAGGAGAGGGGTTTGTTGAGGAAAATCCTATGGAGGCAGGAAAAATGGATGAAAGGCGTATTGAGCGGTAGTGGAATGTTGAAGAGGGTAATAGAGGGAAGAATGTTGGGCAAGCGAGGTAAGGGTAGGAACAGGATAGGGATTTTGGACGAGATGAAGGGAGGAAAGAAGTACACCGAGATGAAGAGGGACCTGATATAGATTAGTTTGCTAGGTGGGGAGTCACAAAATGTTTATTTGATAGTTGGGTCCATCCAAAAACCTACTTTAACCGGTAGATTACCTTAAAAAAATACATATATAATATCCATGTTTCTACGAATATTTGTAATATATATATATATATATATATATATATATATATATATATATATATATATATATACAAATTCATATCCGAAGTCCCGCCATACGGCGCACAAACATATTCATTCAAACATAGAAATAGGTATAAGGACAGGGGATAGGAAAACACATAAAAGGCGAACACAGGACATGAGGGGAAGGCGGTTTTTTGAGCAGATCACGAATGTAAAAATATTTCCTTAACCGGGATTTAAACACTGGACCTTCCACTTGCCGGGCGAATGTGATATGAATTACACCACCAAAAAAACCTAATTTATACTGAGATCTTCGATGTATTAAAACGCCCAAGTGCTCCGATTCATTTTCCAAAGGAAGGCTTTAGGGACCCTTTTATGTGTTTTCCTCTCCCCTTTCCTTATACCTATATATATCGCCTGGAGAAGGAAAAAGGGGGCGGAAGGTTTAGAGACTTAGAGGGAAGAGCATTAAAGAAAGGTTAAGGGTGGGAACTTTAATGGATCGGAAATATAGGATGCATGCGGATTCGCGAGTTCTTACCTCTATGTTGGTGGCTGAATCGGGTAGGGATTCTAAAACTGTTAGGGAAAAGCATTCGTCAAATGATAAGTTGTGTGAACCTGCGTGTAAAGGGATAGGAAAAGAAGAGAGTGAAGCAGAATTACAACAGGAGTAGCGGTGATTGTTCATTCGGATGGATAAGGGGGTAATACAATCGCCTATGTAGAATGAAGTGCATTGTTTGCATAAAAAAAGATAGATAATATTTTTCGAGAGGCAATTTGAAAGAGAAAGTCAAAGTTGAGAGAGTCAAATTAAAACCAATCCCGCACTCAACAAATTCCGCCCGGCCTCAACTCATGAGCAAAAACCCCTTCCCAGCAATCATCCCGTGGAAATATTCATACGCCTCCTTCTCCAAAAAGTCTCTAATAAATCCTTCACAAAATCCCTAAAGCGAAGAAATAAGCTTTTCACAAACGAACGTCATGCCCCTAAAACCCTACAGGCCAATCCAAACATCGTGGTTACCACCACCGACAAAGGTTCCTCAGTCGTAATTTTTAACACCCAAGATTATATTTCCAAAGCCCTCAGTCGCCTCAACGACACATCCACCTATCCAATCTCACCGACAACCCTACTCCAACCTTCCAAAAGGAAATTCGGTCTCTTCTCCACCAATTTGGACCAGAAGAAGGCCTCATCTCCAAAGACATATCCCTACTATCACCCCCAAACCCCAGAAAACCCCAGTTTTATCTCCACACAAAAATTCACAAACCCAGTATCCCCTGTCGCCCTATAGTTTCTAGTTTCAACTCTCCCACCGAAAGAATCTCGGCATTCGTTGACCACCACCTACAACCTATCGTACTCTCATTTCCCTCCTTCACGAAAGACATGTATCACATCCTCCACCGTTAAAACTCTGTCTCCATTCCCTCCACCTCCAACCTGCTTATGGCCACCATCGACGTCACCTCCCTCTATACTTCTATTCCCCATGCAGAAGGCCTATCCTCCCTCCGACACTATCTTTCTCTACGCGCCCCACCCCAGGGCCCCTCGACCGATTTTCTCCTCAATCTAGCCACTGTCGTCCTGAGCAAAACTGCATTTTCTTTCCAAAACTGTTTTTATCTCCAAACGAAAGGCACAGCGATGGGATCGAGGATGGCGCCATCGTACGCCAAACTCTTCATGGGCCACCTTGAATAGAATTTCCTTTCACAGCAACCCTTCCAACCTCTTTTCTGGGTCCGCTACATTGACGACATTTTGATTGTCTGAACACACGGCTCTGAGTTTCTTGACATTATCTTGTCGGCCTTAAATTGATCTTTCACCGTTAAATTCACTTCTTCCATTTCAGATTTCACCACCACCTTTCTTGACAGAGGCATCTTACTTCACAATAACAAATTCACCACTTCAGTACACATCAAAGCCACTAATCATGAACAATATTTACACTATACTAGTAGTCATCCTTCTCACACAAACGCTAAATTCCCAACTCTCTCTCTATCGGCGGACATCTAATTTGCAACACTACAGCTACTATCAGCAAATACCTCCACAATCTACACCACGCACTCCACAAACCCGGTTACCCTGAAAAGCTCCTACAGGATAAAATCCGCCGATCCACCCGACTGCACACACCACAGAAAAACAACCGCACGTCTGACACAGGACTCAACCTTTGTACAACTTATTTCCCCGTATCCCACAGATTGAAAACCTTCTTCCAGTGTGAGTGTTCTTTTACGTGTTATCTGTTTTATTCTGTGTTATATTGTGCCGTCCAAAAATTATATATATAGATATGGATATAAAATATATATATATGTATATATATATATATATATATATATATATATATATATATATATATATATATATATATATATCGATGATGCGGAAGTACTCACGAGAGCAATATAACTTTTGGACGGCAGAATAGAACACAAAATGAAACAAAAAACATGTAAAAGGACACCCACACTGTAGATTATTTGAGCTTTCGGCCTACTCCGAGGCTTTCTTCAGGTCAGACTGAAAGGTTTTAAAGGGAGAGGGCCTGGAGAGGGTAGACGGAGGTTTAGAGACTGCTGGGAAGGGAATTAAAGATGGCGGTTAAGGGTGGATATTTTAAAGGATCGGGAACATAGGATGCATTCGGATTCGTGAATTCTCACCTCTATGTTGGTGGCTGAATCGGGTAGGCATTCTAGAACTGTTAGGGAAAAGCATTCGTCAAATGATAGGTTGTGTGAACTTGCGTGTAAAGGGATAGGAAGAGAAGAGAGTGAAGCAGAATTACAACAGAAGTAGCGGTGATTGTTCATTCGAATGGATAAGGGGGTAATGCATTTGCCTATTTAGAATGAAGTGCATTTTTTTATAAAAAAAGATAGATTTTATTTTTCGAGAGGCAATTAGCGTGGGAACGGGGTAAAGCTACAACGAGGGGAGAGGGGAGAAGATATGATCAGCAGACATGTTTTACATCGAGAGCGATTGCATGTTAGGGAAACATGAGGAAATTTGTTAGGGTGGGGTGTCAAAGGGTTGGTGGATCTCAGAAGGTTTCTGAGATTGGCTGGTCGTCTGTAGGCGACAGAGGGGCATTGGGGCAGTAGGGATGTGGTCGCTTCATTGTCATGTAAAATAGGATAAAGTTCTTTTAGAAGGGTTTTCAGTCTGTGGGATCCGGGGAAATAGGTTGTGCAAAGGTTGAGTCCAGCGTCAGATGTGGGGTTGTTATTCTGAGGTGTGTGTGGTCGGGTGGAGCGGTAGATTTTATCCTGTAGGAGCTTTTCTGGGTAACCTCGTTTGAGGAGTGCAAGGTTTAAATTGTGGAGGTATTTGTTGAGGGTAGCTGTGGTGTTGCAAGTCCGATGTCCGCGGATAGAGAGAGAGTTGGGAATAGAGCTTTTGGTGTGAGAAGGATGACTACTAGTATAGTGTAAATATTGTTGATGATTAGTGGCTTTGATGTGTACTGAAGTGGTGAATTTGTTGTTGTGAATTGAGATGTCTGTGTCAAGAAAGGTAATGGTGGAGTCTGAAATGGAAGAAGTGAATTTAACAGTGAAAGAAGAATTTAAGGCCGACAAGAAATTGTCAAGAGACTCAGAGCCGTGTGTCCAGAGAATAAAAATATCGTCAATTTAACGGACCCAGAAAAGAGGTTGGAAGAGTTGCTGTGAAAGGAAATTCTCTTCAAGGTGGCCCATGAAGAGATTGGCGTACGATGGCGCCATCCTCGATCCCATCGCTATGCCTTTCGTTTGGAGATAAAAACAGTTTTGGAAAGAGGATTCATTTTTAGTCAGGACGACAGCGGCGAGATTGAGGAGAAATTCGGTCGAGGGGCACTGGGGTGGGGCGCGTAGAGAAAGATAGTGTCGGAGGGAGGATAGGCCTTCTGCATGGGGAATAGAAGTATAGAGGGAGGTGACGTCGATGGTGGCCATAAGCAGGTTGGAGGTGGAGGGAATGGAGACAGAGTTTAAACGGTGGAGGAAGTGATACGTGTCTTTCGTGAAGGAGGGAAATGAGAGTACGATAGGTTGTAGGTGATGATCAAGGAATGCGGAGATTCTTTCGGTCGGAGAGTTGAAACTAGAAACTATGGGGCGACAGGGGATGTTGGGTTTGTGTATTTTTGGGAGGAGATAAATCTGGGGTGTTCTGGGGATTGGGGGTGATAGTAGGGATATGTCTTGGGAGGTGAGGCCTTCTTCTGGTCCAAATTGGAGGAGAAGAGACCGAATTTCCTTTTGGAAGTTTAGAGTAGGGTTTTCGGTGAGAGTGGTATAGGTGGATGTGTCGTTGAGGTGACTGAGGGCTTTGGAAATATAGTCTTTGGTGTTTAAAATTACGCCTGAGGAGCCTTTATCGGCGGTGGTGACCACGATATTGGGATTGGCCTGTTGGGTTTTAAGGGCATGACGTTTGTTTGTGGAAAGGTTATTTCTTGGCTTTAGAGATTTTGTGAAGGATTTATTAGATACTTTTTGGAGAAGGAGACGTATGAATATTTCCACGGGATGATTACTGGGAAGTGGTTTTGGCTCATGAGTTGAGGCTGGGCGGAATTTGTTGAGTGCGGGATTGGTTTTATTTTGACAAAAGGAGTTACTTTGCGATTTCAAAACTTAGTGCGGAAATTTCGTTCTCAGACAGGCTTGTGTTGGAAAGGTTCTGGTATGAAAAATTTTAAGTGGTTGTTTCGTAGTTCGTATCACCGGCAGATAGGGGTGCAACAGCTGACGTCGTAGTGCTCAACTCTTTGCCAGCGAGTACTCGTTGAATCTGTGAGGTTTAAAATTATTTTTTGGCCCTCTTCGAAGTAAGCGGAAAACATTTCACCCCTCTTGTTGAATTCTTACGATGGATCCAATATCAGAAGCAACTTTGCCACTTGATAGCTGAGATTAATAGGATACATCATAGTAAAAAACTACAGAGTAAAGTATAATGGTATTCAGTTAGTTTAACTGCGGTATTGATTTTGATATAATTTCCAAAAATGGGGACGTTCATTAAACGAGTACTTAATTTGTTGTAACATTTTCGGCACTATAGCGAACATGTAAACTTTGCGCAGACGAAAGGAGTCTTTGCTTTGGTGAATTCAAGATTTCTCTTCTCAACTGCCAGGGGAAATTATACCCTCGCTACCAATATTAAGTTAGTTCGTATTTTCATCGTATGGGAAGCACCACCACCTCAATTTTTCCAAAAGTCTCGTATTTCTTCTCTTTTTCCACGTGTTTAACTTTACTTTAATTTTTCTCCTGATTCACACTTTCCAGGGCATACAGGTAATCAAGACGTATTCAAAGAAACGGTTAGCTTTGCCATTTAGGCCTTTGCTGGAAATCTAAACGTTACTATTATGTTGTTCTCACAGAACCCAGGGTTCCGCGGATTCGGAAATTATTTTCCTGATCTGAAAAATTTTCTTTTCACCTCGACAATCAGGAGAAAAGAAAATATTTTCAAAAGGAAAAATGAAACAAGGTAAGTTTTCTGCATGTTTAAAAATAGCTAGGGATTTTACGGCTCAGAGCGTAATATTCTTTTAAAATTCAAACATACTCGTATTTTCCCTTTTAGTAGCATCCAAATATATCCCGAATAATTTTGACCTTTATACTTATGTTGGAGATTCTTTTCTGTTATTTTACCGGAGTTGATGTTATATCTCTGCTACTGTTATAATCACGTGCATGTGATTATCATTCTTTTTGGCTGATTTTGGTGCCTTTTTCAATGAAAAATGAACAATGTACAAACTTTGTACGATATTCGTTGCACACATCAACTTCAGCGGCATTATTAGTTCAGTAATATCATTTTACATAGTGTAGGGTCTGAATGATACTGATTGACTGGTTAAGATGACTGCCACTAAAGTTCACCAAAGAATTTTTTTTAATTCTTCCTCTTATTATAGTCAAATAATTTTTATTAGAAGAAATGCCATTTTGAAAACGAGGTTAGAGTTTTAAGGGAATCAATGCCATCGTCAAATAAGAAACACTCTCATTTGCTACATTGCAGGAAAATAGTAAAGTAGGTAAGTGGGGAAGGAATCATCCGTTCCCATTAGTCCCGAGAGCGCGTCGCACGAGCGGTGAGGAATGCCAGTCGCGTCCCTCCAAGGAATACAGCTTGCCATTCCTACAGAAAAAATGAAACAAGTAAATTCTACAGTTAATAATTGCTCGACACAAACAAGGCTCCACTGATCGAATCCTTAGGTGGAAGGTGGGTAGACTATGAGTTGCCTGTCTATGTGATAGTGGAATACAATATTACCTTAAAACTGATTGGCTTGATTTGGTGAGGGCCTGTCATATAAATGGCTGCGGTTCTTTTTTAATCCACATTTTCGCATAAAAAATAACTAATTCATAGGGTGGTAAGGCATTCATTGGTAAGTATTTCAAGCTCTATTGGTTAGTTGACTCTTGTTTTGAATAAAGTCTTCCTCCGGTATGCATATAAATTTGCACGTCAGTGGATAGATTTTCACTACAGTCATAGGTGCATGTGCATGTTAGTTGGTAGCATATGTTTTTGCATGCGTGTGCATTAAAAAGGTTTTCTCGTGTGTATAAACGCCTCTGTGGTTTTAGATTTGCATGAATATATTGATGCAACAATTTCAGAGTGTAAAAATCATTCGCCTTGACCGGGATTCGAACCCGGAACCCTCGTTAAACGGCCGAGTGTTTTAGCCAGTTAAGCTACCGAGTAGTCCTCTTAAAATCAGAAATTTTGGGGGTTTTAAAGGAACAAGATGTTGTGACGAAATACCGTGCATACAATGTATGAATACATGGTTTTACATATGGTTTTAATCTCTTTTACGGGTGTTGACCCAACGCCCCTACGTGTCCCCGCGGCCCCTTGCGGGGTATTATTTAGATGCATAAGGGTAAAAGTTTGGTCTTATATGTTATATATTGATAGTGGAATAACCGTCTTTCATTTCCTCTGCGAGTTGGAACCAAGCAGCGGTTAAAGCAGGTCCGTACAGAAACCGTTTTGTTTTTCCATGAATTAAAAAAATATTTCGATAGTTCAGACTTAATTTTGCTTGTAGTATTTTCTTTTAAAATGGTCCCTTTTTCATATTTAATTATATAATTAGGTTTAAAGCTGAAACTTCCATAAAGGAATTCTCATTCCTCTCGGAAGAGGCCTGCATTGCAGGCGAAACACCTGGTGTCAGGTTTTCTCTAGGCACTTACCTACCTCCGATTTTATTTCCTAATTTTTTTGTTTGTGTGATTAACGGGTCCCTGACATTGGAGGAATCCTAGTAAACCCTGAATGAGTGAGTTTGTGTGATTCACAAAGGTACGACACACCTGAGTGATTGGGTGATTGCGTGTTTACGGAAGTCCCCTTTTTCGTTTCCTTATTTCGGTGTGATTGGCGGGTCACTGGCATAGGAGGAATCCTTGCAAACAATGAACGAGTGAGTTTGTGTGATTCACATAGGGTAGACACATCCGAATGTTTGAGTGATTACGTGTTTACTTAAGTCCTTCTATATTGATTGGCGAGTCCCTGACATAGGATGAATCTTGGTAAACGCTGAATTTGGAGTACTTGTGAATCGCAAAGGTCCTTGTTTTCGAACACACCTGAGTGATTGAGTGAATGAGCGAGAGCGTGCGTTCATCCACGTTATAATTTTGTATTCATATGTACGGTTGACGGGTCAATGCCTTAGGAGGGATCCTTGTAAACCCTGACCAAGTTAGTATGTGCGATTCACACAGGTGTAATACACCCGAGTGATTGAGTGACCCTGTGTTTACGTAAGTTGTTTCTCTTTCGCTACATTCTTTTATAATTTTTCATTTATTTGTGTGATTTACGGGTCACTGACATAGAAAGGATTCTTGTAAACCCTGAGTGCGTGAGTGAATGTGATTCACGAGAGTGACTGTTAATTTTTAACATACCGCAATATTCGAGTGTTTGTAAGTTGGTTTTATTTTTTTATCTATTTTGCCTATTGTGAGTGATTGAAGTATACGTGGGTCACTGTTTCTCAAAAACACCCAAGTCACCCATTGTATCTATTTTGCTCTAGTTAGACCACATTTGGTCTATGCCGAAAGTATTTGGGGTCCTTGGGAAAAATCTGGCAAAAAGAACTAGATAAAGTCCGGAGAAAATCCGCCCGATTCGTGAAAAATATATATGACAAGAACACAAGTGTAACAGGTCTCTTGGGGATTAAGGCTGGGAGTCCCTTGAAATACACAGAGAACAGGCGAGACTTAGACTTTTAGAGAGGTTCAGAACCAGCGAGTTTAACGATGACACAAAAGGAATAATGATGGCCCCACACTACTTAGGTAGATCAGACCACAAAGATAAAATAAGAGAGATATTTTACAATAAAGATATATTCAAATACTCATTCTTCCCCATAAAAATCAGAGATCATAATAGTAAGAACACGAAGTCCATTTAGAAATTTTAAAAACATTTAAGTTACAAATCGGAACCAAATTAAAAATTCAAAGGTTGTGCATGTGTATGTTTGTCGGTAGTTTGTGGGTTTGCATTTGTGTTAAAGGGTTGGGGTGAAAGGGTTCTTGCATGAATGTTTACCATGTTTGGTTTGTGGGCTATAAATTTATGGCTTCTGAATGCGGTTTTTTCCACTAATTTACGGGTGATGCCCTACCACCCTCCGCCTCAAGCTTTTGCGGCGGCTTGCGGGGTATTGAGTAGATGTAGATGTGTGTGTTCCCTATTTGTCCCCTTACTTGTCCTTGTTTTATTTCCCACCTTACCACATAATGCCAATCAAGTTTACGGTCTTGACTATCTTGTTTTCATTGGTTCACGACCGTAGCTACGTTCATGGCACATTAATAATATCAGTCTTAATGTATCACACCTTATTCCATAGACAACTTGCTACGCTCAGGATCCCAACACTATCTGGATACTGAAGAGAGTTGTATCAAAGGTACGTCGAGTGTCATCCCAAAACAAATCAAAGCTCAGAAGTTGAAAAACAAAGGGCTTATTCTGCAGCATAATTCACCAGGGCGTGCAAATTTCCCTTCAAAAATCTATTTGATACGTTGGATTTCATTCAATCTGAAGTGATTAGTAGACGTTATGCAAGTATAACGAATTGGAGAGTGATACAATTCTTTTTACATTGGATTAATTCCGATTACAATATGCAAAACATTTTTTTAAACCTTTTACATGTATGTGGCATAAATATCGAAACGTTAGTATAATATTTTAATCATCTGAATATAGATATATTGGTCGTAAATTGAAAGGTGTGCCCATGCCGGGAATCCAATCCATCGGCACCTTCCCCCACCAAAATGTTACTCGTAAGGACGGCTTGATGACATCGCTTTCAATACAGCGAACATTTGATGAATTCACGAGTAAACGCGAATTTCCGACAGCTGTAGATTTCAATTAATTATAACAATATTTTATCGAATATCGACTAATCATGAACCATGAAAAGGTAATTGGCACGGAACTGTAAGTCTTTTTCATTCCCGCCATACCTCCGTTTCGGGCACGGGGTGTCACGATTCTTGACTGCGCCGGGCGAGTCACTCTGCTGGAAATGGAATGCGCGCGCTTCCGGGGAAGGGAGGGGTTTCTCACGGCGCCTCACACCACTTCCCCCGCTACGACGGAAAATCATTCGCAAATAAAAACACATCCCGGGACTTGCTAAAAGTGCTCCAATAACATTCTGACTTGCAATATTTAAATTTTTTTGCCTTTTAATAATAATTATCTAATTTATTCCTTTTAAATTTTAAAAATGCCTATTCACACCTACAATTTATCTTGCAGTTCGTCATGATAGCGAGCGGCTGGGGGAGTTATATCACCAACCTATAGATTATTAACTGATTGGTGATTAATGTCTATAACTGTCGAAATGTACATGTCCTACTTTTTCGGCCTTGTACTGTATAGAGAAAAGTATTTTTTTATTTAGATAGTACCCTGCAAGCTACCGCCTTTGGGATGTGTGGCAGAGGTAAATACTCACCAGACTACCCTTGACCTATTGCCAAATATCCTTTTACATTGAAATCTCACTATTTTGCTCTTAATCTCTAAAATTTTATTGACTTGTTTATCACATACCGTAGCACGATGAGACTAATAATAAATTTTCATCATAATTGCTCCAGAGAGGCATTCTCCCATTTACTGCAAGAGATTTAATCTGCAATTTAACCATCGCTCAGTGTGTGATTCTCAACATAGCTCCTTAAATAATTTTGATATGGATTATAATGTGATATGTTACAAGTAGATGAATCTGGCAATGAAAAGCCATATGAATAGGATAAACCCTAACATCATTTAACTATAGTCAGCATAACGGATATCTCATTTAAATTCCTTCTCTAAAAGGAGAGTAAGGCAAAATACAGAGCTAAAAACAATATATGGAAGATGAAGTAGTCCTCTGGACGTGAGAAAACTAGTTCTGTACATGCAGTCAACCAATTTTCGGATGTAAATATTATTTATACAAGTAAATTCATTAATCCCGTCAATTATATATAGATAATTTAAGGAATGAAGAATAATTTAAAGAAAAATGGTAGAAATATTTTTGGAATATGAGTACCCCTGTTTTTATTTTAATTTTATTCCATGGCTTTAAACTTTTACCATTCAATCAAAGAAAATGGTTTCGGGTTTGGAGTGTTGTTTAGGTAAGATCTGCATTATAAATTTTTGAATCATTTAAAAAATAAATGAGTTCTATTTAAAATAGCTTGAATAACAAAATATATTTATATAATATAAATGGACTAGTCGACAAAAACACGGAAACATAAACACATAAAAGTGGGACTCACTGGGTTTCGAATTTACAGTGGTGCCACCACGTTTCTCATGAGGAGTTAGGAACAGAACTCATTATTGTGCACGTCCGTGGGGTTTTCAAAACAGTGAGAGAAGTGTTTTATGTGTACATATATATATATATATATATATATATATATGTATGTGTGTGTGTGTGTGTGTGTGGAGACTGATCCGCAACCTGTACATGTCTCAGACTGCTCAGGTGCGAGTGGGGAACGGAGAGTCCGGATGGGCAGTGTTAGGAAGAGGGGTAAGTCAGGGTTGCCCATTGTCACCGGTACTGTTCAACGCATATGTAGAGGAAATGATTAAAGAGGCATGGGAAGAACTGGAGGTAGGAATGAAAGTCGGAGGGGAATTCGTAAAATTGGTTAGGTTTGCTGATGACCAAGCATTAGTTGCTCAGTCAGCCAAGGCGTTGCAAGCATTGCTGAGTGAATTGGAGGTCCAGTGCTATAAATATGAGATGAGAATCAATATTAATAAAACAAAGGTTATGCGATTTTCCAGAAAGGAAAAGGGTAAGCTAAATATTAAAATAGGCGGGGAAAAAATAGAGCAGGTAGAGCAGTTTACATATCTCGGAAGTGTTTTGGACTAATACGGTCAAAGTGGTAGGGACGTAAGGAGTACAATTGCGCTAGGCAAGGAGGCTTTCTCAAGGAGGAGGGAATTGATGACGGGGACGTTGAGTAGGGATGTTAAGGCAAGACTCGTAAAAACTCTGATATGGAGCGTAGCTATGTACGGCGCGGAAACGTGGTCACTGAAGCAGGAGAATAGACGTAGATTGGAGGCTTTTGAAATGTGGATGTGGAGAAGAATGGAGAAGGTGAAATGGACCGAAAGGAAAAAAAATGAGGAAGTACTGGAGATGGTTGGTGAGGTTAGGGGTTTGTTGAGAGAAATCCTATGGAGGCAGGAAAAATGGATGAAAGGCACATTGAGCGGTAGTGGAATGTTGAAGAAGGTAATAGAGGAGAAATGTTGAGCAAGCGAGGTAAGGGCAGGAACAGAATAGGGATGTTGGACGGGATGAAGGGAGAAAAGAAGTACCGAGATGAAGAGGGACCTGATATAGATTAGTTTGATAGGTTGGGAGTCAAAAAATATTTATTTGATAGTTGTGTCCATCCAAAAACCTACCTTAAACGGTAGATTACCTAATAGTATATATATATATATATATATATATATATATATATATATATATATATATATAAACCATAAACACAGTAATCAACCCGAAGGTCGGTTTAGTAGGTGGTGGTAGAGCTCACCCGTGTACCACGCCCAACGGCGTGTGAATATTCACACATCAGGGTAGGCCAGTTCCTTTCCCTGTGCCGGTTATGGTTTCCCAGGAAGACCTGGTACCCGAAAAATCAACTAGCTTGGGTGTAGCTGCAGGTGCTCAATGTGCCTTACCCGGAATCGAACCCGGTACCCTCCGGTCAGTAGTCTAACGCTCTACCCGCTAGACCACCGCGACCCGCATATATATATATATATATATATATATATATATATATATATATATATATATATATATATATAACTTTTGGCCGGCACAATAGAGGACAGATTAAAAAGATAACACGTAAAAGGACACTCACACTGTAGATGATTTAAGCTTTCGGCCTACTCCGAGGCCTTCTTCAGGTCAGACTGAGAGGTTTTGAGGGAAGAGTGCCTGGGGAGGAGAGGGGGGGCGGAAGGTTTAGGGACTGTTGGGAAGGAAATTAAAGATGGTGGTTAAGGGTGGGAATTTTAAAGGATCGGAAATATAGGATCCATCTTCGTAAAGGAGTGCAGAATCTCGTCAGAATCCCGTTCCGAGTCGTTGTTTGCTTGACTTTTCATACATATAATTGTTACACAGAAATTAAAGTGGGGAAAATTTAATCCGGCAAGTTTTGCACGAGTGAATTCGAATTCAAATCATAATGTATTGCTAATGGAATAAAAAATTTAAACGGATAAGTATATTAAAGCATTTGGAAGTCTTAAGCATTTATTTATTTCCGATTCTCCCTGTATTTCATTATTCGTTCTGACAGTAGCTAGTTGGTCGGAAAATTGAATGATTGTTCTTCAATTGTGGAATTCCATTTTCACTACTCCTTTTGAATTCAAAATATTTTCCCACGAGATCATTTTCAGTATCATTATTCGCACACTTAGAAAATATTGTTCTAAGGATGAATAATGGTGTAGTTCACATCATTTACTGCGCATAATTTCAAATATGAGCTCTAGATAAAAGTTCAGAAAAAATTTCCTTCGTTTACGAAGATATTTCCTCACTGGTCTGCTTTGCAGACGACCTTTAAAAAAAGTATAATGCTACGTTTATTAGAGCTACATCTATCCATTCTCCAGGCAATGCAAGGCCATCAATATTTCGTAATGAAATAAGTCAACTTTCAATACACCATCCCAAGATCTTATCTTAGGAAGGGGAGAGGTAAGCGTCATGCCATTGCAGTAATGCGATCATTAATCGGGAGGAATATTAAAGACAATCAGGAGGTATTTAACTGTTTCGCAGATTTAGAAAAGGCGTTTGACAGAGTGAATTGGGAAAAAATGAGTATATTGTAGAAAATAGGAATAGATTGGAGGGACAGAAGGGTTATCCGGAACCTGTGCATGTTTTACACTGCTCAAGGGCGACTGGTGAACAGAGAGTCCGGAAAGGCAGTGTTAGCAAGAGGTGTAAGGCAGGGTTGCCCATTAAATTGGGTTAAAGACTTCCTTTCAGACCGGGAACAGAGGGTAGTCCTTGACGGCGCTAGTTCTACCAGCGTACGAGTAACCTCGGGGGTTCCTCAGGGAAGTGTTGTCGGACCGTTACTGTTCTTGATTTTTGTTAACGATCTGAACCGCTAAGTGAAAAGTAAGAAAATGATTCTGCATGTCCGGGTTTTCACCGCGTTGTTGTTTGAAGCCGACAACAGTTTCGCCGAAGTGTCATCCGGCGTCTTCAGGTCGAAGATGAGGATTCAGATTTTGGCCGTCCTTATATAGGTGGTCCCGTCCGGGTGCTGCTATCTGATTGGTCCTTTTTCGGAGGACTCTCTTACACGCGTTATGGAGATGGTAGCCTTCATCTCTATTGAAATTCGCCGGGTTTTTGGCTATCTCAATGGCTTCTCTGATAAGGCGTGGGTAATATCTACTTTCTTTACTTATGATTGTAGCGTCATGGAATAGAATATCATGGCCGGGTTCACTCCATTTATGCTCGGAGATGGCCGAGAGGTGAAACTGTTTGTTCGTAGTTGCCCGGAGGTGTTCTTTCATCCTAACTTTCATAGCTCGGCATGTTTCCCCGATGTAGGCTTTCCCACATGAACACGGTACTTGATATACCCCTTCGTATAGGTCTTTCGAGATTTTGTCCTTCGGTCCGGGGAGCGCGTCCGCTATTTTCTTGGTGCAGTTGAACCTTGTCACCACGTCGTGCTTTTTAAGGATTCTGGCTATCTTCTCGGATGTTCCCGATACGAAGGGGATAGTCGCGTATGCCTTTGGGTCCGGTTCCGTCTGCTTGATTGACTTGTCAGAATCTCGTCTTCGCCTTTCTTCCCTGGCGGTCCTTTTTAGGACCATATCGTTCCGATAGCCGTTTTGTTTTAGTGCTCTCAGGAGATGTTTCTTTTCAGTCAGCAAAGAGTCGGCGTCAGAGATTTCATACGCTCTGTGAACTAGTGTGTCCACCAAAGATGTCTTCTGGAGCGGATGGTGGTGAGACGATGCGTTTAGATAACGGTCGGTGTGCGTCTTCTTTCTGTAAACAGCATGTCCCAGCTTCCCACAACTCTTCTTTTTGACTAAGACGTCCAGGAAAGGTATTTGGTAGTCCTTTTCTACTTCCATCGTAAATTTGATGGAATGATGTTGTGAGTTGAGAAATTGAAGAAATTTCCGAAGTTCTGCTGCGCCGTGCTGCCAGATGACGAAAGTATCATCCACATATCTTAACCACACCCTAGGTTTTTTCTCGTACTGATTAAGGATCTTTTCTTCAAAATGCTCCATGAACAGGTTAGCCACTACCGGAGACAGCGGCGAACCCATGGCTGCACCCTCCGTCTGCTCGTAGAATTCTTCGTTCCACAAAAAATAAGCATTCGTGAGGCAATGCTCCACCAGTGTGGGGAAGTCTTCCGGAATGCCGTTGGAGGTTAGGTCTCTGATGATCTCCACCGATTCCTTAATC
>CM073768.1:151378764-151404293 GCA_037158775.1 Hetaerina titia
CAGAGCTATAATAAAGAAATCCCTCATTCCGATGGAAGAACAACGTGGACTTTTTTCTTCGGCTCCCAAACCACCCAGATTATACGGACTGCCGAAAATACATAAGGAGGGGATACCACTCCGACCTATAGTCAGCCAGATCGATGCTCCAACATACGGACTGGCGAAATATCTGGCCCAATCTCTACAGTTCTACATCGGAAAAACATCGTCATTCGTGAAAAACTCCAGGCATTTCATCGACATCCTGAAAAAGATCACAATGGACAGCAACGAATTATTGGTGAGCTTCGATGTTGTTTCACTGTTCACTAACATCCCGATTAAGGAATCGGTAGAGATCATCAGAGGCCTAACCTCCAACGGCATTCCGGAAGACTTCCCCACACTGGTGGAGCATTGCCTCACGAATGCTTATTTTTTGTGGAACGAAGAATTCTACGAGCAGACGGAGGGTGCAGCCATGGGTTCGCCGCTGTCTCCGGTAGTGGCTAACCTGTTCATGGAGCATTTTGAAGAAAAGATCCTTAATCAGTACGAGAAAAAACCTAGGATGTGGTTAAGATATGTGGATGATACTTTCGTCATCTGGCAGCACGGCGCAGCAGAACTTCGGAAATTTCTTCAATTTCTCAACTCACAACATCATTCCATCAAATTTACGATGGAAGTAGAAAAGGACAACCAACTACCTTTCCTGGACGTCTTAGTCAAAAAGAAGAGTTGTGGGAAGCTGGGACATGCTGTTTACAGAAAGAAGACGCACACCGACCGTTATCTAAACGCAACCTCTCACCACCATCCGCTCCAGAAGACATCTTTGGTGGACACACTAGTTCACAGAGCGTATGAAATCTCTGACGCCGACTCTTTGCTGACTGAAAAGAAACATCTCCTGAGAGCACTAAAACAAAACGGCTATCGGAACGATATAGTCCTAAAAAGGACCGCCAGGGAAGAAAGGCGAAGACGAGATTCTGGCAAGTCAATCAAGCAGACGGAACCGGACCCTAAAGCATACGCGACTATCCCCTTCGTATCGGGAACATCCGAGAAGATAGCCAGAATCCTTAAAAAGCACGACGTGGTGACAAGGTTCAACTGCACCAAGAAAATAGCGGACGCGCTCCCCGGACCGAAGGACAAAATCTCGAAAGACCTATACGAAGGGGTATATCAAGTACCGTGTTCATGTGGGAAAGCCTACATCGGGGAAACATGCCGAGCTATGAAAGTTAGGATGAAAGAACACCTCCGGGCTACTACGAACAAACAGTTTCACCTCTCGGCCATCTCCGAGCATAAATGGAGTGAACCCGGCCATGATATTCTATTCCATGACGCTACAATCATAAGTAAAGAAAGTAGATATAACCCACGCCTAATCAGAGAAGCCATTGAGATAGCCAAAAACCCGACGAATTTCAATAGAGATGAAGGCTACCATCTCCATAACGCGTGGAAGAGAGTCCTCCGAAAAAGGACCAATCAGAGAGCAGCACCCGGACGGGACCACCTATATAAGGACGGCCAAAATCTGAATCCTCATCTTCGACCTGAAGACGCCGGATGAAACTTCGGCGAAACTGTTGTCGGCTTCAAACAACAACGCGGTGAAAACCCGGACATGCAGAATTCTTCAAGCCACCGCCGCGAAAATCTACGCAGCCATGAGTATCTTGTAGTCCCGAAGCAATAAGTCCGAAGTCTGTCCTTGACAAGTGAGTGCAGACATAGTTCACCCAGGAAGGCCTTTGGCCCTCGAAAAGATCACTCACGTGGACCCGGGAAGGTGGACTCTCCTCTCCCTGTGTCACTTGACGTCCCTTGTGGCTTGCTGATGTACCGCGCCTGGATTTCAGCCGATGATGCCCAGTGGCATCATGCAAGTTCCAGGGCACCCGTAAAGGAAGAGACGAAACAGCTTAACCCAAAACTCATCCTACATCCCTCAAGCATGTGGTAGCGAGCAAAATTTTCAATTTTCCTTTTCTACAGTAGAAGTCCAACTATCCGAATCACCGATTATCCGAATAGATTTAGGCACCGTCTCATTTTGTAATTTTAGAAACCGAATAGGCCCAGCGGAGGGAGGGGTGAGTGTGTCTACGGGCGATCTGCCACTGTTTGTTTTGATTGCTTGTTAATTATGTGGGGTTTTTTATGGACCGATTTGTTGTTTTTTGAGAGTGTATTTCATAGTTCACCATGGCTTCCAAGAGAAAACGTGTTGTGTTATCTTTGGCGGACAAACTGAAAACAGAGCAATCGGATAAGGGAGTTACGGGCGAAAAGTTTGCGGAGCAGTACGGTGTTGGACAATCAACCATATCGGACTTTAAAAAGAACAAACCTTCAATTTAACGGGTTAAAACAGCCAAACAGCTTACTTTTACAGAGATGTTCAGTAAGAAGTAACAGTGATTTACCAAAGACTGTACATTTATAAGTACATATTGTATTACTCAGTATTTTCATTGGTAGATAAGTTGATTTAGTTGCAGTATTTTCGTTGGTATTTACAAGCGATGTGCGGTTAACATGCCAAAGTGTCACTTCTTTTAACTTAGTTAATATATAGCTTTTTCTCATTTTCTTGTAGTTTTCTTTGAATAGACCCATCCCGCGGACAAAATTCCAATTATCCGAATGGGATCGGGTCCCGATTGTTTCGGATAATTGGAGTTCTACTGTATTTTGTTTTTGAAGGGCATTTTTAACATCAGCCTGACGGTTAATATAGGTTTCCGACAGAAACAGGCACTAAATGTTGTTGCTTTAAAGATCCACGTAACACAACAAAAAATAGCCCTAACCACCAGTTCATTGTTTTCAGAAATGATTTTAACCCCACCTATTCTCTAAGATGGGATAAAAAGGAAACATACTAAAAACGGGACGTAAAAAGACGCAAACATAATTATGAGAACAGCTCATTGGAAAAGAACAAGGAATTACTGATTCCAATAGCTGAGATCTAGGCATAGTTCTTAATTGTGGGAAGGGCATTAAAGAAGTTCAAATCACTTAAGGCTGTGGATTTAGATAACATTCTCGTGGGAATACTTAAAGTTTAAGGAAAAGGTGGGAGGAAGTTCCCTTCACGAGTTAGTACCTATCCAAATATTGCTTTCTACACCGCGACCCCCACTACTTAAATGCCCGTCCTACCGGGGTCATTCGCCTTTGCAGCCGAATCGCTGAATAGGAGTTGCTTCATTCACAACCTTATGATTGGCTGCAAGCTTGGATAGTTCTACCAGGAGCGATTATCATTGCTGCCGCCAGCACAGTCATACAACGTCGGTCCCAAATTTAGTATGACATATTTATTCTCGGATAAATATACGGACAGGCGGCGGTTTCTCTGGCTGGGTCCGAGGAAGGGGAGTCTCGGGAAAGGCTGCAGACCGGTGGCAGTTGACTCCCAGCCTTTGCGGAGTGTTCGTTTGGGAAATCTCTACAACGTGACCTCGTTACCCCCCTTAATGAACCGGTTATTGGAACAGCGCTACGCTATCAAATTGTGCGTGAAACAGATCAAAACGGGGAAAGATACTCATGACATGCTCAAGGGAGTTTATGGTGAGAACGCCATGGATATATCGGGTGTTTTTGAGTGACACAGGTTGTTTCGGGAGGGTAAAGAAAATGTTGAAGACGCCGAACTTTCAGGACGCCCTTTGACCTCAAAAAGTAATTAAAATCTTGAAAAAGTGAAAGCTTTGTTGGGTAATGATCGCAGATTTGGTGTTCGCATGGTTTCTGGTGAACTTGGTATCCCTAAACTTGATGTGCATCGACTTGTGACCAAAAACATGGGCATGTAAAAAGCGTGCGCAAAGTGGTGGCGCCGAGTGCTCTCAGACGAACAAAAGGGAACTCGCGCGTGGATCTGCCAAGAGCTTCTCGAATATTGCTCAGCCACCCTGCAGCTCAACGTAGCACCACCGGACTTATTCCTCTATCCCGCTCGATTCCGTGTTGAAAGGACGTCACCACAGCTCGGTGGAAGCGATACAACGGGCCGTGACCAGGAAGCTTAGCAGCATTCCGGGAGCCACCCTCCAGAAGTTGTAAAAATCCGCTGGCAGCGGTGTCTATGGACGCATAAGGGTGCTACTTCGAAGAATTGAACCAATTCTGGCAACACATTTTTTTAATCGACTCAGTCTTATTTCTTTTGGGACAGACCTTGTAGATGTCATCAAAACGCACAAGCCCTTCCACCACGTCAAGTTTGTATTCTATGGGTGTATTGAAGAGTATGATTTTGTTTCTTCTTTCAGCAGTACTTATAATCTTATTCCATACGGGTCATTATCTACTTCAACTGTTGATACTTTGTCTTTTATGATGTTTTCACTGTGTTGGTAATTGTGAAAATCATGTAAAACAGTCATACGTTTGGAATCTGCAGTTAATCTAATGGATTTTAATTGTGTTTACTATGCCATATTTTAATAACCTACCTTTCTCATAATAAAAGCCAGAATTTTTTGATACATTAAAAATTATTCTCATTCGTTATATCACTATCAAATATGAAACCCAGTAACAGGTGGAAGTTCAATGTCAGCGCTATTTTCTACGGATATGTGGAGGGCGCAGAGGGAGGGTTTCAGTAAAATAAAATACGCGAATGTGAACTCTGATCTTTGGCATTACCACGGAGTCACTGTTTATGCGAGAGTGGTGGGCAGTGAAAAAATGGCGAGACGGAGGTACGGACCGAGGGGACGGATTCATTCAGATCCCCGGGCCCGCGTGCGCCAGAGCACTAACTCACACTCGCCCTCCCTCCTCCTGAAGGAGCGCAGCTTCCTGGCCATTCCGCAGCCCCAAGTGGAAGAGGTGACCGCCCCGCCGACATCTTCGCCCCCCCTTCTGGCCTCGCCCCACTCCCCACCACCGAGGGGCGACCTCCTCCTGCAGCCTCCCAGCCCCGGGACGTCGGCGTTCGGGGCAGCGTAGTCCAGGGGCTCGGAGCCCCTCGCGGCTCCCCCAAGTGAAGAGGCGTCTCGCTGGTACTCCACCACTGTTGCTGTCATTTCCCTACGAAGATAGAGAGAGAACGCCTGTCCAGGCTGCAATGAAGCGGGAGCATCAGGGGTGGGCCTTCGGCGATGGGCCCTTCCTCAGAGGTCGGCATCCATATTCATAAAAACGGACAATGAAAAACTGTTAACGATTGACAAACAACATACTTGAATTTTTGGAATCCAGGATTTTGAATCGCATTAGTTTTCATTGTCGAACTTTAATCGATTCCTCACCGAAGAGAAACCTTATAGTTGGGGCTTTCGATTCGGTTATCTGAGAGATATAATCGTACCTGGAGTCACATTAATTTTGACATTTGGATGTTAGTGATACGAGCGGAATAAAGTTAATGGTGTTAATGTATAAGTTATTTTTTAATTTAAATTTATATTAATGTTGGCATATATTTGTAAATTTGTGGACCCAGATGTACTCTTGAAGTATTCGCGATTGCAAAAAGAACAAGATCACTTATCCCAACAACGACGCTCACAGATGAAAATTATAATTGGAAATTTACGCAACGAACACATCACATTCGGCCAAAAGGACATGGTCAAGTGAGGTGCCCTAATACCCCACGCCACATTCCACCGTGGAGGCTAATACAGTTTAAGAACATGTAGATTCATTTTATGGTAAATATAATCTTTAACGTCACACCTTATCAACATGAAGACTGGCTAATGACTGGTTCTTTAGACTTTCCTATTACCTTCCAATCTCTTTAATATCTTACTGCTACCTACTCTAATATCTTTTATTAACTATTGGAAATGAAAAAAAAACAATAACTTTGTGATTCCATAGAAAATTTATTTCGATACGACCCGGGTTTCGACGTTCAACTTCATCTTCAGGTATTTCGACTTAAAACTTCGAAACCTAGGTCGCATCGATATGAATCACAATCTTGTGGAATCACAAAGTTACCGTTTTTTCATTTCTAATATGAATCGGATCCACAAAGTTACGCCTAAAGAGAACAATTATTCCATTTACTTCTTCCCGTAGTTCTTTCTTGTTCTTCCTCTAAAACTCTTGCCTTGTCTACTTCTTTCAATTATGGTCTTCGGTTGACTATCGTCCTCGGGATGTGCCCAAAATCTCAGATCACAACATCAGGATCGAAGAGATCAATGAGGTAGAAAGAGGCAGTGAGGCCCTGAGATGAAACGGATTTGATGTGGCACCCTAGTTTGCATTTTGAGAAATTGACCCTGGGAGGACCCAGTGGGACTGCCGCAGAATTCAAGCAGCGTTCATGCTAGGAGAAACATTGTCATTGCCAGACTAAATCTAGACGGGCAGTGCCTTCGCCCTTTCTGTGACTCAGGAGGTGGATTGCAATGTTGAATGGTATTAGACCTCCACGTAGTATTTGTGTCATGAGCTCTCTTAGCCGTTGGTGCGTTTCTCTAAGAGAAATTGCTAATATTAATGCCATACGAAGTCGCAAAAATATGATTTGTTCGAAGGTAATGAAACATTTCGAATCTTTGCAGCCATATGTACTAATAGCGAAGTACTATTTCTTATTGTTAATCTTTCAGTACTATTTTAAATTTTACATTTAAAAACAATGCCATCATTAAAAAGTAGAAAAATTCATAAGCCATCAAAAGACGTAACTCGCTGAGGCATTAGACTCAATTATCTCTCACACTGGCTCCTATGTACAGGAAGATATCATTCCTTGCCTAGGATATTGATCCTCTGAACTGACTCCGGAGAATCGGTAGTGGCTGATGCCTAGCATTTCAAATCGTGTTTCCAGTCTCTTAATCGACCTACACGGGGGCGTCTGATTGGTCTTTGTTGGGAGGTTGTGTGCATGGAGATCGTTCTTTAATTGATAAATCTCAGTGTTTCTGTCGTTTAATACACGAGGTATGTTAAGAAAATAACGGGAATTTTTAAATTTCGCGGGTTTGGAGAGTCCGATTGTCAAATATTTCTTTATTCAATAGGAGGTGCCCCTAAAATATGATAATATTTTCAGCTTGATTCATTGTTTACATTGTCCAATGACAGCCGCTATGATTAGCCGTATTTATATGTACGCGGCGATTTTCGTTTGTTAATAAATGAATCAAAGATTTTTGAACAAATAAAGTGTAACAAATTGCGTGAAATGTTAACAAAGGCCTATGGTGAGTCTGCTATGGGTAAAACAAGAGTGTACGAGTATAATCGTATCCAAGATGGCCGTGAAGACGTTGAAGACGACGAACCCCGCCCCGGACGCCGCAGCACATCAACAACCGATGAAAACGTGAAAAAAGTGAAACAAATGGTTATGAATTATCACGGAATCACAATCAGAGAAGTCGCTGATGATTTTGGCATGTCGATTGGTTCATGCAATGAAATAACTTCGAATGTTTTTTTGATGAAACGCGTGACAGGAAAATTTGTTCCAAAATTTTTGAATTTTGAAAAAAATACGGTAGCAAATGGAAGTTGCTCAGGAGTCACTAAATGAAGTAAACGACAATGCAGAACTACAGAAACGTGTTATAACAGGTGACGAAATATGTGTTTATGGATATGACGTCGAAACTTAGGCTTGATAATAATTCTTTGGTCCATTTTTTTAACAAACTAAAATGGCCGAGCACATAGAAACACGTCTAACCTTAGCGGCTGCTATTGGAAAAAGTAAACAATGAATAAACCAACTTAATAAAAACAATATGACAATCAGACTCTCCAAACCCGCGAAACTGAAAATAATCCGTTATTTTCTGGACACCCCCCGGGCGTATGTGTGGACTCAAACGTGCATTGCCCCTCACGCTTCATCCTCGTCGTCCGTCCCTCCAGCGATGGCGCGCATGCGCATGAGGTCGGCGCTGGGCGTCTGCGGCCGCTGTCCCGGGCCTTCGCCCGTCGGCTTTCGCCGCCGCCGGTACAGGACCCTCCGGCGACGGCGCATGCGCGTCGTGGTGGCCCACAGCCCCAGCGCGATGCGGGCGTACAGGAAGGTCATGAGCAGCAGCGGGATGGCATAGAGGAGGACAAAGTTGCACATGTCGAAGGCCTCCGAGTCGTACTTCTGGCGGTCCGGGACACAGATGGTCTCCGTGCGGTCTCCCGGCAGCGAGTTGGTGATCGTCTTCATGATGCGGAAGCGGGGCGCACTGTAAGCGGCACTCAGCGCCCACACCAGCGCAATCGTAAGCTGGAAGCCGAAGCGAGACATGCGTTAGTGGGTGGTCTGCGCAAATGTATTTACGAGCATGGTTCACGTGCCCTCCACTCAAGGCCGAAGCGCCTCCTTCTCATCGATTTCGAGGGGAAATGTACATTGAACGCTTTTCCAGATGATAACTATGTAAATCTGTGAGATGTCTTTTCGACGTCCGCACATCGTCTTGTTCCATTTGACATGAATTTACTCTGTTCCCATTATCCTTTTAAATAACTCGTTGTACAATACAAAATTCTACATTTTATTTTTGCTATCAGCCTTACAATAATCACATCTGTATGTTAATCCCGCTCTTCTCCTCTTTCTCTGCGTTTCTTCATACATATTGGTTCGCTTGCAGCGCGTATCCACATTCATATCCGAGGTGATTTGTGGAGTGCACTTTGAATGAGTATACCGTCCGTCGGATGGGACGCTAAGCTTCGTGTTAAGGCGCCTTTCGTTAAGAGTAAGCTAATGCCGACGTCGGGTTTCTCTCCACCCTTCATCCTTTCCTGTCCATTACTAATGGCGCAAATGACCTTAGCTGTCGGTCGCCTCCCATAACAACTACTACTATTGCTTGGACCCGATTGCAACCGTGCAATTAATGAATCGGAAGAAAAAAAGAAAATTCTTTCATCGTAATTTTAAATAAGACCTTGAAAAAGTATAATAATTATTATTAGAATGCTTAACGACAAAAGGCTTAGAGAAGGAAATCATACCCAACGGTGGAATCACTATTAGTGTCAACAATCCGGAAAAAATGCCTGCAAATTTAATGTTGAAAGAGATTGAAAATATTAAATTTTTTGCAGAGCAAATGAATCCCTTTTGACGAGCCAAATATCCCAAACAAAAATTGGTTGTATTTTTCTCAATGTGCACTAACAGCGAGTTCACCATTTACGTCGTTTGCTCAAACACAATGAATGTCTTAACTGAATTATCAAACTATGTTAATCTGAATTAGTATTTCATTGAATTTACATGTAAAATTCCAATTTGTAAAATGGATAGTTGTGCATATAAATACGCGAATACACTGAATCATCCTTCCGCCAGTGATTTGAACATAAATGAAATCAATAAAAAATGATTTTTTTACGCACGTACTTATATTTAGTTGCTGATAGACCATACTAAATAACTAAGCGCCCAAAAATAGCAAATCTGGGAAATTAAACCTACTGGCGGAAAATAGATTGCGAGTAAAACCACAAAAAAGGGAGCTAACTGCCGCTCACCAAAGCACTTACCCGTAATCTAGTGGGCGTCAATATCTGCTTGCACGTGATAGGGTGAATGATGGCGAAGTAGCGCTCCGTGCAAATGACAACGAGTATAAATATGGATGCGGTGTAGCTCAGGCTGTGCACGAACTGATACATTTTGCAGAAGAAGTCACCCAGCACCCAACTGGAAATGAAGGAAGAGGTTATGGCTGTGAAATGTATATTAGGGCAGTTTCAATTCCACGGGTCTGCCTTTTGAGATCCGAAGGAAATAATAGCAGCAATGGCTAAAGACTGCCCATAAAGTTTTGAGTTTCATGGCATCCTGATTCACTGCACAGAATTTTTTGAAAATTTCTCTCTAGCCTTCGCATTGAAATATTGTCTCTTTATCAATTTATCAGTTTTTAGAGGCAGAGCACCCAAATTTTTAATATGCATAATCTGCTATTTCAGCATTGTGATTAATTCCTTTTATTTATCACAATTATTTAATTAGGAATACAGTGGTATGCTTCGGCTGACCTATTTGTTCGATGTCCCCACCAAGGCAAGCTGCTCTATTTCAATTTAAATATCCTATTTTATTCAAATAATTCCCAACTTTTGTCACACAACATTGTAACTGACTAGGAAATGAGTTTTTATTGTTCCTGCATGTCGTGAAATATAAATCCAGTTAACCACTATTTTTAAGTTTGTCAATATTTTATTTAGATAAATTATATCTTAATTTCTGGTACAGCTTTTAAAATATTTACTTTGTAAAAAACATAAAATTTATATACTATAGATATATATCAGAGGAAATTCAATTACACAATCTTATTGATCGTCCCTATTTACACGTTACAATAAACAGCTGTAAACTAAACCATTAACCAGACCCTTAATGGAGATTTACTAATTAGGATGGATACTCATAAAATTCCAATATATGCTGGAAGTAATGAAGGAGAAGCATACATGCCGAGTCACATTATTATGTACATAGTGTACTTTCATAAATAGGAGACAGACAAAGATTTACAGGGAATTAATGATTAAAAAAGTATCCAAACACAGAAAAAGGACTCTCGCCTATATATTGACAAATGCTTATATAAAAGTTCATGTGAACCAAACGATAAGGCTCTTCTCGCAGAAAATGGAAAGCAGCTTGACCTTGATTACCAACTGATGTATTGGTTCAAATTCAAGCAAGTTGTGCTTTCTTCCTATTTGTTGTTCACGCTTCCATTTTATTTTAATTTCGAGGGCAGTTTTAACTATGCATTGTAGTCTTTTCCTTAAACTGATCAGAATAAAAACCAAATAAAAAATACTTTAAAGATTATTATTAGGTAATCTAACAATAAATGAAAGTAGAAAAACTTTGTTACAATCCACCACTTTATTTTCGATACTACTAGTTTCGACGCTACGGCGTCATCCTCAGGTACGCCTGAGGATGACGCCGTAGCGTCGAAACTAGTAGTATCGAAAGGCTGAAACTATTGAGAAAGGTAATCTAACGGTTAATGTAGGTTTTTCGATTGACACAATTATCATATAAATATTTTATAATTCCAAACAACACCCAATCCAGGAACCTAATCTACATCAGGTCCCTTTTCATCTCTGTGTACTTCTTTCCTCCCTTCATCCTGTGAAACATCCCTATCGTGTTCCTGCCCTTTCCTCGCTTCCCCAACATTCTCCCCTCTATTACCTTCTTCAACATTCCACTGCCACTCAATACGCCTTTCATCAATTTTTACTGCCTCCATAGGATTTCTCTCAACGAACCCCTCTCCTCAACCACCATCTCCTGTACTTCCTCAATTGTTTCCTTTTCGGACCATTTCACCTTCTCCATTCTTCTCCACACCCTCAATTCAAAAGCCTTCAATGTACGTCCATCATCATGCTTAAGCGACCTACGCTCCATATCAGAGTTTTTACGAGTCTTGTCTTAACATCCCTACTCACCGTCCCCGTCATCAACTCCCTCCTCCTTGAGAAAGCCTCCTTGCCTAGCGCAATTCTTCTCCTTACGTCCCTACTACTTTGACCGTATTGGTCCTAAACACTTCCGAGATATGTAAACTGTTTTACCTTTTCTATTTTTTCCCCGCCTATTTTAATATTTATCTTAGCCTTTTACTTTCTGGAAAATCGCATTACCTTTGTTTTATTAATATTGATTCTCATCCCATATTTATCGCACTGAACCTCCAATTCACTCAGCAATGCTTGCAACCCCTTGGCTGACGGAGCAACTAATGCTTGGTCATCAGCAAGCCTAATCGATTTTACGAATTCCCCTCCGACTTTCTACTACTCCGACTACCTCCAGTTCTTCCCATGCCTCTTTAATCATTTCCTCCACATATACGTTGAACAGCACCGGTGACAATGGACAACCCTGCCTTACACCTCTTCCAAACACTGCCCATCCGGACTCGCCGTTCCCCACTCGCACCTGAACAGTCTGAGACATGTACAGGTTGCGGATCAGTCTCCTCTCCCTCCAATCCATTCCTATTTTCTGCAATACACGCATTAATTTTTCCCAATTCACTCTATCAAACGCTTTTTCGAAATGTACGAAACAGGCAAACAAGTCCTGATTGTATTCTATATTCCTCTCGATTAGTGATCTCATTACTGCAATGGCATCACGCGTACCTCTTCCTTTCCTAAACCCAAACTGATCATCCCCTAAGTAATCATTTGCCATACTCTCTATCCTTTTGTTGATGATCCTTGAGAAAAACTTTAGCCGCGTGGGATATCAAACTCATTATCCTGTAATCCTCACATGATGTAGAATTTAACTTATTTGGAATAGGAAATAACACTCATCTCACAAAATCTTCCGGCCAGATTCCTTCTTCATAGATACTACGAATCAGTCCACATAGGGCCTTCTTCCGACATTTTCGTAAACATTTCAACAGATCCACAAGAATGTTGTCTACCCCCACGGCCTTATTTGCTTTCATCTCCTTTAATGCCCTTTTTAGTAGGCCTGGACCTAAGCTATCTTCTTTTACGTCTTGTTTCTTTTCCATGTCTAACCTTGTGGGTCTAAGTTCTCTACCATACAGTGTTTCTAAATATGCCTTTCATCTCCGTTGAATTTTTTCCGGTTCCAGTATTATCTTACCCCACTTATCTTCACCTGTTAGCACAGATATTGCCTTTTTACTTCCCGATAATAACTAAAGCTTGTTGTATAGCGCGCCAATTTCACCCTTCCTCTTTAAACTTTCCATGTCCTCGCATTGCATTATCCACCATTCTTCTTTGGCTTTATTTCCGACCCTTCTTAATTTATTGTTAAACTCTGTATTTCATTTTGCCTAACTCTGTTCTTACGTTCTTCCATCTTCTTCTCTCATCCATCTTTGCAATCATCTCATCCGTTACCCATGGTTTCCCTATCCTTTTCCCGGTAACGGTTCCTATAGTGTCTTCTGCGGCTTTCGATATCACTTGCTTGATACATTCCCATTTTTCTTCGATAGTACTCAGTTCTTTACCGTCATCCATTATTTTCTCTACAGCCTGCTGATACTCCTTCCTCGTCAATCCATTTAATGCTTCTACGTTCCATTTCCTAACCCGCCGCCCTTGCCTTATCTTCTTGAAACGGACGTTACATTTCATAACAACTAAATTGTGGTCAGAGTCCGCATCCGCTCCTGGGAAAATGTGCGAATTTATCACACCTCTTCCTAAACCTGTGCCTTACCATAATTTAATCTAATTGATACCTTTCTGAGTCTTCTGCAATTTTTCATGTATACCTACGCTTTTGGTGGTGTCTAAACCATGTGTTGGTGATGACTAACGCCTGTCTCCTGCAGAATTCATTTACTTTCTCTCCGCGTTCATTTCTCGTGCCTAACCCATTGTCCCCCACCTCACCACCATCTCTTCCTTCCTAAATTTCCACCGGGCGTATGGGGAATTGGAGATACGTTATACTAAGTGTGTAACAGCTCAAGGAGCATACTTTTATGATTATTAAGTCGATGTTAGTATATTGTCAATAAAATTCTTGTAAAAAAATCAGTCCTACCAGATTTGGGTTCCTCCCTGTATTTCCAGTGGTATTCATTGTTGGTCCTTTATTTCAAATTCTCTAGAAAATCATGGAGTCCTGATATTCACGTTATGAAAACTTAACTTTCAATCGTTTTATTTCAAAACGGGGCAAGAAAAAATTAAACCACCTAAAATGTATGCGATCACATTAAATTAGACTAATATTAACAGGTTCAGGAATTTCAATGAAAACCGTCGATATATGGCGTGAAATATTATTATTTTGACATTAATTCCATTTCCATTCCATTAATGGACAGGCAGGCATGAAGTTCAAACACTTATTTCCGGTTAGTATTCTGCCAGAGAGTGTGTTGTGGGAATTTAATCTTGTTTATCCCTATTTTGGACAGCGTGTACTGTAGCGTTCTTTTCTTAAGTGTTCCCCCTTCAATTATTGCCGCGTATAGGACGCTGGCAAAACGAAGACTTGAATATTTTAGTTCGACAATCTTACTCTCTAATTTTGTGAAAATTGTCGTTGTTTGACAATTTGATAAATGATTTACAATTATATAGTCGTGCTGATTTGAGGATGAAGGATTTGTCTAATTCTAAATTTGCACTTTCAGACTTGTCTGAATCAAACGCTTTGAAAATTAATCCTCTCATGATTTTATGAGAACTTGAGACGAAATCATCCCAGGCTGAAGTCCCGACTCCGTCAGCTTGTATCCGTGCATGCTCCCGGCTTCCCGTCCCTTTGATGCTCCAGATGAGAATGCGGAGGGAGGAAGCGGGCCGACGAAGCGCGCTTTCGCCGCTGCGGATGTGCGCCCCACAGAGGACCAGCGAAGGGTGGGAGGGTGGACAAGCTGCGGCTGGAGCTATTTCTCGTGCTTCGCACCGCAAAACAATTTATTTCCTACCGCCCTTAAGTATAGCTTATCGTACAACTCCGATGTCTCTCCTATAGTTATTTCGTTCCACTATTCCTTGTCTCAAAACCTGAAAGAAATAAATTTGTCTACCTTAGGTTTTCACCTAATATCTAAGCTAGGTTAATATGTTTCACACATGCACATATCGGAAAAATATACGGATCCGCTTTAAAAAAATTTGGCTTCAATAATGGGTTGCTGGGATATGTAACAAGAAAGTTAAAGAGAGGTATTATTTCACTCTAGCTAGGTCTCATTTGGAATCCTGGAGAGAAAATTAGGCAAAAAGAATTTAATAAAGTGCAGAGAAAATCGAATAGATTAGTGAAAAAATGTGACAATGAGAAGGCGAGTGTGACAAACTTTAAGGGGAGTAGGCTGGGAGCAACTTCAGATATGAAGAGAACAAACGAAACTTAGACTTTTGGCAAGGAACAAATGAGTATAACAATTACACTAAGGCTGATACATCTCATGGGAGGTATCACTCCCATAGCCGGTATTGAATGTTTGATAGGGGCTCTATCCCGACGTTTTGGTCAATTGGGTGACCATCAGCAGGAGTGGAAAATTTAACAAAGGGGAAGAAAGCACTACTACGTAACTCTTATTTTCACCGTTGTCCAACTTTCCACTTCAGTTGATGATCACTCAATTGACCGAAATATTGATATAGAGCCCCTATTAAACATTCAACCCTGCACTATGAAAGGTTGCAATAGCATCGCAACCTTTCATATTCACGGCCAATAGTACGCACCATCTTCATTTTCGTTGAATCTTCTTCTTAAAAATTAGCACGTCATTCGTATTGCTTTAAAGACACCATTAGTTGCCAACTCAATTCTTCCGAATTTAGAATACGCTGACGTATTCGACAGTTAGTTGCACGGGCATACCAATATATCAATCGGACACTTTCCATTAAACTCCAACGTTACCTCAATTCAGTCAACAGGTTTAACTTTAGCTTTCTAATACCTTATCACATTATCACTTATCCATATAAACTCTCTTGGCTAACACTTGATTCCCGACGACCAATGCATATCCATGACCCTTCCGTACCAAGTTCTGAAAATCAAAACGGGTCAGACTCTATCAGTTTAATTTTTCCTCAACGTAGCAATTATTTTATTCATTCATTATTTTTTAATTATTTTTACAAAATAGTCCGCAAACTTGATTGGCCCTAGATTTATTTATGAGGGGCTCTATATGACATATTACTTATAAACGTACTCAGATTTGTTTTGTGTTTAATGTACGAAATTAAATTTTAAATTTTGAATATCAGCTTTAAGCAATTCTGTGAATGGGTTTTAATTTGCAGTGGTTGCCCTCTAAAGCCTTACCGCGCCTTCATATACATCTACAATTACTCTATACCCCGCAAGACGCCGCGCCGCAAGGGGGTGTGGCGGGGGGTGTTAGGGCACCACCCCTAATTTAGAAAGAAAAAACCGCATGCAGAAGCCACAAATTTCTAGCCCAAAAACCAAACATGGTAAACATTCATACAAGAACCCTTTCGCCCTAACCCTTTCACATACATGCAAACCCACAAACTCCCAACAAACATAAACATGCACAACCTTTGAATTTGGTTCCAATTTGCAAATTAAATGTTTTTAAAATTTCTAAATGGACTTCGGATTCTTACTATTATGATCTCTGATTGTTCTGGGGAAGCATGAGTATTTGAATATATCTTTATTGGAAAATATCTCCCTTATTT
This sequence comes from Hetaerina titia, assembly GCA_037158775.1. NCBI lineage: Eukaryota > Metazoa > Arthropoda > Insecta > Odonata > Calopterygidae > Hetaerina > Hetaerina titia. Next base: position 151,394,953 of record CM073768.1, read on the forward strand.
TATTTTTGTGGTCTGATCTACCTAAGTAGTGTGGGGCCATTATTATTCCTTTTGTGTCATCGTTAAACTCGCTGGTTCTGAATCTCTCTAAAAGTCTAAGTCTCGCTTGTTCTCTTCGTATTTCAAGGGGCTCCCAGCCTATATCCCCTAAGAGACCTGTTACACTTGTGTTCTTATTATAAATATTTTTCACGAATCTAGCGAATTTTCTCTGGACTTCATCTAATTTTTTTGCCAGATTTTGCTCCCAATGATCCCAAATGTTTGCGACATATTCCAAATGTTTGCGATATATTTCAAGTGTGGTCTAACTAGGGCAAAATAACACCTCTCTTTAACATTTTCATGACATTTCCCCACCACCCGTTAAATGAAGCCCAGTTTCTTTAAAGCGGATCCGCATATTGTCCTGATATGTGCTCCCCATGAAAGGCGTGGTGCTAGAACTACCCCCAATTACTTAAACTTGATTGGCTGTATTAATACTACCCTCTATTTTGCAGTTTATGTTTGGTTCGCCACTTCCTTTGTTCCAAAATTTCAAAGCTGTGCATTTGTATATATTAAGCATTAATCCCCATTTCTCGCACCAATCCGAGATCGTGTCTAAGTCTCTAGAGAGTAGCTCGCGATCTGTGTACCAAGGTGTCGTCAGAAAATAACCTGAGATTGCTATTAACGTGTGCGCTTAACTCTTCAATCTGTATTAAGAACAGAAGAGGCCCTATTACACTTCTCTGGGGGACGCCTGATCAGTGTTAGCAAGCTCAGTTATCGTATTTTTGTTTGTTACTATACACAATACGTAGACTCTTTTTCTGTTGACAGTGCCACTTTGCCATAACGTTTGAAAGAAGTATTTTCTACTGAACGCATACGATATCTTGATCTCGGATGCAGGCTACATACGACATGAGGACCGAATTTCCTCATCAATGTTTTCGATTCATACTCTTTGTCTATAAGTTGAAATCATACGGTGATTAGCCATGGGTTTTCTCAATTTTCTTGGAAAATAAGCAGGTGAGCCGATACGGATGAGATGCGAAATAAAATCAACTGAATTGTGAAGAGCACCATCGCTTCATAATACGGAGAGAGAGGCCCTCGAAACCATTGTACACCACACATCGTCTGCTGAGCGAGGCTCTACTTATTTATGGAGATGAGACGGAAGTCGTGCTCTCGACTTGAGTGTCCATCAGCAAGCAAAGTACCGAGGTACACATATGCCATCAAGTGGTTCATCCAAGCGTTCAGTCGTAGTATGCACTCCATGATTTGAACGACATATTGCACCGTTTTCTCCTCATGAAGTCATTTGTAACCAAGATTGCATGCATGGCAATTCTAATGTTCCATAAATATTTAATATTTTTCCATATCAGATAATTTTATAGTTCATACGACGTTGGATGAAAACCATTATTCATGTGTTTTCACACTCCTCTTGATAAGTAGTAGCTGTTTTTTAACCAGTGCGTTTTACACCCTCGCTAAAAGGATTCAATTTAAGGATCCGTCAGTGGTAGATTTCCATGCTGTATTCCTCTCGTTGTCTTCTTTCCATCATAGTCCCTTGCTCCCTCTTATTCCTTCCATCAGTTCTATCTATAAGAACCTTCCCTAAAGTAGTATAACTTATTTTTTCCCGGATAGACGTACGTACGGACGGTGATTTCTCTGGCTAGGTTCGAGGGAGAGGAGTCTCACAAAGGCTGGAGATCATGGGAAATTGACTCCCAACCTATGCGGAGTGTGGATCTTTCGTTTGTGAAATCTCTACAACGTGACCTCGATACCCCCTTTAATGAACCGGTTATTGGAACAGCGCTACGCCATCAAATTTTGCGTGAAACAGAGCAAAACGGGGAAAGATACTCATGGCATGCTCAAGGGAGTTTATGGTGAGAACGCCATGGATATATCGGGTGTTTTTGAGTGACACAAGTTGTTTCGGGAGGGTAAAGAAAATGTTGAAGACGCCGAACTTTCAGGACGCCCTTTGACCTCAAAAAGTAATTAAAATCTTGAAAAAGTGAAAGCTTTGTTGGGTAATGATCGCAGATTTGGTGTTCGCATGGTTTCTGGTGAACTTGGTATCCCTAAACTTGATGTGCATCGACTTGTGACCGAAAAAAAGGGCATGAGAAAGTTGTGTGCGAAGTTGGTGCCGCGAGTGCTCTCGGACGAGCGAAAGAAAACTCGGACGTGGATCTGCTAAGAGCTTCTCGTCAATGCCGCATTCTCCCTACAGCCATGAAATTGCCCATTCAGACGTCTTCCTCATCCTCCTGTCTCAAATTCAATCCGAATGGACGCCACCACGGTGAAAGCGTTACAACAGGCCATGACCAGGAAGCTTAGTAGCATTCCGGGCGCCACCTTCCAGAAAGCGGAGAAGGCGTGGACAATCAGCTGGCAGCGGTGTGTGGACGCACAATGGTGCTACTTCGAAGACTTTTGAGTGAATGTTTCAATTCTGGTGAAAATTTTTTTTTATCGACTTGGTCATACCAATTTTGGGACAGACCTTCTTTAACGTTATACCTGGTTATCAAATGTACTTACGAGTATTCTTGCGCTTCACTTCCATCTCTCATTGTAACGTTACATCTTCCATTATGGTATTAAGTTTACGTGGCTCTTAATGTTGCCAATTAGTTACCGTTTCCTCGGTATTGTTCTTCGCGTCACTTAAATTTCGAATCATGTATTTATCTTATGTTAACTCTATTCGCTTAAACCTTTCATTCCTCTGGGGCGGTGTCATATTGAAATCGATTTCATCTCTGCTATTCCTGTCATTCAAGCCTCATGGAAAGGAAAACGCGAGATCAATTCAATCCACTGATATTTATTGAACCGATTCCTTCCGTCTAGGCGTAAAATATCACAAGATGGTCTTCTCTGACATCCACTCTGGCCCGTTTGGTGAACTAATTCTTCCATTAGGCTCATTCACAACTTCGTCGCTAGGACCAGAAAACATAGGACCATCTAGTCGGTTGTTTCATGACCAAGACCTTCCACTACATCTACATAATTCCCCGCAATCCGTCGAAAGGACATGTGGCAGGAGGTGGTAGTTGACCAGCCATTCTCCATATATTCCCTCTTATTTCCTTATGCACCTTTTACCCCGCGACGCACCAAAAACCGCGTGGGAAAGGGGCGACCAAACACCAGTCATGCAGCATGCCTACAAATTTTACGAGTATTTCATGGTTAGCTATTCATATGCCTACATAAATAGGACAAGGAAATACATGAAAAGGGAGAGGTACAAATGAAATTCAGGGACTTATTACCGGTTAGTATTATACGCATTCCGTACGGACAGTTTACAATCACAATAGGCTCTTTATCTACATTCGCCTACACCCGGCATGGCACGGGGCGGAAGGTGGGGGCCGTTTGGACGCCATACTTGGAGAGTGTTTTGTGGGAATTTGATCTTGGAAAATCCTATTTTGAACAATCTGTACCAATTATTTTCTTACGTTTTACTACTTTCATTGCTGTCGCGAATATTGCCCGGGAAAAACGAATGCTCGAATCTATCAGTTCGACAATATAACTCTGTAATCTTGTGACAATTGTCGAACCTGCCAATGTAATTGGGGGGTCTAATTGTATCACTTATATCGGATGCAAGACATTTGTATATATATGTTTATTAACTTTATATAAGTTTAATCTAGCCCTGTGTCTTCACATATCTAAAGGTTCCCAACCCCAGTTCTGTATTAAATATGTGACGCTTTGTGCCCTTTGGTACGCGTTTTTCACGAACCTAGCGGCTTTTCTCTGTACCCCATTCAATTCTGTAATTAATTTTTTTAAGAGGATCCCAAACGCTCGCCGAATACTCAATTCAAGGCCTTAATAAAGATAAATAGGACGTTTCCTTCACTTTTTTATCACTACAACTTCCGGCTATACATTTGATGAGTGCCATCATTTTTAGCGACCCTCCACAAATAATGCGTACATGCTGTCCCCTAAAAAGATCCTTTGCTATGGTGAACCCCAAGTATTTTACTTTACTCTCTCTCAGATACACATCTATGTGCATACAATAACATAATAACATCCAACGTATTTTTTCACTTTCAAAATATATTCTTCCAGGCTTTTCTATTGCTGATCAACAATGGCATTTCATGTTTTGTAGCTACAAGCTGGTGTATTCTTCCATTGCATCCACTAAAATAACATCTAACTTCCGGTAGATAGCGATAAAGAGTAAAAGAATGAATGCCGTAACCCTTAGCTATCTTTCCACGGAGTAGCTCTTGTCTTCGGGTTTCACTAGAATGGTCTTCACATCACTCTTCAGTACGTCTGGAAGCGTCTTACTCTTCGGTGTTTCGTTTGCAGGTCCGAATGTGATAACTATCTCCATTACCTTTTCTAAATATGAAGTATTCTAGACAATCACACGTATTAGCATAGTATCAGCATTTTAAAGTCAAATATGGATTGATATTGAAATGAAATTTTGACTTCGTAATTCCACACACTTTATATAAAAAAAACGACCTGGATTTCGACGTTGAACGTCATCATCTCCTTTACCCTCCTTCTCTGACCAACCTACCCGCCAACTCTGACCAACCTCCCCACCATCCGTCGATCAGAAGGAATATATACCAAGTTCCCTTCAATTAGGACCACCTAGTGAAACAAAAAGTCGAAGATGATCTCCCCTTTGTCCGAAGGTCGGATAAGAGGAAACCGGAAGATTTAAGGCCGACCAGAAGCTCATGTGACACAGATGCCGATCTGGCTGGAGAAATACGGGCATGCATCCTACCGAGAGAGCAGTCAAAGAAGCGAGGAGATAAAAGGAAGGATAGGATAAATGTGAGACCGAAGAGGGAGGTGATTCCGATGAGGGAGGACAAAGTGTCAAGGGAGGGGACGTCTCTTGGTGATTCAGGGTCACCTATTTGGGGGATTCTATAATACGTTACGTCAGAGGTTGTGGCGAAAGTACCGACGAAGGCGTTCAGTGTTTTCCGGGGATAAGAGTGGAACATTTGGACAACAAAATAGCTAATATGGCTAGTGAAGGTGATGAAAGAGTTGTCATAATTCACGTAGGGACAAATGACGTAAGAAGTGCTAAGTCAGAAGACCATCTAATCGGTTTTATTTGAGATTTGGCGACTTCGGCCAAAAATAAGTTTAAAAGTGCGCAAATTGTTATTAGTGGAATTCTTCGGAGAAGGGACATATATTGGAAGAAAATCGACGCCATTAACGAAGGAATAGAGTGGGTTTACGTGCAACAAAGACTGACATTCGTGGACCCTAATTGTTGGGTCGGTGACAGTCACTTGGGCCACGATGGAGTGCATTTAAACAGGAAAGGATCCCGGGTTTTGTCAAATCTGTTTAAAAATGTCGCACTAAAGCTCAGTGAGCAGGGAAACCTATAATGGGCACAAGAGGTGGACCTCAAAATTCCGAAGGAAAGGAAGGTAAGGGCTTAATAGTTTTGCAGGTAAACTGCCGAAGTATTCTAATTAAAGTATGTCATTTCGAGACGTTAATTGATGCATGTAATCCGGATATTGTGAAAGGCACGGAGTCGTGGCTAAGTGATCGCATTATGTCAATCGAGATTTTTCCTCAAAATTTGGCAGTTTACAGAAGGGATAGGGATGGTCGTGGAGGGGGGATATTCATATGTGTAGATAAAAAACTTATAAGGACGTTGGAATAGATAAGAAATGATTGTGAGATGATATGTGCTCATGTTAAAGGTAGGAATGGAGGGAAAACTTTAAAAATAGTTGCTATGTATAGAAGTCCCAACGAAGGGATGCACGCAGTCGAGGTATTAGCAGACATATGCTCGGCTAACCCTGAGGATCATATCCTCATAGCGGGGGACTTAAACCTTCCAGGTGTTCAATGGCCGGCAGACGAGGTCACGGTGGGGGGTGGGAAGGCCCAAGAAATTGTTAGTCGTCTTATAAACGAGGAGGGTTTTGTACAGTTGGTGGAAAAATCCACGCGCGGGGGAAACATCCTCGACGTCATACTTGTGAGACCGGAAAAGTGGGCAGGGGAAGTTGAAGTCCTTCCGGGAATAAGTGACCATTCAGCTGTGCGTATGTACCTGAATTGGGAGGGGGCTCAGTATTAGGGGCTAGTAAAAAAAAGACAGTTTGGCAATATAAACGTGGTGATAGGGAAGGGTTCCAGGCCTTTTTAAGGGAAAAGTATTCGGAATGGGCAAGTAGACAGAATGTAGAAGAAATCTGGAAAACATTTAAGGGGATAATGGAGGAGGGATTAAAGAAATTTGTCCCGAAAAAAATTCTTAAAGAAAACACGGACCCAGAGTTCTACAACTGCAAAATCAGATCCTTGAAGAAAAAACTGAGAGTGATTCACAAAAAACGGAACGAGAGCTCGGAATGGCTCATAATTTACAAACAATTAGTTCGTGAATTAAATAGAGATAAGAAAATAGCCAAAGAAAGTTTTCTACAGAAAATAATCGGGATAGATAATGGAAATAAATTTTATAAGTACCTCCGGATGAGGAAAGACAACAGGGAAAACATAACAGCTTTAAAAAAAGGGGATGGAACACTAATCGTTGACGATAAGGAAAAGACTAATGCATTTAATAATTGGTATGCAAGTGTATTTAAGGTGATGGTAAACAAAAAGGATCCTGTAGATACATCTCTGAGTAAACAAGGAGTAGAGATAATATTAAACACCAAAAGTATTAAAACGACGAGCGCAGAAATTTATAAAAAAATAACGAAAATGAGGGCAAATAAATCAAAAGGGCCCGACGGTATCTCAATTGACTTGCTCAAATTGGGTGGTAGTGTAGTTTCAAATTATATAAATCACTTATTCAATGTTACTTTAAACAATAACGCCCTGCCAAATGATTGGAAGGAGGCATATGTTACGCCAATTTTCAAAGGAGGAGATAAGGCACTAGTTGATAATTATAGACCAGTAAGCTTGACATCTGTTGTATGCAAGCTATTAGAAAAGATATTGGCTGATTATCTCTGGGATTTGTGGGAGAGTGAGAACTGTTTGTATAGTCGCCAATACGGTTTTAGAAAAGGGCACTCTTGCGAAACTCAGCTATTAGGGTTCTGACAAGAAATGATTGACTCTATGGATGCGGGAATAGAAGTGGATGGTATAATAGTCGATCTGTCAAAAGCCTTTGACAAAGTTGACCACGATCGCTTAGTGCTAAAGATGGGCCAATTGCCACTGCACACTGATGGAAGAGTAATCTCGTGGGTAAAAAATTTCATGGAAGGTCGATCACAAAGGGTCAAATTAGGAGAAGTGTATTCTGAAAAGACAAGGGTAACATCGAGTGTCCCACAAGGAAGCGTACTTGGCCCGCTCTTGTTTTTAATATACATTAATGATCTCCCAGTAGATATTATTTCTCAGATAAGACTTTTTGCTGACGACTGTATCATGTATAGGAAAATAGAAAATGACAGAGACCGCGACATACTTCAAAGGGACATTAATAAAATGGCGGAGTGGATGACAAATAATGGGATGGATATTAATGTTAACAAATGCAAATCCATCACCTTTAGTAACAAGGTAAATGGAAACAATAGGGAATATAAATTCTCAGAAAATGTCATTCCTAGAAGTGATAGTTGCAAATACTTTGGTGTGTATTTAACCAAGGATTTAGGGTGGGGGCTAAATGTGGATTACATGTTTAAGAAAGCTTTGAAAACTCTTCATTGGGTCATGAGAAACCTCAAAGGGAGCGTTAAAGTACTAAGGAGAAGGCGTATCTGACCCTGGTAAGACCAAATTTGGAGTACGCTTCTCTAGTATGGGACCCTCATGTAGAAGGACAAATCAAAAAACTAGAAAAGGTGCAAAGAAAGGCTGCCCGATATGTACTGGGGAGGCATAGGAGGATGGATAGTGTGTCGGACATGCTAAAAACGCTGGGCTGGGAACCTTTACAAACTAGAAGGAAAGTAAGCAGACTTTGTGGAATGTTCCGCATTCTGAATGGGGAGAAGGCTTGGGCAGATGTAAGGAAAGAGGCGGGGAACCCGAATTTTATAGGGAGACATGACCACAATTTTAAGGTAAAATGCCGGGCACAAGGAACGAATAAAAAAATTTTCTTTTCTAAATAAAACAATTGTTGATTGGAACAATTTACCTGCAAAAATTTTTAAGCCCTTTCCTAACAGAGTCCAAACTTTTAAGAAAATATGTAAAAAACTTCTGTAATCATTTGATTGATGTGTTGTATAAAATTAAATGTAACAGCTTAATTTTTTTCTTCTTGATTGGGAAACAAATGTTAATGAAATGGGGATTTTCTTTTTTTTATGTACTACAGATTGGTGTTTGGAAATTTCCTTAAAGTGTATTTTTTCTCTTTTTTCTGACTGATTTTATTTATTATCTTTTGTGATGTTGATTGTATTTCAGAAACCATGTTATTTTTCCAAGGCAAGTTTATTGTAACACTTGGGACTTGTGTGCCACCTGACATTTGTCTATTTGCACATGTACATTTTAATAATAATAATAATAACAAATAACTAATTTATTAGGCGAATTAACTCTTGTTTTGAATTGACTCTTACTCCAAAATGCAAACAAATTTGCACATAATACGAGAGTTTTCCCTTTTTCCTTCCTTTCCCATATCATCCCATATCACTTATTCTTCCCACGCGGCGCTTGCACCCCCTGCCACACACCTTTTTGGATCACGGGGTGTTTAACTCGACATCGATTCAAAGTCGTTACACAGCAGCGAAATAATTTGTAGTTTAACGTTCACTGTATTTACACAGGAATTCCAAAACACCAGAAGAGTGGAAATTATGAAACTAATGTGTGAAGTAACTATTCAGTTCAGAGAAATAAAATATTTGCCTTCAATAAATGAGTAGAGCCCTCCGGGATTTTGACTTTCTGGTAATAAATGGATCATTTGTGAATTTTAAAAAATAATTCTTGTGTAGCATTCTTTGAGTATTAGTCGAGCGATGTCGACATTAACTACCATTTCCCGGATTAAATCAAGTTTTCCAAATTACCATTACCAGAGGGACACATTCTATGGTGACGTAGCTGGAATGTGATCCCGAAAACTCCGCAACCTTTGCCCCTCAAAGGAGATGGGGGTGGCAGGATATGAGTACTCCGAGGACAGCCACGGACCTATTTTATCTGCGGAAACTTTTAATTAGTGGGACAAATAGAAAATTCTATATAGGTGTTTCGTCGAAATGCTAAGTAACTTCCTTAATTTCAGGTATAATAACTATGCATAAAGAGGTCAT
>CM073768.1:151404393-151453059 GCA_037158775.1 Hetaerina titia
CAAAGAATGTCGCCCAACTCCAGATGAATCGCGAACAATTCTTCTGAACAGAGGTGGAGAGCAAGGCGTGTGTGATGCACCCGCTCTCGAAGTAAAGCCTCACTAGTGCGACGAAAAATTCTTTTTGCTGCCTTGGTTCTTAGGTGGTGTTAGGCGTAAGCATAGGCGTAAGCTTAGGCGTAAAGCATACGCGACTATCCCCTTCGTATCGGGAACATCCGAGAAGATAGCCAGAATCCTTAAAAAGCACGACGTGGTGACAAGGTTCAACTGCACCAAGAAAATAGCGGACGCGCTCCCCGGACCGAAGGACAAAATCTCGAAAGACCTATACGAAGGGGTATATCAAGTACCGTGTTCATGTGGGAAAGCCTACATCGGGGAAACATGCCGAGCTATGAAAGTTAGGATGAAAGAACACCTCCGGGCTACTACGAACAAACAGTTTCACCTCTCGGCCATCTCCGAGCATAAATGGAGTGAACCCGGCCATGATATTCTATTCCATGACGCTACAATCATAAGTAAAGAAAGTAGATATTACCCACGCCTAATCAGAGAAGCCATTGAGATAGCCAAAAACCCGGCGAATTTCAATAGAGATGAAGGCTACCATCTCCATAACGCGTGGAAGAGAGTCCTCCGAAAAAGGACCAATCAGAGAGCAGCACCCGGACGGGACCACCTATATAAGGACGGCCAAAATCTGAATCCTCATCTTCGACCTGAAGACGCCGGATGAAACTTCGGCGAAACTGTTGTCGGCTTCAAACAACAACGCGGTGAAAACCCGGACATGCAGAATTCTACAAGATACTCATATTCGGCATCACTTAAGGTACGGAGCGTGTTTCTAAAATACCCGCATTGCTGGAATCCCTCGGTGGTATGTCATCAGCCCACACAAGCGGATAAGAAGGAGGGTCAATGCACTCGCATAAACGTCCTCTAATTGATCCTGCTGTGACATTCAAATTCAACACAAAACAGTGGTGTTTTTTTAAAAATCGACATTAATGAATTCATATTGCTGTAAAATTAATGTATTTATTTAGCCCTGAAATTAAAGTTATCAATTCATAATGTAATTTTTTTAAGAACCAATAGGCGATCTCGTGGCTCATTCCGGAATTCAGGACGGTTATTCAGAGTTATCTTAATTTTTTCACTCGCATAATTTATTTTTCGATGATTAACTTGAGGCTAAATTCCTAGCATAATGTGTAACAATACGTAGGTATGTAATGAGAAAAGGCATCTCCGCTACCTGGCAACTCCATCACGACAACACGCCACGAGTCCGCGAGTTCCTGGCCAAACACCAGAAGCCGATGCTGCCTCACTCCCCATATAGTCCTGGCTTCGCCCTAGCAGACTTCTTTTTATTCCCTCGCTTGTTCCCTCTTTTGAGGCAGCCCTGAAAGGGGCCCGTACCTCGTCCATAGAAGAGATCCAATCATTCGTGACGAATACCTTGCGAGAGGTCTACGAAGACGCCTTCCAGGGCGAAAACGGTCATAGCGGAGTCGCTGAAAAAATGTGTAGAGGCCCAAGGACAGTACTTTTGAAGAATCTTATTTGTTCGTGCAAACTTGTTCAATAAACTAAGAACAAAATAAAACATTAATTTTGGAACGAACCCTGTAATTACCTCACGCATACCTATCCCTTTGGCATTACTCGAGTTTGCGGTCACCACCCACACTGACCCCATGGTCCATCTGTGACTTTGCGACCTCACTGACCCTCCTCTCCGTCCCGCAGTGGTAATGGCCAACTGCGCGGCGGCGGATGGCGCGCCGCCGAGGGCCTCTAGGGCCGTACTGAGGGCCCGCCGCGGCGTGGTGCGCATGCTGGTGGTGGTGGTGGTGGCCTTCGCAGCCTGTAACCTCCCGCTGCACGCCCGCAAGATGTGGCAATACTGGTCGCCGGCATACCGCGGCGACTCCCGCCTCAGCTCCCTCCTCACTCCGCTCACCTTCCTCGTCTCGTACGCCAACTCCGGCATCAATCCGCTCCTCTACGCCTTCATGTCGCGCAACTTCCGCAAGGGCATGAGGGAGCTGCTGCGCTGTTCGTCTGGCTCGCGGGGCGCGGGGCCCGCGTCCAGCGTGGCGGCGGGAAACCGGGGGGGTGGCGGCGGGGGTTGTGTGGGCGGAGGCGGCGGAGTCGGCGGCGGAGTCGGAGGCGGGGTTAGCGGGGCGGCGACGGGAGGCAACAGTGGAGGCTGGAGTCGGCGACCGACACAGCATCGCGGCTGGGCCGCCGTAAACTTCGCGCGTCGCACCAGCAGCAAGAGGAGCTTCCGGAGGAACGGCAGCACCAGGTGGGTCAGGAACTGCACTAGCGATACCCTTTCCTTCCGCAGGGAAGTGGTGCAGGAAGGTCGTTGTTCTCCTGCATCGTTGGTCTGCTGTTGATGAGATATGGGTGTCGTCATCTTCGTGAGGCACTCTTCAGGTGGGGAGCCAGCTTTTCTCTTTCTCGAAAACCTGTAATAAAGATTAAATTGATTCTCACTCCATAGTTATAGCAATTAGTTTTTAATATGCTCGATAAAAATTGCAGACCCTTGACCACTAAGCTTGGTCATCAGCAAACCTAGCTGATTTCATGTACTCCCGCCGACTTTCATTACCATCTCTAGTTCTTCTCATGCCGCTCATCCTTCTCATTTCCTCCAAATATATATTGAAAGTCAAGGGTGATAAATAGGAACCCTGTCTTACCCCTCCCTCTGACAATGCCCATCCTCACCCGTCCACCTGCCACTCGCACCTGAGTTATCTAAGACATGTACAGGTTTGTTATTCTGATTCCTTATCGTTCGTGGAAAAAATTACATCTTAAATCTGTGTGTATGTATGTGGGTGTGTGTGGACGGGGTTTCGTTGGTCACGGGTGCCTTCCTCACCCTATGACCCTCCTCTCTGTCGCAGGACCACCCAGACGGAGGAGAGCCCGGCGATGGAACGAAGGGGGTCATTGCACACGCCGAACCTCACTGTCCTCGCTCCCAACAGCTGACCGCTCCTCGGTCCAAGGCGCCCCGACTGCCCTTTCTGCATGGACCCAGTCAAGGAGAAGGCCCTTTCGGCGGCCCTGCCCGTACCCCGCACGCTCGCCTCCGGCTGACGTGTCTCGCGCGGCCAGCCGACCCCTCGCCTCTCCGTGGGCCTCTCACGCATAGGTGGACAACCTATTCCCCTGCCATCGTGGATGGTGTCCGCAGCTGGGGAGGGGTCGAGGGTAGATCCTGGGCCCTTCGGCTTCCGAGAATTTCCTAAAGGATCCAAAAGGACCCTGCCTGGATTGGCGCGGTTTCATGAAAAAAATATATATTTGTGTATATATATATATATATAAACCATAAACACAGTAATCAACCATATATATATATATATATATATATATATATATATATATATATATATATATATATATATACATATACATTTCTAAATGTATGCGCCTGGCATGGAGCGGAAGTTTGTGGATTCACAATTTTCCCTTGTGACAAGTAATATTGCTTTTAAAGCTCTCTCTGTGTTTTACAGTAATTGTATTTGCACATCTTGGGCTGCGGATTATATATATATTTCTCGTTTCTTGTACTTTGTGGTTTGAATAATTACACTCGAGTATTTTGAATGAATTTTAACAGGTCTCGCAATTAGCGCGGGGTTTCCGTCAGACGCTCCTCGGAGGACTCTCCCATTTGGTTTTGCACATAAGTATTTTGCACATAAGGTGACAAGTATTGAAATTTTGTTGAGAACTGGTGGTAATGTTTGAAAGCGTACTTCTATGGTTTTGGCACTGGTTACTCATTGGATGGTAATACTCTTGGCTGTCATTTTTACCTTACATAAGTTCTTTTTGCCTTTATATAAAAAAGAAAAGGACGGTAAATTTGAAAATAGAGAAATACAAATGTGATATAACTAAGAGATCATTTTATTTTATGTTTTTCTTCGAGCAGTCCTGATTATGTACGTTAGAAAAATGTTCAAAATTCTTTCCCATGTCGCTTCTTGCTTGAGCTTGCATCTTTAGTGATACTACACATATTGTTCCTTTTGATCTACGGTTTTTCCAGTGATATTGAATTCCTAAATAGATGGGTTTATTATTTAGGTGTTTTTGAAGTGAAATGTGTGAAGTTCTTCCTTTCTGTTTTAAACGAAAAATCGCTATCGTTCCCTTTCTGTACTCTTGAAATCATTCACGAGTACTAGTAATTTATTTTCATCATTTGGCTCAAAATTGTATGTAGGCGAATCGACGACAGAACTCCTTGAGTGTTTTTTTTTACATTTTTGAGAATTTTAGGTTTCGGAAAACAGTTTAGCAGCAGTTGGAATTGAATCCATTCGATGAGGGAGTCCTTTTGAATGGAAACAGTATTCGCTTGAGACCTGATCAGCCATATCCCGACCCTTTTGCTTCGAAGCATCTATTGCTTGCAGATCTACATGCCGTATACAGAGCGCATTGCTGAAACTTATTTCGGAATAAAATTTCACATCAGGAAATCGGACTCTTTCTTCAAAAGTTCAAAATTTATGTTATGTTTTTTTTATCAATTTATCCACGGAGGTTTACAATGCAATTCCGTGATGCTATATAAATACGTATATATTGCGGGGCTGTCATTAATTTATATATTTTTTGCCTTTATTTTATTGCATAACTTTTTACTTTAATTCTGCTAATCTCCGCTTGACCCAACTATTCTTTCGAATTTGTTTATTTTATTTTTGATCTATGGGAGTGCTTTAGTCTGAAATCTTAAATCGACACTGAAGACTGTTTTCAAAGATATTAATAATATCTCGGTAATTCTGATGTTAATAATATTTATTTGTAATATTGGCACGATTTCATTGCTTCCTATTCGAAAATGACAACCATATCCACAGCTTCAATCGCGTCGTCGGTAGCGTATCAGTGAGTTTCACACAAAAACAGTAAGTAACCTCAGATTTTAAAAACATAGAAATGTAAAATATCATGAATATTTTTGTAAATCATACTATTTACCACTGTAAAAAAGGTTCTTGCCATATTAATGTTATATTTCCCCATAAATGTAAATAAAAGTTGCAGAATTACAATCATCCGTCAAGTATTGCATTGTTTTATTCATGAAAATGTTCATCATGGCATGTTTCAAGTTGAAGATGATAATCTAATGAACTGGCGCATAAAACCTTACAAGCCAGTAGTCCAGTAACATTGCAGTTTCAGTCAGCGCTTGTTTCCGCCGGTGGAAGAAGATGCGCCCATGGTAGACTGTAGAGGGCGCAACATGCCAGAGCTCTTCACAAAGTTATTGAATAAGTTTCAGTTTTTCTTGTTATTTCATTTACAAAGTCCCCACATTCACTTATCCAACGATTCTACTTAATAAACATTTGCATGAAATTAAGACAGGTAAATATCAGGTTCTTAAAAAAGTGGAAGTACCAAGAGAAGGGCGAATTTAAGGATGGGGAAGGAATTATTACTTAGCTCTCCCATTCAATGCGTCGCAATTGTGTTGTATTTCCTATTGTCGGATGCAACAATTTACGAAAGGGACTAATCCCCGATATCAGCGCTTACTATATGCAGCTTATTGAGATAAAATACCATCAAAATAATTATGGCGCGAAGAACACAGTTCTTTCTATGCATTTATCAATGCCAAATTTAAAGAGTCACGTTCAGTAGCCATTTGGATTTAATAATTTCTTGATGTGAACATTTGGAACTACTTTAAATGAGCCGTAGAATATCAGTAATACATTTCACCAAATATGGCGAAATTTTAAAATACCATTTAATAATAACATTATTTTCATCTTTCGTTTGTTAACTTTGTCGAGGTGGAAAAATATTTCTATTTCCTTCACCCATCTATCTCTCTTCATTTTGGGTCTGTGAAAAAAAGGATGAACGACTGTTGTCCAGAAGGTAAGCTCCGCTATGCTATTAAAAATACACTGAAACTAAAAGAAATTTTATTAACTTCGCCTCAAAACTACATTATTTTAATTATAAGGTAATCTACCGGTTAATGTACGTTTATAAATGGGCACAAACATCAAACAAATATCTTCTGACTCCAAACCAAACCCAATCCAGCAACCTACTCTACATCAGGTCTCTCTTCATCTCTTTGTACTTCCTTCCTCCATTCATCCCGTCCAACATTATACATGGCAATTGGAATTGAATTTTAAAAAATGCGTAGTAATACATTTTTGGGAAAAGAGTAATTCCCTCCCTTATAGTTACAAAGTGAAACAAACCAATATCGAGAGGGTAGATTCCTTTAAATACTTGGGTGTAACAATTACTCACGATCTGTCCTGGGGAAAACACATACGAGAAATATGCGGTCGTGCTAATAAAAAATTGGGATTTGTGAAAAGAGTGCTAGGTAAATGCGACGAAAAGGTGAAAGAACGATGTTTCCTTGCCTTGGTCAGGCCCCACCTAGAGTATGCTGCCAGTATATGGGATCCTCATAACATAAATTTGGTTTCGGAATTAGATCGAGTTCAGCGGAGGGGGGCTAGATTTGTCAAACAGTGTTATGACCAACTCAGCAGCGTATCCACTTTGCTAGACAATTTAGGTTGGGATTCTCTTACACAGCGGCGTTTCCAATATAGATTAAACTTATTAAAAACATTTAAAGATGGGCCCTTTTCCGATGACATCAAGGATATAATACAAACCCCAACGTATTACGGTCGAAGGGATCACGAATATAAGACAAGAGAGATAGACTGCAAGACTGACAGGTTTTAAATGTCATTTTTTCCAAGAACGATAAGGGACCAGAATGCTCGTAGTCGAAATTCCCCAGGACTTAGTTCATTACAATAAGTATTAACGTACAGGTTAGGGACTTCGCGAGGATGTGTATACATGTGTGTATGTATGTATGTATGTATATATATGTATGTGTGTATATATATATATATATTTTTTTTTTCCTACAGGTTCCCCCCACCTTTCCTCACCTAACTCCCAACCCCCTCAACCCTTACCCTTCCCTCATGGTGCTACACCCCCTGCCACACACCTTTTTGGTGGCTCGCAGGGTACTGTGCGGGTAATGCTAGGGTGCTAGATGTAAACTGTGCTAGGGTAATGTAGATGTAGATGTAGATGAACATTCCTATTCTGTTTCTGCCCTTTCCTCGATTGCCTAACATTCTCCTTTCTATTACCTTCTTCAACATCTCACTCCCGCTCAATACGCCTTTCATCCATTTTTCCTGCCTCCATAGGATATCTCTCAACAAATCTCTCTCCTCACCAACCATCTCCAGTACTTCCTAATTTGTTTCCGTTCGGTCCATTTCACCTTTTCCATTCTTCTCCAGACCCACATTTCAAAAACCTCCAATCAGAGTCTAAACTACTGCTTCAATAACCAAGTTTCCGTGCCGCACATATTTACGTTCCATATCGAAGTTTTTATGAGTATTTTCTTAACCTCCCTACTCAACGTCCTCGTAACCATATCCTGCCTCCTTGTCTAGCAATTCATCTCCTTATGTCCCTAATACTTTGACCGTATTGGTCCAAAACACTTCCGAGATACATTGGCTGTTCTACCTGCTCAATTATTCCGTTCCTATTTTAATGTTTATATTACCCTTTTTCCTTCTGTAAAATCTTAGGTAACAAGATAAGAAACCTTTAAAAAATATATATAAACAAATAAGATATAAAAAAATAAGTAACCTTTCTTTTATTAAAATTGATTCTCATTCAATATCTATCCCACTGAACCTCAAATTCACTCAGTAATGCTTGCAATTCCTTGCCTGACCGAGCAACTAATGCTTGGTCATCAGCAACCCTAACCAATTTTACGATTTCCCTTCCGACTTTCATTCCTACCTCCAGTTCTCCCCATGCGGCTTTAATCATTTCCTCCACATACACCGGTGACAACCACGACAACAACGGTACAACAGCACCGGTGACAATGGCAACCCTGCCTTAGACCTCTTCCTAACCGTGCCCATCCGGACTCTCCGGTCCCCACTCGCACCTAAGCAGTCGGAGACATGTACTGGTTGAGGATCAGTCTCCTGCCCCTCCAATCCATTCCTATTCTCTGCAATACAAGCATTAGTTTTTCCAAATTCTCTCTATCAATCGCTTTTTCGAAATGTACTAAACAGGCAAAAACGTCCTGATTGCATTCTATATTACTTTCGATTGGTGATCTCATTACTGCAATGGCATCACGCGTACCTCTCCCTTTCCTAATCCGAAACTGATCATCCCCTAAGTAATCTTTTGCTTTACTCTCTATACTTTTGTTGATGATCCTGAGAATAACTTTACCTGCATGGGATATCAAACTTATTGTTCTGTAATCCTCTCATGATGTAGCCTTTACATTTTTCGGAATAGGAACTAACCCTGATCTCACAAAATCTTCCGGCCAGATTCCTTTTTAATAGATTCTACAAATCAGTCCGTATAGGGCCTTCTTCCCGCATTTTCCTAAACCTTTCAACAGTTCTACCGGGATGTTGTCCACCCCCATGGCCTTATTTGCTTTCATCTCCTTTAATGCCCTTTCTATTTCATCTTCTAGTATGCCTGGACCTAAGCTATCTTCTTTAATGTCATATTCCTTTTCTATGTCTAACCTTGTCGGCCTAAGTTCTTTACCATACAGTGTTTCTATATATTCCTTCCATCTCTCTTGCATTTTTCCTGGTTCAACTATTATCTTACCCCACTTATCTTTAACTGTTAGCACAGATCTTTCCTTCTAACTTCCCGATAATAATTTAACCTTATTGTAGAACACACCAATGTTACCCTCCCTCTTTAAATTTTCGCACTGCGTTTTCCACCATGCTTCTTTTGCTTTATTTGTGGCCGTCCAAATTTATTGTTTAACTCTTTGTACATCATTTTACCTAATTCTGTGTTTTCATTTTTCCATCTTCTTCTCTCATCCATCTTTGCAATCATCTGATCCGTTACCCATGGTTTCCTTATCCTTTTCCCGTTAATGGTTCCTATGGCGTCTTTTGCGGTTTCCGATATCCCTTGCTTGATACATTGCTATTTTCCTTCGATAGTACTCAGTTCTTTACCGTCATCCATCATTTCCTCTGCAGCCTGCAGATACTCCTTCGTTTTTAATCCATTTAATGCTTCTACATTCCATTTGTTAACCCGCCGCCCCTGCCTTATCTTTTTGGAACGGACGTTACATTTCATTACAACAAAATTGTGGTCAGAGTCCGCATCCGCTCCTGGGAAACTGCGAATTGTCACACTGTTCCTAAACCTGTACCTTACCAGCATATAATTTATCTGACACCTCTCTGTGTCACCTGTTATTTTCTATGTATACCTATTTTTTTAAGGTTTCTAAACTATGTTTTGGTGATGACTAACCCCGGTCTCCAGCAGCCTTCTCCCCGCGGTCATTTCTTGTGCCTAAACCGTATTCGCCTACCTCATCACCATCTTTTCCTTCGCCTACCGCCGCATTCCAATCCCCCATCACTAGCAAATGTTTCTCTGCAAGAAAACATGCGAGTTTATCGCCTAACTCATCGTTCATTCTATCGATATCTTGCTCCTTGTGGTTGCTCGGTGGCATGTATACCTGAACAATGACCAAGTTCGTCGGTTCTGTCATGCTCGGTTTCGTCGGTGCATTTGATGAGAACCTAGTGTCATAAAACAAAAGTTATACGAATTTCCAGGAAGAAATAAGCTAAGCTTAACATTAAAATAGGAGCGGAAAAATAGATTAAGTGGAACAGCTTACGTATTTCGGAAGTTTTTGGTCCACCGTGGTCAATATAGTAGGTACGAAAGGAGAAGAATTGCGCTAGGCAAGGAGGCTTTCTCAAGAAGGAGGGAGTTGATGATGGGGATGTTGAGTAGGGAGGTTAAGAAAAGACTCGTAAAAACTTTGATATGGAGCGTAGGTGCGGCAACGTGGTCGCTGAAGCAGGAGGATAGACGTAGATTGGAGGCTTTTGAAATGTGGGTGTGGAGAAGAATGGAGAAGGTGAAATGGACCGAAAGGGAAACAAATGAGGAAGTACTAGGAATGTTTGGCGAGGAGAGGGGTTTGTTGAGAGAAATCCTATGGAGCCAGGAAAAATGGATGAAAGGCGTATTGAGTGGCAGTGGGATGTTAAAGAATGTAATAGAGGGGAGAATGTTAGGCAAGCGAGGAAAGGGCTGGAACAGAATAGGAATGTTGGACGGGATGAATGGAGGAAGGAAGTACACAGACATGAAGGGGGACCTGATATGGAGTAGGTTGCTTGATTATGTTTTGTTTGGAGTCACAGGATATTTGTTTGATGGTTGTGTCCATCCCTAAACCTACCTGACCAGTAGAATACCAAATAAAAAAATATATATAGTTTTCACTAAACTTAATGTTGCTCGATTCCATTTTTTTCGTGACACGGTCGGTGGGCAGAGGTTTACAATAAGTGACGTCCTGCCTCTTTCATAGTTTGGAGAACACTGGAATTGATTTTACGGCAAAGCTGAGTATCTCTTCCACCTACTTCAAGTGATTTGATTCCACTCCCTCTAATAGGAGCAGCGCGGAACATTTAATGACATTACTTTCGGAACGCACATTATAGTTTTGGGAACCATAAAAATTCGCTTTCGCTCATAATGACTTCGCTTACTTTGAGATTCGCTTCACAAATAATGGTCATTTGATGAATCTTCCAGTCCAGGACTGTCTTTTTGGATTTCAATCGTCAATCTTCTTCTGACTTCGGTCGACTCGATGTTTTCTTTTGAAAGAGAAACTATGTTCGACACAGGCGTTCAGACTCACTATCTTCCCCTTCAAAATTCCTTTTTCTCTTCCGTATTGTACATCATACTACGTTGCCTAAAAGATTTGACAGGCGATACCGCAAGCAACTAGGTTTTCCCCTGATTTGATACATAAATATGGAATAAATAAAAAAGTCATCCTTATCGAGAGGAAGACGGACGTATAGGTCCCCGGAGAAATCGGCATGAAGGTGAGCGGTTTGACCTCATCGGAGCTTCTCGCTTTCCATCGCCACCGCTCAGATACGTATGGCATGCATTGATAGAAGCTTTGAATATCCGTCACCATGCGTAGAAAAAACATTGGATTGATGCCATCTCATTACGTTTGAGGATCTTATCCTCAAACCCTCCTCCCCTTAAAATTAAAAAATCACATTCTCATCGATTTTGTTAAATTGCCAGTAAAGTAGTTCGTTGTTTTGAAGGATATGCATGAGGTTACACTTAAATTTCAAGCGCACTCACAAAAGATTTGCCTCACCTTTTATCCTTTACAAATAAGAATGAAGATAGGTTATTTTTTAAGATGCTGAAAGGAACCAAATATACAGCCATTTGTGTAAGAAGTCTCAAGTGACTTATTTTGATAATTAGTTAGAGTTTGATTCACAGGCAATTGAACTCTTCTTATTTCAACCTTGGTTCACTAATTCACTATAATTGATCCGAACACTTTTTCGCCCAGTCGAGTATAATTACTGAAAATACTCACCTTTATGCTTCCACGCTGTCTCGCCTTTTTAAATGCCATCTTCTTAGGTTCAGGGACTCCAAGGTGCTACCTTTTTTTTGATTAGGCCTACCTGGAAAGTTGAAAGCGAACCACGTAATAGAGAATTGAGGAGCCATTGACTGGCCAAACGCATCAAATTTTCTGACGTGGGAGACGGAGTGAATCAGAGACCGCTACTTATATAAATCTACCTCTAATTAAGCATTTACCTTCATAGATTTAGTCACTCATCGCAAGGGATACAATATCATTCAGTCTCTGGATTTCTTTTGGAAATATGTGTTACTTCTTTTCCTCAGAATATTACATTATAAATTATTATATTAAGATTAAAAGAATAATTGATGAATGAGTTAGTATGGGAATAGAAAGAAAATAATCATTCCCAAATGATCAAATCTTGGCTCATGAATAACCAGATCTTGGTGGCTATACGGTTTTTTAAAGTATCACTGATGTTAATTATAAGAACTGCAGCATACCATTTATTAATATCACCACAGTTATCAAGCTAGAGATGGGTATGACAGTTGAGGGCCGAGCTAACCAAATACTAAGCCCAACGGCATGTGAAATTCATTTATCAGAGTAGGGGGGCCAGTTCCTTTCCCTGTGTCTGCCGTGGTTTCCCAAGAATACCTGGTACCCAAAAATATCACACAGCATTTCTGAAGCTGAGGGTACCCAGAGGCATCCCTGAGAATTGATTGGATTCTGGCTCTATAGCCACTGGGCTATCATGACCCTCATTCTTACCATATGGAGTTTGATATTCAGGTCATTCTGAATTCTATAAAGTTATCAACTAAGGTTTAACCACCGCAATAATCTTCATGCTCAACAAATTTTTCAATCAATGAACTTGTTTTGAATCATTTTATATACTTGTGTGCGGTCGACTTTCTGCACGCCACATTTCGTCTGCCAACTTTGGAGCCTTCCTACTCCTACCAGGGAGGTACTGGAGAGATGGGGACGCGTTCATCTTTAAATCACCGGTCCGCTGCTAGAGCTTTCGCTCCAAGCAACGCCTCGCTCTAGCCGCACCAACTTACTCTTTTGTGATGGGGCGATGTGATAATGAACGTTATGTAGTTGAACTTTTGCCTTTTATTGCCGTAGTCGTCTCCGCTTCCCCCATCCGACGCGACAAGTGGTGATCCCGGCGTGATCGTCCCTGCTCACTTTCTTTTTGTTTTTGCTTTGTGTCTAGTGGGGCCACGTGGTCCGGTGACGCTAGGTTGGGGTTTTTGTGGTCACGGTACATAATGGCCAGCGTTTCCGTCCGTCTGCCACCCTTTTGGGTGGAAAACCCCAGTCTATGGTTCTCACAGTTAGAGAATCAGTTCGTGCTAAACAAAATAACGCAAAACTCAACAAAACTTTGTCATGTCGACGGCGTATTATAGAACCGCTACGCCCAGGAGGTAGAGAACATCATTACGGACCCCCCTAACGGAGGAAAATACGAGCGGTTAAAATCCGAGTTAATCCGACGCCTCTTCACGACCACCGAACACAAATTCAGGCGGCTGTTGGAGCATGAAGAATCGGCGATAGGAAGCCAAGCCATTTCCTCCGTCACCTCCGCAATTTGGTTGGTTCATCCGTAAACGAGGAATTCCTGCATTCCCCATGGCTAAATCGGCTGCCAATGATTATACAGGCCATCCTGACGGATCACGACGGCATTGATTTGGACAGATTGTCGGTGCTCGCCAATAAAATCTGCGAGGTTTGGCTCCGGTCACAGGTAGCCAACATGGCGGAAAGCGCAATGTTCAACGTAAATTAATGTTTCATGCGTCAGAAAAAAATAACGTGGCTGCACACGTCAAACGACATTAACTTAACGTTGGGTGGTAAGATGAAGGGCAGAAGTCATTCCAGGCTTCTTTTAATCCTTCCCGAACATCATCCGAAGGTAAGATTCTGAAGTCACTCCGAAAAATGAAGGAATAAAACCAACTCGTACTCAGCAAAACTGACAAGGGAAACTGCACTGTCATTCTAGATAATAATGAAGCCGACGCGTTCCTTGGATATTCCAATATGATTTGCAATACGCTTTTGGGTGACTCACCGGACATTTTGAATCAATTCTCCGACGAGTTTGCGATGCTTATTTCAATTTGGGCCGAGCAATGAAAATCATTGATCGGTCGTCAGCTGCGTGTTTCATCAACCATTATGGCTTTTCCAGACTCGCAACCACGAAATTTTACTACCCATCGATTTACAGTAGATCTATCAGCAGCATCATCACCATAAACAGCCTTTAAATGACGATGAATCCTAGGGGGAGTCACTTATTCAGCAGATGAAAATTCGATAAAAGTACGCTGTTTAACTCGCGTTGACATCGCACTAGAACAATTCTCCATGCTTCCGCTTCTAAAAATACACTTGATGAATGTAACGACCTAAAACCTGCGCATGCGTGTTGAGGGGAAATGTTACTTCCACATGTCACCAGGAGTGCTTCTGAAGGGCACGTTGTTTGTGGTCCACAAGCATATGTGCATTAGTTTTCAGCCTACCTCGTCATTCCACACAACTGGATCTTTGGACAAATCAACCATAGTAGCCTGTGCGATAAAACTCAGCTGGGGTAGAGTGCGTTCTGAAGGTTTCCAACAGTGATCTAAATATTGAAGTGCAGATAATGGAATGGATTATGTAGCATTCAGTGCACATCTCATTTGTACTTACAGCAAAACATAGGCACTAGTGTGTCATACAGATGACACATCAACAACTTCCAACTTCGAAACAAAACCATCCATACCCACCCACGGCTTTACTTCATTGCCCTAAATGCTCTTTTAAACTCGCTATCATTTTTAACGACCTATCTTCATCGATGTCATATTCCCTCTATAATTCTAAGCTTTCTGCCTAATATCCTTGCTTTATTCGAGATCCTCCCGGTATCATTTCCACTTCTCTTAAATCTATTCTTGGTCAATGTATAATTGTTTGGTCATAGATTTCAAAGTACCGAAGGATTTATCCTTTCTTATTTCCCGATATAGGTCATACATTTCATACCTCCTTAAGTCTACATACATTCGCACTGCGTATTCCACCATTCTTTTTTTTTCGTGTCAGTTTATTATTTAACACATTTCACTTCCTTCTAGCTAAGTCCGAATTTATGTTTCTTCGTTTTTTCTCTTCTTTGGTCAATCTTCATAATCATCTCGCTAGTAATCCATTATTTCTTTGTTCTTTTCCTGTCAACTATTAATAGATGGTCTATGTCTCCTCTACGGCTTTTAAAAATCCTAATTTTAATATTTTCACATCTATCGCCTACCTTATCCACCTCCCGGCCCTCACTCATTATTTTTCCGCGGAACCTTGGAAGTTCTTCCTTTTCGTCGCGGGTAATGCCTGAACATTCCATTTCCTATGTTCCCTGTTTTATTCCCTTCAATCTGACGTTAATTTAATTAAGGCTAAGTTATTTTCCACTCTTGGGAAACTGCGAAATTGGTTATTATGTCCCTAAATCTGGCACTAACCATAGCATATCCCAAATTGTATCTCTGTAAATCTCCATGCATGTGTATATTTCCTCTATTCATCTTCCACTTTATATTTTAAAATTTTCCTATTATCCTTAGTCCCTATTCTCACTCATTACTTTATTTCTGCTATGCTGCTGCTGTTTAAATGCCTTTGCAAAGGTCAGACGTGATGGCGACCCCGGGAGCTTTTGTGTTATCATGGTCTTGCCTCTCCTGTCGCCGAGCCTGGCACATAGCTCAGTTGGCCAAGTTCCACAGTTTCAAGGACTAACTTTCATACTCTTGACATATTCCTCGGGATAAATATTGAGGTGGTTTCCCCTTTCCTTCATCGATAGTGTTTTAAATGTGACATCATTGCAGAAATTGTCGCATCGCTGAGGAGCAGTTGCTGCACGGACTACATTTCGTCGTGGGAATGATACACACATTTCTCGTTGCCTCCATCCATCTTCCTGATACCCCACTCCCGCGCACGCCTTTATTGTAACGGATGCTCGTGGATCTGACGTTGTTCATTAAGTCTCACTCCCTTAAAGTTATGCTAGCATTAAAGGGGATAAAAAGAGAGCGACAGAGGCACCACCGCCGATTATTGACAGGAAGCTTCCCACGACGTTCCGTGCGCTCGCAATCGGCAGCAGGTCAGTCGAAGATGAGGAAGGGGGTTGGGTGGGATGGGGTGTGCTATATTAGGGGGCGGGAGTGATGGAAAATACCCTGGAGTCATATGTTGGCTCAAGTGAGTACCTTGTGAAATCATTTGGCAGGGAGAGAAATCGGCACGATGAGGCACTAGAATGAGAGAAACTAGGGGGTCGATATACTGTAGGGGAGAGGAGGGCCAAAAAGGACTACCGGCGGATGGGTACGCGAAGAGAGGTAAACGGATTGGAATAAGGACGAAGTTCGGTTTGTTGCGAGGCCTATTAGAGAATTGATTTGCCAATCGGAGGAAACGAGAGGCATGCCAGATGGAAACTCCTGATTACATCGAAGTTTCCTCGAGAACTGTTTAAGGAACACGATAATAGTGTGTGCCAAAATGATGTAGATGGTGAAGTCGCCGTCCTACATACATTTCAATAAGGTATCAGGCCTACTATGTGATTTGAGGGGTAGCGTATTTTGGGATTCTTTATAAATTATAATCAATAATAAAATGCATTTGCCCATGTCGACGTGATCCAGAAATTTTGCATCACCATCGTCTTTTCTTTTCTCATAAATCCGAGAATTTATTTTTCGCAGTTCTCCGAACTATTATACATATATATATATATATATATATATATATATATATATATATATATATATATATATATATATATATATATATATATATATATATATATATATATATTATTAGCGGCTCGCAGTGGTCTAGTGGGTAGAACAATGGGCTACTGACCGGAGGGTCCCTGGTTCGATTCCCAGGCAAGGCACTTTGACCACCTGCAGCTCCACCCAAGCGAGTTGATTTTTGGGGTACCTGGTCTTCCTGGGAAACCATAACCGGCACAGGGAAAGGAACTGGCCCCCCTACCCTGATTTGTGAATATTCACACGCCGTCGGGCTTGGTACATGGGTGTACCAAGGTCTAACATCACCTACTAAACCGACCTTCGGGTTGATTACTGTGTTTATGGTTTATATTATTATTATTATTAGGTAATCTACCGGTTGGGGTAGGTTTTTGGATGGACACAATTATCAAATAACTATTTTGTAACTCCAAACAAAACCCAATCCAGCAACCAAAACTACATCAGGTCCCTCTTCATCTCTGTGTACTTCTTTCCACCCTTCATCCCATCAAACATCCCTACCCTGTTCCTACCCTTTCCTCGCTTGCCCAACATTCTCCCCTCTATTACCTTCTTCAACATTCCACTACCGCTCAATACGCCTTTCATCCATTTTTCCTGCCTCCATAGGATTTCTCTCAACAAACTCCTCTCCTCACCCAACCATTTCCAGTAATTCCTCATTTGTTTTCCTTTCGGTCCATTTCACCTTCTCCATTCTTCTCCACACCCACATTTCAAAAGCCTCCGATCTACGTCTATCCTCCTGCTTCAGTGACCACGTTTCCGCGCCGTACATAGCTACGCTCCAAATCAGAGTTTTTACGAGTCATGTCTTAACATCCCTACTCAACGTCCCCCTCATCAACTCCCTCCTCCTTGAGAAAGCCTCCTTGCCTAGCGCAATTCTTCTCCTAACGTCCCTACCACTTTGACCGTATTGGTCCAAAAAACTTCCGAGATATGTAACCTTCTACCTGCTCTATTTTTTCCCCGGCTATTTTAATATTTAGCTTAGCCTTTTTCTTTCTGGAAAATCACATAACCTTTGTTTTATTAATATTGATTCTCATCCCATATTTATCGCACTGAACCTCCAATTCACTCGGCAATGCTTGCAACCCTTTGGCTGACTGAGCAACTAATGCTTGGTCATCAGCAACCCTAACCGATTGTACAAATTCCCCTCCGACTTTCATTCCTACCTCCAGTTCTTCCCATGCCTCTTTAATCATTTCCTCTGCATATACGTTGAACAGCACTGGTGACAATGGGCAACCCTGCCTTACACCTCTTCCTAACACTGCCCATCCGGACTCTCCGTTCCCCACTCGCACCTGAGCAGTCTGAGACATGTACAGGTTGCGGATGAGTCTCCTGTCCCTCCAATCCATTCCTATATTCTGCAATACACGGATTAATTTTTCCCAATTCACTCTATCAAACGCTTTTTCTAAATCTACAAAACAGGCAAAAACGTCCTGATTGTATTCTATACTCCTTTCGATTAGTTATCTCATTACTGCAATGACATCACGCGTACCTATTCCTTTCCTAAACCCAAACTGATCATCGCCTAAGTAATCATTTGCCTTTCTCTCTATCCTTTTGTTGATGATCCTGAGAACAACTTTAGCTGCATGGGATATCAAACTTATTGTTCTGTAATCCTCACATGACGTAGACTTTGCCTTTTTTGGAATAGGAACTAACACCGATCTCAAAAAATCTTCCGGCCAGATTCCTTCCTCATAGATACTACGAATCAGTCCATATATTGCCTTTTTCCCACCTTTTCCTAACCATTTCAACATTTCTACAGGAATATTGTCCACCCCCACGGCCTTATTTGCTTTCATCTCCTTTAATGCCGTCTGTATTTCAGCGTCGAGTATGCCTGGACCTGAGCTATCTTCTTCTACGCCATGTTCCTTTTCTATGTCTGACCTTGTCGGCCTAAGTTCTTTACTATACAGTGTTTCTATATATTCCTTCCAACTCTCTTGGATTTTTCCTAATTCTACTATTATCTTACCCCATTTATCTTTAACTGTTAGCACAGATCTTGCCTTCTTACTTCCCGATAATAACTTAACCTTGCTGTATAGAGCACCAATTTCTCCCTTCTTCTGTAAATTTTCCATATCCTCGCATTGCGTTTTCCACCATTCTTCTTTTGCTTTATTTGTGGCCCTTCTCAATTTATTGTTTAACTCTTTGTACTTCATTTTGCCTAACTCTGTGATTACATTTTTCCATCTTCTTCTCTCATCCATCTTTGCAATCATCTCATCTGTTACCCATGGTTTCCGTATTCTTTTCCCGTTAACGGTTCCTATAGTGTCTTTAGCGGCTTCCAATATCCCTTTCATGATACATTCCCATATTTCTTCGATAGTACTCAGTTCTTTACCGTTATCGATCATTTTCTCTACAGCCTCCTGATACTCCTACCTCGTTAGTTCATTTACTGCTTCTAAATTCCATTTTTTAGTACGCCGCCCTTGCCTTATGTTCTTGAAACGGACGTTACATTTCATAACAACCAAATTGTGGTCAGAGTCCGCATCCGCTCCTGGGAAACTGTGCGAATTTATCACACTGTTTCTAAACCTGTGCCTAACCATAATATAATCTAACTGATACCTTTCTGTGTCACCTGGCATTTTCCAGGTGTACCTACGCCTTTTGTGGTGTCCAAACCATGTATTGGTGATGACTAACCCCTGTCTTCTGCAGAATTCAATTGCTTTCTCCCCGCGTTCATTCCTTGTGCCTAACCCATAATCCCCCACCTCTTCCTTCGCCTACCGTCGCCTTCCAATCTCCCATCACTATCAAATGTTTCCCTGCAGGAACACTCGCGATTATATCCTCTAACTCATCGTACATCCTATCGAGTTCTTCCTCCTTGTGGTTGCTCGGTGGCATGTATACCTAAACAATGACCAAGTTCGTCGGCTCTGCTTTAATCTCTACGAGTAAAATTCTATCTGTCGCTTGCTCTATGTTGACTACGCTTCTTCCTACCCCTTTTTTTTAAATTACGGCCACCCCTCGTTGGCTCTCGTCCCCGCCGCTGTATATCACTCTATAATTGTCACTCCAATAATCCCCGCTATCCTTCCATCTCACCTCGCAGAGGCCTAAAACATCTATGTTACCTCTTTCCATCTCTCGCTTAATATTTTCTAATTTGCCTCTCCTCAACATCGTCCTGACGTTCCAGGTTCCTATTCTAACTACTTTCATCTTCTTCTGAGTCTTCTGTCCTGCTGCAGTTATTTCCTCCCTGCAAGGGTTTCGAGGGATGGCCACCGCGGAAGCCTTGCCTCTCCCGCTGCCGGGCACGACACACGGCCTCTTGGGCCGAGTCCCGTAGTTGCCAGGACTCATATTATCTATAGTGCCCATCATTATATTCTTGGG
Organism: Hetaerina titia; assembly: GCA_037158775.1. NCBI lineage: Eukaryota > Metazoa > Arthropoda > Insecta > Odonata > Calopterygidae > Hetaerina > Hetaerina titia. The sequence goes on from CM073768.1 coordinate 151,424,257, forward strand.
AATCATAATTGAGGTGGTTTCCCGTTGCCTTCCTCAATAGTGTTTTTAACGTGACACCATTACTTAATGGCCGCCCCACTGGGGTCAGACGCCATTGCAGCCGGTTCACTGAGGAACAGACGCTGCGTGGACTACCTTTCGTCTGCCTCCTAACATTCGACCTATCTGGCATGGGTGACCCTACCAGGAGCAATTATATTTACTCCCGCCAGCACAGCTCTAGGGATATATATATATATATATATATATATATATATATATATATATATATATATATATATATATATATATATAGGGATATATATCTTTCCTTATACCTATTTCTATGTTTGAATGAATATTTGTGCGCCGTATGGCGGGATTTTCAAGTTTGAATATGAGTTTGTCCAATGTGGCTCGTCTCTTCTTCTGGCTATGCGTGCCATGAAACGCACCGTCCCTATCCTTTATAAGATCGTATGAATGCTTTTCTTCTATCCATTCCCCTTCTTGTGTCCCGTCTATTTATCCTTTGGTGGATGAAACAGCTCCATAACGCCATCTCTCTGGCAACATCTATCGGAGCACTTTGGCGCTTTATAAGATCGCAGATCTCAATGTAAAATAGGTTTCCTTATTAGCTCAACTGGTAGAGCACCCGCCCGGAATGTGGAAGGACCGTGGTTCAATTCCCGGATAAGGAAATATTTTTACTTTCGTGATCTGCTCAAAAAACCACCTTCCCCACATGTCCTGTGTTCGCCTTTTATGTGTTTTCCTTTCCCCTTTCCTTATATCTATTTCAATGTTTGAATGAATATTTGTGCGCCGTATGGCGGGATTTTCAAGTTTGAATATATATATATATATATATATATATATATATATATATATATTATATATATATTTTTTTTAGAGTCCTTGTTATGACGTCCTTCATAACCTCCTGTCTTTGATGTACCTCAGTATATCATTATTTCCGACACTCACGGATGCCTGGAATCCATTGAGACTCAAGAGGTATCCAATAAGATGTTTTCTTCTTGCAAGCGTCTCCAAAGGGATTTCTCCTTCGTCCACTATTTAACCTACAGTCTCTTCAATGTATTTCTTGGTCCGTTGGTCAATATTTACGTCATTTTTTTGACGGATCGCATTAGGAGTTATACGATAACTTCCTCTGAGAGGAAGTTATCATATAACTCAGAAGAAGCTATACGATAACAGTCATTGCCATCTCTCTGTTTGCCGAACGGCTTTTCTTAAAACTTTTTATTTATTCGTACGGATAATTAAATGCTCGCCTAGCGATCGAAGAAGTTGAATGAAAACTCCCGAGAGTTTACGAAGAATAAACAACCGTGAATCTGTTCTTTATTAAATAACATTAATATTTCTCTGTCATTAAAATGAGGCTTAAAGATTGAACCAAGAGAGGTGACGTTCCCTTGGGGACATGAGAGGAATGTTCGCATGGAATATACATAATGTCACTTTTGTTCGTTTTAAGTACTTCGGATGATATGATATTTAAATGAAACTGCAAAGACATTTCTTTGGGAGAGTCTTCCAGGCACACACGGATTTCGTTGCCAACGCTTCCTAGTACGTACGATCTTCCTAAATTCGAGCATTTTTTGTAGTGACTGTCATCTGAAATTATGCCTTTATCATGAAAGCTGGGATGCCGATGGTTCATAGTAATCCCTTTACCCTTTTTAACTCAATAAATGTAATCACTGGCCTTCTCCATTGGTCTCGCAAGATCTACAAAAAGTTCGAGATGTTTCGCCTTCTCCACTTTGAAAGCACTGATCTCATCCCATATGAAACCAAGTTAAGAATTGTTTTTCGTCTCTCTTTTCTGGTTTTCTCAAAGTTCTTCCGTTATCGTATCCATACCTTCACCTCTTAACAGTGTGTTCATTTTAAGGAAGGAAATGATCCCTAAATTAATCTCCTTGAATTGCGATAAAACATGAGGCTTGATGGATCTCAAAAATCCACCGCAGGGAAAATGCGAGTCAAATTCAAAAATAGGGTTTTTTCACCAGTCCAAACCGCCTCTAAACTTTATTATCGGTAATTGCTACGTACACTGTGGGCTCAAGGAAGTTCTTTCGCCTGCGGCCTTCAGGATGTTTATTTATTTATTCGACGTTTACATTGGGACAAGTTTGAGATTGTATTAGCGCCTTCTTCCACTTCAACCGCTAAGCATAGCATTCAAGACAATTACAAAATCCAGCCATTGGTGGAGAAAAACCCTTCTAAGTGGGAATCGAACATGTGATTACTGGACTGACAAACGAGAACGTTAAACCGCCGCCACTGGTGTCGACCAATGAGGAAGTAACGGAAGGTAGTGATCCGAAGGATGCTCGACGAAAGAGGAACGGTACGAACGGAGAAAGAGACACAAATTTAAGACTGCAGAAAGGATTTTGATACCAAGAGTTCTCGACATTTGGTGAATGCCGTCCAGAGAGAGCAACCTCCGTTTTCGTCTGTGTGAGAATTAGTGGAGGGATTCAAATGGTCGTTGTATCGATGCAGATTCTAGGCCAGCACGCCTCGAGCTGCAGTGCTTGGAAGGTTGCGCTCCTGGTCGCTTGATTATAATTAACAAGTCAAAATGAACAATTCAACGGAAATTCCCGCGAAACGTGAAGTTCATTCAGTGCTAAGGTTGTTACTGATTAAAAACTTCAAAGCTGCTTACATTCATCATCGGAAAATGTGTGCTCTGCACGGACCAAATGTGATGAGTGACAGAGATGTGCGTCAGTGTCACATCACTCAGTGTCACAACACAGTGGGTATGAGATTTCCTAGTGTGATATCGGATGCGATGAAGACACCCAAGTATTTTACATCAGTTTTTGGTAGTAAGGTCTGCAGTTAATCGGGTCCTCCTTGTACATGTAGGCGTTGCATTGTATAGTTTCCAGTACATGGGATTTCTTGAATATTTCTTGAATGGGATTTCTTGAAAATTATTTCTATAAACGGCGATATTTCCGAAGGTGAAGATTTTTGCTCTTCAAAATTGGTGAATTAGTATTGCATAGCGCTTTTCGAATTCTTTCTTGTATTCGTCAAAGATATCGTATATTATTATAAATATGATACCAAAAGTCGATAGATCTTTCGTTCCGTGCGTGATTTGTTTTTATCGTAACATTTGCAGATTTTCCTCTTTCCTAAGAACATCTCCTAGCACATTTTCGAATGCCAGGGGTTTGTTTTGGTAGCATCAAATAATAATTAAGACTGAAGATGGAAGACGAGATTCAAACCACGCGGCAGTCATGTGGTGCCAGTGTCATCTCTTAACCAAGGTAGTATTTACGACGTAGTTTCATATAAAACCACGTCCTCTTTGTGCGGGTTTGTCAAATAAATCAAAATAAATGGCTTTTAAATGAGACTAATTCCCCCATGGTAAAAACAAGGACCGCCCACTCCCGTTTTAAGACCTTTTACTCTATTAATTTTTAGTGTTTTCTCATTGCCTTTCATTCTATTATCAGTATTATGGGAAGAATCAGCCCCAGCCGTACTCTTAATAGTGGGCAAAGCCCTCTATATTAGTTTTACAAATTTATATTTATCAACTTATTTTTCCTCTCTAATTTCCCTTACCATATCCTTTGGCCACTATTAAGAGTATGGCTGGTATTGATTCTTCCCATAATATTTATACGGCTGTAGTTACTATTCCTTCCATTTCACTCCATAATCGGTGTTTTCTTTATGACCCCCGCTCGAAGAGGAAGTTGTTTACATTGAAACTACTACAAGTTACATTTTTTCTTAATTGAATTGATAGCGATGGCGTCATATTATTGCACCGTGACTCACATTTTGTCTAATGTATATTTTTCGTATTTTATACCCCGTCTTCCATATGTTATTCATTTTTTCAATTAATTATTGATTTATCTTACCAAAACAAAGCCCTGACATTAGGAAATAATTTGTGTGATATTTGCCGGAAAGAAAAACATCTGCATGAGCTTTAATATATTTATTCAACGAAGAAACGAAAAAAGTACAATTAAAAAAACACAATTTATTAATGGAAAATGGGAATTGTGCCCCTTGGGAAATGTGAGGGTGTATCCTTCCACGCTACATCTACATCTACATAAATACCCTGCGAGCCACCAAAAAGGTGTGTGGCAGGGGGTGTAGCACCATGAGGGAGGGTAAGGGTTGAGGGGGTTGGGGGTTAGGTGAAGAAAGGTGGGGGAACCTGTAAGAAAAATATATATACATATTTACATATTCACATATACATATGCACACACATATACATATATGAAAATATAATAATGTAAATTCACTAATAGTCATAACAAACACAGAAACCAAAACACATAAAAGAGGCCTCTTGGGCCGAGTCCCGCAGTAGCCAGGACTCAATTTCTGTTTTGCGTCCATCATATTTTCTTGGGAATGATAATTGAGGTGGTTTCCCGTTGCCTTCCTCAATAGTGTTTTTAACGTGACACCATCACTTAAAGGCCGCCCCACTGGGGTCAGACGCCATTGCAGCCGCCTCACTGAGGAACAGATGCTGCGTGGACTACCTTTCGTCTGCCTCCTAACCTTCGACCTATCTGGCATGGGTGACCCTTCCAGGAGTAATTATTATTACTCCCGCCAGCACAGCTCTAGGCATTATCGGAACACACAAGCCCTTCCCCCACGACAAGGTTGTAGTCCATGAGCTGGGGGAGTTCAATATATCATGTACAAAAAGTGTGAGTTGAGTTTCGCAGGATCTACCCTTACGGAAGCCGTGTTGGTTATTAATTAATAAATCTTGACTATCGAGGTGCCTCATCATGGAACTAACAATGATGTGTTCAAGAATCTTACAGGAAATGGAAGTCAGTGATATTGGCCTATAATTACTGGGGTCCTCCCTATCTCCGTTTTTAAATATGGGTGTTACCGAAGCTACCTTCCAGCCGTTTGGCACGCTTTCTTCTGCTAATGATTTCTTAAATATTATATCTAGATATGGGGCAATTTCAGCCGGCAGTTCTTTATACACGCGCCCAGGTATCTCATCAGGTCCCGGAGATTTGTTGGGGTCTATGTTTTTAAGGAGTAATTCTATTCTGCGGGTGGAAATATTGATTGCTTCCATTGACTGCTGAAATGTTTTCGGGTGTATTTTGTAAAGATATGTTGAAAACACTCTGGAAGAATGAGTTTAATATATTGGCTTTTTCTAAACTACTTGTTACTTTATCCCCCTTTTTGGTATTCAATGAGTTTACGGTGGACTTTTTCCCTGCACTTCCCTGGCGTAGGACCAAAACATCTTTGGGTTATCGTTCAAGTGTTCGCCTAATATTTTCCTTTTGAATTCCGCTAGCGCCTTCCGGAAGGCCTTCTTGGCAGTGGACCTAGATGCTTTGTAGTTCTGTATAGTTTCGTTGATTTTATCAGGGGAGGAATCTTTAACTGCGTTTTTCATTCTGGCATGGCACACACTTTGCCGCCTAAGAGATTTCCGTATTTCAGAGTTGTACCATCGGGGTTCCTTATTCTCTTTTATATATTTACTAGGTATCAACCTCTGTATTGCTGAACGTGTTATCGTAAGAAAATTATTTCAAGTATCCTCGACACTACTAGTTTTGCTTAATTCGTCAAATATAAAAAAAGAACTTTTTAGTTCACATTTTAAGCCATCATAGTCCGCTTTATTGAACAAATAAACCCTTCTCTTAGGTTTGTTAACTTTATCTACGCTTAGAGAAAATTTAGCGTTTACAGCCCTGTGATCACTGATTCCGTCAACAACTTCTAAATATAAGACCTTTTCGGGTATATTTGTGGCTTACAGATGAAGAATGTTCTTTCCCCTTGTTGGTGAAGTGACTAATTGATGTAGGGAATTCGAGGTTAACGCAAATAAGAGAGACTCGCATAGATTCTTGTCTTTACCTCCATTTATAAAACTGTACGAATCCCAGTCTATTGTGGGAATATTAAAATCACCTCCGATAATTAGGCTATGCTCACTGTTGTGGGATGTAAAGCTTTGTATCTGTTTTTCTAGGTCTGGTATTGAGTTAATGTTAACGTGGGGTGGTCTATAATACGCACAGATATATATTCTTTTCGATCTGGGTGTTTTCACTGAGCACCATACACTTTCTATACAGCTATCAGGAAATAACTTGGCTCTACTGACGTTAGAATTCTTAACCGCAATAAACACTCCTCCTCCGGCTCTATTTTTTCTGTCGTTTCTATAAACTATGAAGGACTTGGGAAGTATTTCGCAATCTGCGATGTCATCTGTTAACCAACTTTCAGTTCCTATAATGATATCCGACTCTGTGCTATGAATGAGATGGTGAAATTCCGGTATTTTGTTTTTTAAACTTAGGCAATTAACTACTACTAGGGAAATTATATCCTCGTCTAAAATCTGTTTTGCGGCCTGATTTCTGGGGATGTTAGTTAGTCTTTTTGGTGTCTTAGTATGTGATCGGCCTATATTCTGATTAGTAATTCTATCTTCTGTCTCATTAGCAGTGAAAGTACTTGGAAAAATCTCTTCTGGCAACCTAGTATTGATAGACCCAATAATTGACCTACACCTTAACATATCGTTATTAGGGCAATCTACTCCACTACCTAACCTACGCATTTGCCTAAAACATATCTACAGTGCTCGAAGATCCTATGAGCCACCCGAACCGACGCCTCAGGGGTGTAATAAACCCCGGAACGGTTCAAGGGAGCAGGACATGACCCGAGCACCGGTCTCAAGTCCACAAACTCGGGCCCTATGTCCCGACAGAATTTCCACAGCCTTTTTTCCAGAGACTCAATATGACTCCAAACGTAAGCACCGCAGTCAGTACGCGGGATAATGCTACATTAGAACAAGTGTAAGTCCACACCAGATGCCTCCCGCACACGATCCACTTCGGATTTTAGGTCCCCAAAGGCACTCAAAATCCTTTCGGACCTGGAGGCATCGTTGGTGCCGACATGGGCTACCAACCGCAGCATGGAGCAATTCGTGCCCCGGACCGCCGCCCTTACTGAAGCCGTGGCGTTAGGAATTAACCCCCCTGGCATACAGTAGGAGGTAACCTCCTGGTTCATCATGTCCTTCTCCGACCTTCCCCGCGATGGGACCACCAACCGGCGGACGTTGGAACTCCCTAGCAATAAGATTCCCCCCCTCCCAGAGCGACTACCCCTAGGGATGGAGGACTTCGAGGATCGGGGTGCACTCTCGGCCGCGCAAACAGGCGTCTCGACGCCGTCCGAGGACGGCGTCGAGACGCGAAGCTGTTGCTGACAGGGATGGGGGCGGAGGACTGTTAAATCAAAAATTCATAATCAGCCGTACCGAAGAAGTACCCGAAAAATCACATAGCTTGTCTGGTGCCCAGAGTGCCTTGGCCAGGATGTGACCCCGGGACCCTGCGGACAGTAGTTCAACGCTCTACCCCTAGGCCAGCGCGGGCGTGAGAATACGCTAGACACTAGCGGGCGTGAGAAAAATCAACACTCGAAGATTAAACTCAGAGGGTTCATTGAAATTGCGGATTTACAGAGATCGATCGTAGATCATTTTACTGGTTTAGTCGATAGCGGTAGACTAGTTCTCTCACCTTCCGTCCACATTTTCGTCGCACCCGCGCCGTGACCTCTGGTGGTAACTTCCGGAAGTTGGACAGATACAGATAAATTCCGTCATGCGGACCGCGTTCCATCTGCTAGCCTGTCCTCCACAAATGTATATGAAATATGATCCTTTGATAGCTGAAAGATAAGCTTTCTTTTCAATAATTTATTAAACGAATGACTACTACAATCACATGAAAGTAATTTAAGATTACTGCATCACAAAAAAGTCGTAAAAAACCAATATTATGGTAAAATATTTCACTACCACCCAAGAGTTTGGCGCCAATTTCATTGTTTCTTTGGAAAAACCCATGTGGAAAACAGATCCCCAGGAGGCATATGAAACAACCATTAAATGGTGCATTGTGAATTGCTTGAATAATGTGAAAGACACAGTAAGAGATAAAAGAATTATTAACTGCAAAAAAAGATAGGCCAATATTATACATGATACTTCAATGATGACTGAAAGGAATAAATTCCCAAAATCAAGTCCAAGAGTGACACCTGAGAAACTGAAAATCAACTGTTTCAGAGAGTTTTGGGGTTATTAAATTTGAAAAAACAATTCCTGTGACCTAATTGTGTTTTTTCCTAAATGTGTACAGTTTTCAATGCTGTCTGGAACTGGTGTGTATTGAATAGTGACTATCTCCAGTTTTACCTAATAATATTGAAAACAATTCTAATGCAACTTGATTAAGGTTTCTTGTTCTGAGGTTCCAGAACTGCTTAGTTTTCAGTTCAGCCCACAGCAACATTACCGCTACTATAGTCGTTAAGCATTCATCCAGCAAAAGAGGGTGGATTACTTTTCCTTTCCCAGGACATGGCTTTTGCAAGGGCTGATTCCCAGTGAGGCCTCACATTCCTGGTGGCCAACTCAAGGGTTTTTGTATTGATTATCCATTGTCCCATTTATGTCGTCAAAATTAAAATTCCCTTCCATTAGGAAATGTACTGTAGCAAGCTGATCTACGCCCAAAACAATTCTCATATCTCACCTACTCTCTACAACTAATCCATTCCAACTCCTGTGGCAACACGATTACTGAAAACCTGAGCAGCTAATTTTACATGCATTTTCTGAAGTGATGTTAGAGACAAATGAGCCTCTGTGAGGTTATATAGATTAAGTAAATGAAACATGATATTGGTAATAAATGCATCACACACGAACTTAGATTATAAGATTCAACAGAAGCAGGTAATCTAAAAATGTCAATTTTGAACTATTATATTGTAAAAAAAGGTTGCAATATGAAGTCATTCACTTTTTCAAATCTTATTTAAATCACATGATAAAATCATCAAGATGAAACAAAATATCAAAACTGCTACTATGTGGGGTGGTCACTGAAATTTATTAATCATGCCCGCAACAAACCATTAATCCCAATTTACTGCTCGCTTTATTTCTGTGATAAAATGTCAGTCGGTCTACACAAAAATAGACATTAATTTGTACAAACTCAATTGAAAAACGGGCAACACCGGAGAATAAATGCATGTACATTTAGGTAATAATAAGCAAGATTTAGCTATAGATATAATAAATCATTTATAAATAACACTACATTCTAAGTGTGAATATCAGGCTTCCATTCCGGGACAATACCGACGCCTTAACGACAATTTTCCACTCGAGTCATTCTCATATAAAACAACTAAAATTTAAAGGAATCTAAAAATTGCCGACGACATATCAATCTATATCGCTAACTCTGCAAACAAGTAGCACAAAATTTACACATTATAATGGAAGTGTAAAGGTATGGTAACAATTTCCGAACTTATTGCAAGTAGCCCTCCCATTGACTACAACCTTGACGTGGTAGAAGGGCTTGTGCGTTCCGATGACCCCTAGACCTGTACTAGCGGGAGTAATAATAATTGCTCCTGGTAGGGTCACCTATTCCAGATAGTTCGAAGGTTAGGAGCCAGACGAAAGGTAGTCCACGCAGCGTCTGTTCTTCAGTGAGACGGCTGCAAAGGCATCTGACCCCAGTGGGGCGGCAATTAAGTGATGGTGTCACATTAAAGACCCTATTGAGGAAGGCAACGGGAAACCACCTCAATTATTATTCCCAGAGGTTTTCATGATGGACGGTATAGAGACTATGAGTCCTGGCAACTGCGGGACTCGATCCAAGGGGCCGTGTGTCATGCCCGGCAGCGGGGGAGGCAAGGCCTCCGCGGTCGTCATCCCACGAAAACCTTGCAGGGGAATACCAGGAGCAGGACAGAAGACGCAGAAAAAGATGAAAGTAGTTAGAATAGGAACAACGACTGTCAGCACAATTTTGAGGACAGGCATATTAGAGAATATTAAACGAGAGATGGACAGAGATAATATGGATGCTTTAGGTCTATGCGAGGTGAGATGGAAGAATAGCGGGAATTACAGGAGCGATAATTATAGAATAATATGCAGCGACGGGGACAAGAGCCAACGAGTGATTGCCGTAATATTAAATAAAGGGGTAGGAAGAAGCGTATTCAACATAGAGCAAGCAACTAATAGAATTTTACTCGTAGAGATTAAAGCAGAGCCGACGAACTTGGTCATTATTCAGGTATACATGCCACCGAGCAACCACAAGTAGGAAGAAGTCGATAGGATGTATGATGAGTTAGAGGATATAATCGCGAGTGTTCCTGCAGGGAAACCTCGCCTCATAATTACCCTCGGAAATTTGAACTGTTTTCCTTCTCTTGAGTAACAGCCCAACAAGCAACACAATCGGTGTGCAATTGCTGATTTATAGAACATTCAACCGTGAAAAATCCCAGAAATCTCAACTTAAGTCGAAGCTAGCGAGATTCAGTTTTGAAGCGGAATCGTATCCTTTCCCGGAAAGATGCTACCCTCCCCCAGCTCCTTATTTAGTAGGGGCTGAAGACTGCCAGCAACTCTTTGTTCTGACCCCATTCGTAGATGGCTCAGAATAGTCCCAAAGAATTGGCCGACCATTGATAGCAGCCTGATATAAATGTCCAATAAATATGCGAACTAAGGCCATAAAAATTTCATATTGCAAAATTTATTCTACATCGATGTTGTCACATTCAAAGTACTCTTTATTCGTTCATTTGCACTTATTTCATTTTCTTTTCTACTGTTTAAGGTTCTACTGTTTCCACTCGGAAGTTAGGCTTTTTAGTTTTCTAGTAGTTATTTGTTTTAATGTTTTCACATCTTTCCAGTGATGTCCCCTCATCACATTGTTGCATTTTGGGAATAGAAAAAAGTCGCTGTGGGCGAGATCTAGCGAATATGGATGATGATTATATTTGATGATTATACAAGAAACTGGCGAACTTTTGATCTGAAGTCAGCAGCTTGAGTACAATTTTTGCACACTTTCTTTATTCCTAAATGTCCGGTTAAAATAGTGTGCACTGTTGTTTTTCCTAAATTCAGTTTCAACATTTCAGTAATTTCCTGAAAACTTTGACCATATGGCGCCATAAACTTGATGCTGATTTGTTGCTCCGTGATTTCGTCAATTTCATTTTCCATAAACAGTAAAAGCAAGGACAACAGAAGCTAGCATAACTGGCACCATACGCACAGCTCGATGATCCGTCAAGCACAGACGTCTCAATGGGTCTCAGGCGACTAGGGCCGCTAGTCGGCGGAGCTATAGCCTTCGTCATGGCCGCCAGATTGCACTAGTTCGCGTATTTATGGCAGAGACTACGTATATTTTTATTTTGTTGTTGCAAATGTTTCGGGATGGGATAAAGTGACTATTCCTAATTAAATTGGATTCTAATTTGATTACTCGAATGAATAATGGGCAACCAGCAATAGAAAAGTGTAGTTGCCAGTCAGAAATGGGAGTCCTTCTGTGGTTCAATGGAGACCAGCCCTTACCAAAATCCAGATTTGGAAGTTCCTGGCAAAAAGAAAAAGGTAATCCACCCTACTTTGCAGAATGGAAGGCTAGTTTTCATATAAGTGGGCTGCATTGAAAACCAAGTAGTTATGAAGCCCTGGAACAAGAAGCCTTTTAAAATATAGTTATAAAGTATAAATAGTTCCTATTCCAAAAAAGGCAAAGGCTTCGTCATGTGAGGATTACAGAACAATAAGTTTGATATCCCACGCAGCTAAAGTTATTCTCAGGATCATCAACAAAAGGATAGAGAGTAAGGCAAATGATTACTTAGGGGATGATCAGTATGTGCATTGATGATATGTGTGTGCATTGTAAGAGTGACCAGTGATCACACTGGACCGTTGCCACCAGGTAAATTGCCTAATTGCAACGAAGTATGTAAATAAATAAATCAGTTTGGGTTCAGGAAAGGAAGAGGTACGCGTGATGCCATTGCAGTAATGAGATCACTAGTCGAGAGGAATATAGAATACAATCAGGACGTTTTTGCCTGTTTTGTAGATTTCGAAAAAGCGTTTGATAGAGTGAATTGGGAAAAATTAATGCGTGTATTGCAGAATATAGGAATGGATTGGAGGGACAGGAGACTGATCCGCAATCTGTACATGTCTCAAACTGCTCAGGTGCGAGTGGGGAGCGGAGAGTCCGGATGGGTAGTGTTAGGAAGAGGTGTAAGGCAGGGTTGACCATTGTCACCGGTACTGTTCAACGTATATGTAGAGAAAATGATTAAAGAGGCATGGGAAGAACTGGAGGTAGGAATGAAAGTCGGGGGGGAATTCGTAAAATCGGTTAGGTTTGCTGATGACCAAGCATTAGTGGCTCAGTCAGCCAAGGAGTTGCCAGCATTGTTGAGTGAATTGGAGGTTCAGTGCGATAAATCTTTATTAGGTAATCTACCGGTTAAGGTAGGTTTTTGGATGGACACAACCATCAAATAAAACATTTTGTAACTCCCCACCTAGCAAACCAATCTATATCAGGTCCCTCTTCATCTCGGTGTACTTCTTTCCTCCCTTCATCCCGTCCAACATCCCTATCCTGTTCCTACCCTTACCACGCTTGCCCAACATTCTCCCCTCTATTACCCTCTTCAACATTCCACTACCGCTCAATACGCCTTTCATCCATTTTTCCTGCCTCCATAGGATTTCTCTCAACAAACCCCTCTCCTCCCCACCATTTCTAGTACTTCCTCATTTGTTTTCCTTTCGGTCCATTTCACCTTCTCCATTCTTCTCCATACCCACATTTCAAAAGCCTCCAATCTACGTCTATCCTCCTGCTTCAGCGACCACGTTTCCGCGCCGTACATAGCTACGCTCCATATCAGAGTTTTTACGAGTCTTGTCTTAACATCCCTACTCAACGTCCCCGTCATCAACTCCCTCCTCTTTGAGAAAGCCTCCTTGCCTAGCGCAATTCTTCTCCTTACGTCTCTACCACTTTGACCATATTGGTCCAAAACACTTCCGAGATATGTATACTGCTCTACCTGCTCTATTTTTTCCCCGCCTATTTTAATATTTAGCTTAGCCTTTTTCTTTCTGGAAAATCGCATAACCTTTGTTTTATTAATATTGATTCTCATCCCATATTTATCGCACTGAACCTCCAATTCACTCAACAATGCTTGCAACCCCTTGGCTGACTGAGCAACTAATGCTTGGTCATCAGCAAACCTAACCGATTTTACGAATTCCCCTCCGACTTTCATTCCTACCTCCAGTTCTTCCCATGCCTCTTTAATCATTTCCTCTACATATACGTTGAACAGTACCGGTGACAATGGGCAACCCTGCCTTACACCTCTTCCTAACACTGCCCAATCCGGACTCTCCGTTCCCCACTCGCACCTGAGCAGTCTGAGACATGTACAGGTTGCGGATCAGTCTCCTGTCCCTCCAATCCATTCCTATTTTCTGCAATACACGCATTAATTTTTCCCAATTCACTCTATCAAACGCTTTTTCGAAATCTACAAAACAGGCAAAAACGTCCTGATTGTATTCTATATTTCTCTCGACTAGTGATCTCATTACTGCAATGGCATCACGCGTACCTCTTCCTTTCCTGAACCCAAACTGATCATCCCCTAAGTAAATCATTTGCCTTACTCTCTATCCTTTTGTTGATGATCCTGAGAATAACTTTAGCTGCGTGGGATATCAAACTTATTGTTCTGTAATCCTCACATGACGAAGCCTTTGCCTTTTTGGAATAGGAACTAACACCGATCTCACAAAATCTTCCGGCCAGATTCCTTCCTCATAGATACTACGAATCAGTCCATATATGGCCTTCTTCCCACCTTTCCCTAACCATTTCAACATTTCTACAGGAATATTGTCCACCCCCACGAGCCTTGTTTGCTTTCATCTCCTTTAATGCCCTTTCTATTTCATCGTCGAGTATGCCTGGACCAAGCTATCTTCTTCTACCTCATGTTCCTTTTCTATGTCTAACCTTGTCGGCCTAAGTTCTTTACCATACAGTGTTTCTATATATTCCTTCCATCTCTCTTGGATTTTTCCTGGTTCAACTATTATCTTACCCCCACTTATCTTTAACTGTTAGCACAGATCTTGCCTTCTTACTTCCCGATAATAACTTAACCTTGCTGTATAGAGCACCAATTTCACCCTTCTTCTGTAGACTTTCCATATCCTCGCATTGCGTTTTCCACCATTCTTCTTTTGCTTTATTTGTGGCCCTTCTCAATTTATTGTTTAACTCTTTGTACTTCATTTTGCCTAACTCTGTGTTTACATTTTTCCATCTTCTTCTCTCGTCCATCTTTGCAATCATCTCATCCGTTACCCATGGTTTCCTTATCCTTTTCCCGTTAACGGTTCCTATAGTGTCTTTAGCGGCTTCCAATATCCCTTTCTTGATACATTCCCATATTTCTTCGATAGTACTCAGTTCTTTACCGTCATCCATCATTTTCTCTACAGCCTCCTGATACTCCTTCTTCGTTAATTCATTTACTGCTTCTAAATTCCATTTTTTAACCCGCCGCCCTTGCCTTATCTTCTTGAAACGAACATTACATTTCATAACAACTAAATTGTGGTCAGAGTCCGCGTCCGCTCCTGGGAAACTGTGCGAATTTATCACACTGTTCCTAAACCTGTGCCTAACCATAATATAATCTAACTGATACCTTTCTGAGTCACCTGGCATTTTCCATGTATACCTACGCCTTTTGTGGTGTCTAAACCATGTGTTGGTGATGACTAACCCCTGTCTCCTGCAGAATTCAATTGCTTTCTCTCCGCGTTCATTCCTCGTGCCTAACCCATAGTCCCCCACCTCACCACCATCTCTCCCTTCGCCTACCGTCGCATTCCAATCCCCCATCACTATTAAATGTTTCCCTGCAGGAACACTCGCGATGATATCCTCTAACTCATCATACATCCTATCGACTTCTTCCTCCTTGTGGTTGCTCGGTGGCATGTATACCTGAATAATGACCAAGTTCGTCGGCTCTGCTTTAATCTCTACGAGTAAAATTCTATCTGTCGCTTGCTCTATGTTGACTACGCTTCTTCCTACCCCTTTATTTAAAATTACGGCAACCCCTCGTTGGCTCTCGTCCCCGCCGCTGTATATTACTCTATAATTGTCACTCCAGTAATCCCCGCTATCCTTCCATCTCACCTCGCAGAGGCCTAAAACATCTATGTTACCTCTTTCCATCTCTCGCTTAATATTTTCTAATTTGCCTCTCCTCAACATTGTCCTGACGTTCCAGGTTCCTATTCTTACTACTTTCGCTTTCTTCTGAGTCTTCTGTCCTGCTGAAGTTATTTCTTCCCTGCAAGGGTTTCGTGGGATGACGACCGCGGAAGCCTTGCCTCTCCCGCTGCCGGGCACGACACACGGCCTCTTGGGCCGAGTCCCGTAGTTGCCAGGACTCATATTATCTATAGTGCCCATCATAATATTCTTGGGAATCATAATTGAGGTGGTTTCCCGTTGCCTTCCTCAATAGTGTTTTTAACGTGACACCATCACTTAATGGCCGCCCCACTGGGGTCAGACGCCATTGCAGCCGCCTCACTGAGGAACAGACGCTGCGTGGACTACCTTTCGTCTGGCTCCTAACCTTCGACCTATCTGGCATGGGTGACCCTTCCAGGAGTAATTATTATTACTCCCGCCAGCACAGCTCTAGGGGTCATCGGAACACACAAGCCCTTCCACCACGACAAGGTTGTAGTCCATGGGAGGGAGTGCGATAAATATGGGATGAGAATAAATATTAATAAAACAAAGGTTATGCGATTTTCCAGAAAGAAAAAGGCTAAGCTAAATATTAAAATAGCCGGGGAAAAAATAGAGCAGGTAGAAGGTTACATATCTCGGAAGTTTTTTGGACCAATACGGTCAAAGTGGTAGGGACGTTAGGAGAAGAATTGCGCTAGGCAAGGAGGCTTTCTCAAGGAGGAGGGAGTTGATGACGGGGACGTTGAGTAGGGATGTTAAGACAAGACTCGTAAAAACTCTGATATGGAGCGTACGGCGCGGAAACGTGGTCGCTGAAGCAGGAGCATAGACGTAGATTGGAGGCTTTTGAAATGTGGGTGTGGAGAAGAATGGTGAAGGTGAAATGGACCGAAAGGAAAACAAATGAGGAATTACTAGAAATGGTGGGGGAGGAGAGGGGTTTTTTGAGAGAAATCCTATGGAGGCAGGAAAAATGGATGAAAGGCGTATTGAGCGGCAGTGGAATGTTGAAGAGGGTAATAGAGGGGAGAATGTTGGACAAGCGAGGTAAGGGTAGGAACAGGATAGGGATGTTGGACGGGATGAAGGGAGGAAAGAAGTACGCGTAGATGAAGAGGGTCCTGATATAGATTAGTTTGCTAGGTGGGGAGTCACAAAATGTTTATTTGATAGTTGTGTCCATCCAAAAACCTACCTTAACCGGTAGATTACCTAATAATATATATATATATATATATATATATATATATATATATATATATATATATATATATATATATATATATATATAAACTCTTCAAATAATTTTAGTAAATCTAATTTTCCTATAGTTTTCAAAAATGTATGAATAAGCTGGACTTGGAGCACATTTATATGTGATGCCCTGAACTGTCGCTGTTCCATATGTTCTGTACATATTTATTAGAATGAGGTTTCATTTTTATATCTAATATTTGGGTGTGATAACCTCTTTTTTTGAAGATACTTACTTTATTTAGTTCTCCTTTTATGATATTTTAACTTTGTGGTAATTTTGAATAATTTTCTAAATTAACTACTCTTCCCTTTCCATTCCTACTTTTTTGTCGTTGGCTTTACCTATCTCATCAAGGTATGTTGATTAAATACTGTACTTATTAGCATACATAATTAACAATATGCTTCATCTATAAGATTGATCATTGGTAATATTTGCCAAATATTTTTTGCAATGCCGCATTGATATAACTTTATTCCTTAATTGCATAGCCAGTACTTAACAAATACATCTGCATCTTTGGAAGATATTTATGTCACCTGCCGAAATTGGCATCCTTTTCGTAAAAGCAAATTGTGAAAATATGCATTGAAGTTTGAGGTCCATTTTTAAAATATCAATTTATGCTGTTTTTAATGGAACTTGTACGAGTATCTCTCTTCATTAAAAATATAGCGGGCAATGCAAATGTTTTTCTTTCCAGCGAACATCACTTAAGTCATTTCCTAATGTTTAGGCTTTGATTTGGTGGTATGAAATAATAATCAATAGGAAAAAATGAAACAGAAGACCGTACAGATACAGTGTTTCATGTGGCAAACAGCAATCAACCCACCATGCCTTTGTGCGATGCCAGCGCCATATATCAGAGAAGAATTACACTACGACGTAGTTACATTGTAAGACATTGTAAGCGTTCTCTTTGAGTAAAATTTTGAACTAAAATAAAATGTATTGGTCTTATGATGTGAGTATACGACCCTTGGTGGTAACAAAAGAAGAAAGGAATGCTGTTAAATTAGTAATTGTTAGAGGGTATTTGTTGAAGAATATTGGTCCATATCCATTATATTTACACGAGATTAAACGGGAGCAACAATTTCTTGCGATTAAAAAAGGTTTTAAGCTTTCCTATCAGCATGTCATTCTTAAAATCGATGCTATGCTTATTTGATTTGCGTTCACGAAGGATATGAATGTTCGTTAATATAAAAGTGGAATGTTTGCAATCAGTCTCGTTGTGTGATTAATATGTTATCTAATGTTTAATTCAACTTCCGTGTTTCAGTGAATTATCCCTGACAATCATGATATCACTGCGGTTGCAGAGGTGTTTAAGTGCTGGAAAAAGACTAGTTATTGTCCCTAATTGCCTTGATTCTTCAGGCCCGAAACATCGAAATGAACTTCGTAAGTCTTCTCTTTTCGTTTATCGTTACGTTTAACTAATGTGGTAGTGTGAAACCGAAACCGGCCAAATTACAGGAATCCGTATTTATTCAATATGTGAAGTGCATTTTTGTTTCCTAGTATCTACTGTTTCCCATTATAAGTATTCTCAGGAAGTTTAAAAAGTTGTCTCCACAGCAGTAATTGCCACTCTAAGTTAAATTCTTTGAGTCTCTGATCTTTTTTTATTTATCACCAGTTTTATGTATGATCGTAGATTATTGTTATCAATACGTGAATTTATTTTACAGTTGGTTGTATCTTCTGAATAATTGTGTGCTTATTGGTGTTGAGTTTCATACAACATTCATCACAAGGCATCTCATTTGAACTAAAAATTGAATTTATGCTGAAACTATGCCACAACACCTGACGAGTAATGTTCAAATCGTGATATTTCTTTCGAATCCATATAATAATGTGAATTTTAGAGTGGCACAAGATCGCCTTTTGCCTTTTATCATAAAAATTTTGTTTTTAGCTATTATTATTTTTGCCTAGGTTTTTGTTATGATGTTATTCTCCTTACTTTTAACACTGGAATTGTGATGAAAATTGTCCCTAACAAAATGCATTGCACTTGTACATTAATTGCATTATGTTAAATAGCCTTACAGTAGGTTACAAGTTGTTAAATTTACCATGATCATTTTATTTTCTACATTGTGGTATCACCAATGGATTAGTATATAGAATAACATTGTATTTTCTTTATGAGAGCCCCTCCCACTTATAAATTTACATTACATTAAAGTTCTTTAGGGAAGGGTTGTTCTCATCGACGTTCTATCATCATTTCACTGAATATCCACGCTGTACATTTTCCATTTTTATCAGCAGTCAGGAAGTTTGTATACCATGAGTACCTTTCAACATGAAAGTTCGCCAAGAAGGGCTTTTGAGATAGGCAAATGAAATGCAATTATAGATATTAGTCTACCATGAGATGTAATTGCTCATGGTAACCCAAAAGCTAATCCGAGTAGGTTGTTATCTCATGATTGAGTTTGATGCCTTTTTCTGACATTTACAGAGTTTTCAAACTTAAGATTAATATCGTATTGGTGAAAACTGAACTAAGAAATTCAGAAATACAATTTAGCACCAAAAAGCTCTAATAAGGTAATAGCCCTTCCCTTAGTTAATTCACATTGCAACATATAAGTAAGTCATGTTCTAAAGTGCAGATAATGACACACTCTAGTTCTATCTTTATCCTACTAATTATTAATCAGAATTAATTATTCATGAACTGAAGTATTAGTTAAACAATATAAAATCTCATTAGCCTGGCCTTTTATGCCTCTGATTATCATCACTCGTGCATCTAAAACCTGTGTATTGTCTATGGAAATTGATTCCTGAATCTCTCTTCATGGTAATTCAGAAACAATGCACCTTTTGTGAAAAAAACAAAATGTAAACGGAGGATGTTATATTGAGGGAAGAGAAGAAATCATTAAGTGAGTCAATTCAATGTTGCCAAACAACGAAGGTGTTAATTTATCTGAGCCAAAGCAAGGGTTTCAAGGTTTATTGGGAGAGAAAAAAATCTGTTCAATAAGGCCTGGGTAGAGATTAAAATTTGAATTAGTAATTGAATATAGTGGCTATTGGAAACAATTACATGTGAAATGAATTTAATAAGTTCTAATAGGAAGTCCATGTTAGCACTTGTGGAGTTGGTTTGGAAAGGGAATGCTGGAGGGAGGAGAGACCTTCTTGGTGGATAGATGTATGTAGGGAGTTCATATCAATGGTGGCCATAATTAAGTCTATATTGTGGGGAAAGGAGAGAGAATTAAGTTTTACTTGGACATTCTGTCTTTCACAGCAGGGAGTGGACAAGTGTCTGTAGATGGGAGCCAACAAATACAGAGATGTGGTCTATTGGGATGAAAAATTCATTCAGCCATGATTTTTAGGTTTACGAATTTATAGGAGAATGTAGAAGAACTGAGGGGTAGTGGGTGGGTGGGTAGTGGTTTGGGATGTCTTCATCAGATAAACCTTCACAGATAAACCTTGACATCTTTCAAAGATAATTTTTGGCTCAGTCAGGGTGGCTGTGTGTCTGGAAGTGTCATTAAGCTGTCTCTTGGCCTATTTTATGTAACCTTTAGTGTTAAGTACTACAACTGTGGAGCCTTTATCTGCTGAAGTGATGGCATTTTAGGATAGTTATGGTTATTTTTAAATCCAGTGATTCAGTTGTGGGAAGAATATTCTTGGGTTTTAACAAATTAAGGAAGGAGTTACGAGATATTTTGGATAGGAGGAGGCTTATAAAACTCCTTACTAGATGGTTGGGTTGAAAAGATTTTTGTTCGTGAGGTGATGAGCCTCTAAATTGTAGTAAGGTAGTGGGGGTATTCCTGGTCTCTTGTTGGCATATTGGTTGAGTATTACGAAAAGCATTCCATCTTAATTGCAAAAATTTAGGGTTTCAGTAAAAATTCTGAGTGTTGATTTTGGGGTTAGTGAAAATGAAAGACCTTTACTTTGAAATAATTTTTCACTGGAATTTAAGGCAGTTGAAGAATGAGAAGACTTATTCATCGGAAGTATGATCAACAGGATCCTTATTTTTCGTTTCGAGGGGGTGGATGATCTTCTGGTTCAGGGGTGCATTTTGTAGGAGATACATTTATTTTGTAGAAATATATATATATATATATATATATATGGCCCCCCTACCCTGATGTGTGAATATTCACACGCCGTTGGGCTTGGTACACGGGTGAGCTCCACCATCACCTACTAAACCGACCTTCGGGTTGATTACTGTGTTTATGGTTTTATATATATATATATATATATATATATATATATATATATATATATATATATATATATATATATATATATATATATATATATATATTATATATATATATATATATATATATATATATATATATATATATATATATATATTATAGATATATTATATATATCTATATAGATATATATAATATATATATTATATATAATATATAGATTATATATTATATATATATATATATATTATAGATATATTATATATTACAGATTATATATATATATATATAATCTGCAGGGGTTTTATTAAACCCTTCACTCCAATTCTTTGGCCTAAAGATGACGTTGGGGAGCTATTTCCCCCATTAAAGGAGAAATGGCCATGGACACAAGAGGAAAGGAGAGTAAGGAAAGCAATCAGGCAATGTCATAAAGAATAGGAACAATGCATTTCATGGCACGCATAACCAGGTGAAGGAAACATGCCACATTGGCCAAATACACATTCAAACCAGAAAACCCACCATTAGGTGGATATATATTTATTCACATGGAAGTAGGTGTAAAGAATATGTAGATTTCAGTGTAATTTATGCTTCCTCGATAGGTCATTGGTTAGAGAATCGAGTAGAAAAGCAAGTCAAAGATCCTTGTTTCAAGTCCGGGTCAAAGAGACTTGTTTATGATCTGCTCAATTTCACCTTCCCTAACCTCTGCTGTGTTCATCTTTTATGTATTCCTATTCTCTTTCCTACCTGTTTCCATGTGAATGAATATGTGTTTGCCATTTGGCAGGATTTTCGTGTTATGTATGTGTATATATATATTTTTTGAAGATGTAGGACTCATGAGAGCAATATAACACTTGGACAGGACAATGGAACTCAAAAATATACACAGAAAACACTGGAAAAGGACACTCAGACATAAGATAAGGTTTTCAACCTTAATGTAAAAATGTGTGTGTGTGTGTGTGTTAATGTGTGGATATATACATACATATATATAGATGATGCGGAAGTACTCACGAGACCAATATAACTTTTGGACGGCACAATAGAACACAGAATAAAACAGATAACACGTAAAACTACACTCACACTGTAGATTATTTCAGCTTTCGACCTACTCCGAGGCCTTCTTCAGGTCAGACTGGCAGCAGTCTGTCCTGAAGAGTGTCCTTTTAAATGTTATCTCTTTTATTCTGTGTTCTATTGTGCCGTCCAAAAGTTACATATATATATATATATATACATATACATACATACATATATATATATATATATATATATATATATATATATATATATATATATATATATATATATATATAATCTTGAAAATGACGCTCTCCGGCGATGCACAAACAAACACTAAGATAATAAATATTACACACACAGAAACATAAAAGAAGGACACTTACAGTAGATATTAATGTTTCGACGGCACGGCCGTCGTCATCAGATTCTGATATATATATATATATATATATATATATATATATATATATATATATATATATATAGCACGAGAACACTCACAATAATATCTTTATAATTTGACGGACTCGAGCTCCGTCTTCTTCGGAAGATAAGATATGACTGAGGAAAAGGGTACGTGGTGCAGAGAGAGTAGGGGACGAGGGAGAGGGGAAAAAACAGGTAGTGGGGGAGGGGTGAAGGAGGGGTATATGGAGGGGGAGAAAGCGGAGCGGAGAACAGGTTGTGGGGGAGGGGTGAAGGAGGGGTATATGGAGGGGGAGAATGCGGAGCGGAGAACAGGTTGTGGGAGAGGGGTGAAGGAGGAGGTTATGGAGGGGGAAAGGGAGGCCAGAGGGGAGCGGAGATGGAATAAGGAGGATGCGGAAATAGTAACAAGTGACACAGAAAACTAACAATTCATCCACAGATACCACAACACCCATGACCAAGGCATCAACTCACCAAGTCATCATAAGGGCTTGACAAGTCAAAACCCAGGACAAGGATGACAAAATATATGCAGATGAATAAATTGTTCAACCACCTCGCAAGAAACAAATCCAGCCCCACCCCCCCCATTTAGTGAATGACATTAAGACCCGGATGTTGATAGGCTTTATACAGCCATATAAATGCCAATTCCATTGTTTTTAATTTTATAGGGTTATCGGTTGGGGGAAGGGATGCTAGCACGGAAACATTGTAACAGTGGTTGAAGGGGGTGTTCTGGTGGGAGGCATGTTTTGGGATGGGAAGACCCGCGGACGGGGAAGAGGGATTACATGAGGTGCGATGATTGTTCACCCTGAGGTTCAGGGGTGTAGAGCACTTGCCTATATAAAATGCCGGGCAGAGTTTGCAAGTCAGAAGATAGTTTACATTCTGAGATGTGCATGAGGAGTGGGGGAAGGGCGGGAGAGAGTTAAAAGGTGGAATGGAGAGGGGTGGAGTGGTGAAAATAGGACAAGTTTTGCATCGTGCTCGCAAGCACGGAGTGGGTGTTATTCTGGGGGTGGGAAGGGATTTGGAAAGAGGCTTCAACATTCCACTACCGCCTTTCATCCGTTTTTCCTGCCTCCATAGGATTTCTCTCAACAAACCCCTCTCCTCACCCACCATCTCCAGTACTTCCTCATTTGTTTTCCTTTCGGTCCATTTCACCTTCTCCATTCTTCTCCATACCCACATTTCAAAAGCCTCCAGTCTATGCCTATCCTCCTGCTTCAGTGACCACGTTTCCGCGCCGTACATAGCTATGCTCCATATCAGAGTTTTTATGAGTCTTGTCTTAACATCCCTACACAACGTCCCTGTCATCAACTCCCTCCTCCTTGAGAAAGCCTCTTTGCCTAGCGCAATTCTTCTCCTTACGTCCGTACCACTTTGACCATATTGGTCCAAAACACTTCCAAGGTATGTAAACTGCTCTACCTGCTCTATTGTTTCCCCGCCTATTTTAATATTTAGCTTAGTCTTTTTCTTTCTGGAAAATCGCATAACCTTTGTTTTATTAATATTGATTCTCATCCCATATTTATCGCACTGAACCTCCAATTCACTCAACAATGCTGGCAACTCCTTGGCTGACTGAGCAACTAATGCTTGGTCATCATCAAACCTAACCGATTTTACGAATTCCCCTCCGATTTTCATTCCTACCTCCAGTTCTTCCCATGCCTCTTTAATTATTTCCTCCGAATATATGTTGAACAGCACCGGTGACAATGGGCAACCCTGCCTTACAACTCTTCCTAACACAGCCCATCCGGACTCTCCGTTCCCCACTCGCACCTGAGCAGTCTGAGACATCTACAGGTTGCGGATCAGTCTCCTGTCCCTCCAATCCATTCCTATATTCTGCAATACACGGATTAATTTTTCCCAATTCACTCTATCAAATGCTTTTTCAAAATCTACAAAACAGGCAAAAACGTCCTGATTGCATTCTATATTTCTCTCAATTAGTGATCTCATTACTGCAATGGCGTCACTCGTATCTCTTCCTTTCGTAAACCCAAACTGATCATCCCCTAAGTAATCATTTGCCTTACTCTCTATCCTTTTGTTGATGATCCTGAGAATAACTTTAGCTCCGTGGGATATCAAACTTATTGTTCTGTAATCCTCACATGAGGTAGCCTTTGCCTTTTTTGGAATAGGAACTAACACCGATCTCACAAAATCTTCCGGCCGGATTCCTTCCTCATAAATACTACGAATCAGTCCATATATCATCTTCTTCCCACATTTTCCTAAACATTTCAACAGTCCTACAGGAATGTTTTTCACCCCCACGGCCTTATTTGCTTTCAACTCCTTTAATGCCCTTTCTATTTCATCGTTGAGTATGCCTCGACCTAAACTATCTTCTTCCTTATTTGCTTTTATCTCCTTTAATGTCCTTTCTATTTCATTGTTGAGTATGCCTGGACCTAAACTATCTTCTTCTACGTCATTTTCCTTTTCTATGTCTAACCTTATCGGCCTAAGTTCTTTATGATATAGTGTCTCTATATATTCCTTCCATCTCTCTTCGATTTTTCCTGGTTCAACTATTATCTTACCCCACTTATCTTTAACTGTTAGCACAGATCTTGCCTTCTTACTTACCGATAATAACTTAACCTTGCTGTATAGAGGACCAATTTCACCCTTCTTCTGTAAATTTTCCATATCCTCATTTTGCCTAACTCTGTGTTTACATTTTTCCATCTTCTTCTCCCATCCATATATATATATATGTATAAGTACGTGTGTGTGTGTGTGAATGTATATATATACATATATATATATAATCTTGAAAATGATGCACTCCGGCGATGCACAAACACTAGGTTAATAAATATTAAACACACAGAAACATAAAAGAAGGACACTTACAGTAGATATTTACGTTTCGACGGCACGGCCGTCGTCATCAGAATGCTAGGGCGTGTCCTTCTTTTATGTTTCTGTGTGTTTAATATTTATTAACCTAGTGTGTGTGTGTGTGTATATATATATATATATATATATACACACACACACACAGAAACATAAAAGAAGGACAGATTTATATATATATATATATGTAGTTGTGAGTGTGATGCAGTGTACGTGGGTCAAACAGGAAGGAAATTCTGTACGCAAGTGAAGGAACACCAGGCCTGTGTGCGTAACCAAAACCCATCTTCGCATTTTGCTAAACATTTGCTGGACAACCACCACCAGAGTGACTTTCAGCTAGAAATATTTCATGTTGAGAAGAAAGGGTATAGACTTGATGCTTTAGAGCAACTGGAGATTTTAAAATATGTTCGCTTTAAGGAAAAAATTATTGTTAATGACCCTTTGTACACCTCCCATTCCCCTCTCCTAAACCTTTCCCTCCGAGATATCAATAGTGAACCTAAAAATTCCACTACTTCCCCCCCCCCGCTGGGGACTCCCAGTAAAGGGATAATCCGGTAGGGACTCCTCCCCCCCTCTCCCACGACCCTCCATTACCCACTCATTCTATTCCGCCTGGCTCTCCACCCACAAGCGCGTCTTGCCCAACCCCCTCCCCCACCATCCTCCTCCCCAGCCCCCTCCCCCTTTTTCTATCTTTCCTTCCCCTCAATTTTCCACCCCCCTCCCCCCGGTCTAAGGGTAGATATATGTTGGTCGCCTGTTTGTCTGCACCTGAAGATGACGTTGTACGTCGAAACCCGGGTCGTGTGTTTGTGAAATAAATCTGTGGAATTACAAAGTAGTATTTTATCCGCTTAAGAAAAAAAAGAAAGGTTATACGATTTTCCAGAAAGAAAATGGCTAAGCTAAATATTAAAATAGGCGTGAAAAAAATAGAGCAGGAGAACAGTTTACGTATCTCGGAAGTGTTTTGGACCAATACGGTCAAAGTGGTAGGGACTTAAGGAGAAGAATTGCGCTAGGCAAGGAGGCTTTCTCAAGGAGGAGGGAGTTGATGACAGGGACGTTGAGTAGGGATGTTAAGACAAGACTCGTAAAAACTCTGATATGGAGCGTAGCTGTGTACGGCACGGAAACATCGTCACTGAAGCAGGAAGATAGACGTAGATTGGAGGCTTTTAAAATGTGGGTGTGGAGAAGAATGGAGAAGGTGAAATGGACCGAAAGGAAAACAAATGAGGAAGTACTGGAGATGGTTGGTGAGGTTAGGGGTTTGTTGAGAGAAATCCTATGGATGCAGGAAAAATGGATGAAAGGCACATTGAGCGGTAGTGGAATGTTGAAGAAGGTAATAGAGGGGAGAATGTTGGGCAAGCGAGGTCAGGGCAGGAAAAGGAAAGGGATGTTGGACGGGATGAAGGGAGGAAAATATATATATATATCGATGATGCGGAAGTACTCACGAGAGCAATATAACTTTTGGACGGCACAATAGAACAGAGAATAAAACAGATAACACGTAAAAGGACACATAATTCCTGCTGCGGAGAACTCTGTTCTCAAGAGGAAATAGGAACAGAACTCTCTTGAGAAAGGTGGTTGCACCACCGAAAATTTGAGAACCAGTGAGTCCCTCTTTTATATGTTTTAGTTTCTGTTTGTTATGGCTATTTAGTGAATTTACATTTTTGTGCACGTTCGTGGGTTTTCCAAGAAAGTGACTATATATATATATATTTACATACATATATATACGCTTGTCGTGGTGGAAGGGCTTGTTTGTTCGGATAACCCCTAGAGCTGTGCTGGCGGGAGTAATAATAATTGCTCCTGGTAGGGTCACCCATGCCAGAATAATAAAAAATATAATGTATGTATAATCTTATTGTAATCCTTGATAACCTTTGATTCCCCCCATGTGTCTGTCTTGATTAAATAACATGAATGCTTATTCCACCCTTTTATTTCCTTTTATGACAGCTGATGAGGTCCAGGGCTCAGTTCACCTCCCAAATAATGTTGAGGAACTTGATGCTGGACAAAAAGCTCAGTTTTCTCGAGAGAGGACCAGGGACATCTCAGGTCCAAGCATTGACTCTCACTTTCAAGGGGCCGATTTGAACTTAGGCCAGGGCAAGCACCAGGCTGGAGAGGATGCCCACGTTGGGGCCTATGCCTGCTCTGGCTCTGGAATCCACTTGAACTCCGTGATGCAGCCAAACGTGCCCCTGCCTTTTCACTCAGCCTCCTCGGTGGGTCACGAAAATGCCTCTGAGGTGGGAGACCATTATAGCTATGTGGATAATCCACCAGAGGGGGGACACTGGGCAGGGGGGGAGAAATATTTGGCTGAGGACAGGAAGAATGTTCATGCGCGTGGGGGCAGGCAGGGTGGAGGAGAAGGAATTGGCAGCAAGCCAGGTACAACACCTCTTGCAGGCCACAACAAGAGTCTCGCCTTCCTGATTGGATCTCTCCCTGTGACTTGCTGTGGCCTTCCATCCATTAACCAGTCTCTTGTGGGGCATAATGGGAATGTGCTTGTATCTCATCGGGCATTAGACATTAGGCTAATTTTGCCTATGAAAAGCATGTCATATCTTGCTTTCAGTACCTCAGTGAATAACAGTAACATAAATGTTGCTCCACTTTCACGAAAAGATAAATTGAAAAAGGCTATGAAAGATTATGGAGCCTACAGTGATTGTTTTTCATGTTGGTATATCATTGTTATCCCTTGGTGGCTTCTACTTAGCTGTCTCCAGGTATGTCCCTAACAGTTCAGTAAGTGTGATATTAACAAACGCCTGTTTCCATTTAGGATGATGAGACATATTAATGCTAAAACTATCTTTGTACTTACTGCATCATTTAACACTGCAAAAATTCCTCATCGGTCTCCTTTTCCTCATATATTTATGTTAGGCTATATGCTGATGTATTTATATTTTATGATTGCCCTCTTAACGATGTAAATGAATGATTGGGTCTCATTGTTTCCCTAGTGGCCTAAATGTGGTGGACATCTTGGACAAAATTGGCGTGAGTGGAGGCACAGTGGCCAAGGAAGCAAGTACATTTGCCGTTGCCTATGTTGTCCACAAAGCCTTTGCTCCTGTTCGAATTAGCATCACTCTTGCAGCAACTCCTTTCATTGTCCGTTACTTGAGACGGGTCGGATTCCTGAAGCCTCAAAAGTAACTTGAAGAATATAGAATATATGGTGTAATTATTTTTGTAAAAATGTATATTTTACTGCTGGAGGAATACCACTAATAATCATGTATGGTAATACTGAATCTATGGAATACAAAATCGAATTTTGTAATATTGGGTGATATTTGTACAGTAATGTTACATAGAAATAAAATTGAAACATAAGATTATATGTGTTCATATATTTTTTTTATGTTAGTAATTTTTTTCTGATTCAATGTTTTCTCTGAAGAATTAATGTGCAGTGTTCAAGTGGTGTTTACATTTTTAAAGAGTATTTAATGGCTTTTTGCATTATGGTACTATGAGATTTACATAAATCAACTTTGTTGTTATATTTTTTGCTGTGAAGTGTTGGACAAAAGTGAATATGTTACATAATTATTCTCAATTTGGGAGTTAATATGTCAACTGTTTTTTGACACTTAAGCAT
>CM073768.1:151453159-151467483 GCA_037158775.1 Hetaerina titia
TATTTGATGTGTTGGAATATGTCTTATACATATTTTTTCAACTTCTCTTAAATGTTGGTAAATTCGTGTGTATTTTTTGGTCCTTTTTTCTTGTGGGTTTTTTATTACAGTTTAAGCAAATGTTTTTTTCACATTTATGAATAAACCTGTTAAAGTTATGGTTATCCTGAATTTAATATACCAACCTCAATATGCTGTAATAATAGTTATAAAGGCTGGCAGGTGTAAATCTTCATTGGACCTTTCCTCACTTCCCATGCTCCTTTTATAGGGATGTCATCTGCTTCCCGCAAATATTTTTGATATGTTAAAATAGCTGCATTGACACAAAATGTCATAGGTCATTTGAAATTAATGGAAAACCAAAAGTATAGGCCCACCCTTCAATCATTGTTCCATATTATGAGTGAGAAATCTGTTTAAGCCTGGAAATTTAAAACTTGCATAGTTTTCTTATGGCAAAGTGTGCATTTGTAGGCTCGTTTAGTGTTCTGTAAGACCTCATTACAGATGGTCTGTTACTCCATTGTT
Organism: Hetaerina titia; assembly: GCA_037158775.1. Lineage (NCBI taxonomy): Eukaryota > Metazoa > Arthropoda > Insecta > Odonata > Calopterygidae > Hetaerina > Hetaerina titia. Next base: position 151,453,691 of record CM073768.1, read on the forward strand.
AATGGTAAATGGATTTGATTTAAAATTCACAAATGATAGATTTTATCTGCAGCTCAGCGGCCATGCAATGTATCATTTAAACTAGTCATGTCACCTGTGTAAGTGGGATTCTAATTACAGCCACTGTGAATCCATCAGAGACGGGTAAAATGTTCTGACTGCCCTAATATTGATCAGAAAATCACTTTAGTTTTCAAAGTCCATCCCCAACCCAATCAAGGAAGCGGACAGCACTTCCAAATGTTTCTTCTTCATGTACACGAACAAAAAGAAAATGTTTTGCCGAAGCATCGTGGATGCAGAGGATTATAGGAATATTAAAATTAGAGATGACTTACATCTCTACTTTACATAAATTGGTAGAAACTTGGCTTACTGATTCACTTTATCACAGGTACAGTGGCACAAATAAGGAAGGTGAATTTTTTTCACCTTCCTTATATGGATTTCAATTTTGAAAAAAGAGCAACTTAAGATACGAAGAGAACTAGTGAGTTTAAGGATGACACTCGAGGAATTATATTGGCCCCCCACTACTTAGGTAGATCAGACCAAAAAGAACAAAAATAGGACATAGATTCCAATCTCCGATAGATTAAAATACTCATTCATTGCCAGAACAATAAGAAATCATAACAGTAAGAAACTGAAGTCCCTTTAGAAATATTAAAAACATTTAATTTACCAGTTATAAAAAAATTAAACATTGGAAAGGCAGGCATTGAATCTGTAGGTGCATATGTTTGTTAGTTGGTAGTTTTTTGTTTGCATGTGAGTGGGTTTTAAGTGCTTTTGCATGGATGTATACAATGTTTTTTTTGTAGCTTTGGAATGCTTTTTTTCAGGTGGTGCCCTAACACCCCCTGTCACACGCTCTTCCAGCGGCTTACAGGGTATTAAGTAAATGTATATTAAGAATTTATAGCAATGAATACTCCCCCACCAAATCTATTATATCTGTCCCTTCTTTAATTTCCATTTCCATTACTTCTGTCCATTTCAGTTGCAAGTAGGGGAAGTAGGAGGAAATTTGTTGGGGGTAGGCACCAAAGGGTTGGATGGATCTCAGGTTTCTGAGATTGGCGGGTCATCTGTAAGTAAAAAGTAAGTAAGGATGAGGTCGCATCATTGTCATGTAAAATAGGAGATTTCTGTAAGAAAGATTTTCAGTCTGTGGTATACGGGGGAATAAGTTGAACAAAGGTTGAGTCCTGCGTCAGACATGCAGTTGTTATTCTGTGGTGTGTGTAGTCGGGTGGATCGGTGGATTTTATTCTGTAGGAGCTTTTCTGGGTAACCGGGTTTGTGGAGTGCATGGTGTAGATTGTGGAGGTATTTGTTGAAGGTGGCTGTGGCGTTGCAAATCCGATGTCCGTGGATAGAGGGATAGAGAGGGAGTTGGGAATTCAGCGTTTGGTGTGAGATGGATGATAACTCATGTAGTGTAAATATTGTTGATTATTAGTGGTTTTGATATGAACTGAAGTGGTAAATATGATATTCTGAAGTGAGATATCTGTGTCAAGAAAGGTGATGGTGGAGTCTGAAATGGAAGAAATGAATTTAACAGTGAAAGAAGACTTTTAGGCCGATAAAAAATAATTGAGAGATACAGAGCCAGAGAATAAAAATGTCATCTATGTAGCGGACCCAGAAAAGAGGTTGGAAGGGTTGCTGTCAAAGGAAAGTCTCTTCAAGGTGGACCATGGAGACATTGGCGTACGATGGCACCATCGCATTTTTGGTCCGGACAGAAGTGGCTAGATTGAGGAGAAATTCAGTCGAGGGGCATTGGGGTGGGGGGCGTAGAGAAAGATAGTGTCGGTGGAAGGATAGGTCTTCAGCGGGGGGAATAGAAGTATAGAGGGAGGTGACATCGATGGTGGCCATAAGTAGGTTGGAGGTGGAGGGAACGGAGGCAGAATTTAAACGGTGGAGGAAGTGATATGTGTATTTCGTGAAGGAGGGCAAGGAGAGTACAAATCTCTGCATTCCTTGACCACCACCTACAACCTATTGTGAAATCCCCCCCCCAAAAGCCCTTGCGGCGGCTTGCCGAGTTTGATGTAGATGTATCAGCATAATTTGAGTTCAATTGAACTTTTCATTGAACCTGTCTTGGTCTGCTTTACCCTTAACATCCTCACTACATTCAGTGACTTTCTCTTACAGACACTTTCCACCGGTAAGGGCGTGACCAATATTTGTCTTTTTTTCTTTGTAAAGAGATTTTCATCTCTTTACAAAGCTTAAAGACTTTTTGGCAGGAAAAAGATTTGACAGCGATGAAGAACTTAAAGAAGGTATCTCAATGAGCTGGCGGCGAAGGACTATGCAGCAGGAATACAGAAACTTGTCACACGTTATGACAAATGCCTTAATTTGCTTGGAGATTATGTTGAGAAGTAGTTTAAAGTATCCTCTTTCAAATAAAATTTTTTATGTTTGTTAATATTTACTTTTGTGTCTTTATTTCACGAACGGGTACTACTTTCCGGATGACCCTCGTACATGATGATATGTAAATATTATATTAATAATTATCTCATTGGCCTACAATATAGAAATATACGCAAAACTTAATGACAGTTTATTGAAAATAAAAGGAACACCGCAGAGTTGCTATAAATTAGTATATTTATAGATTTATTTACCTTTGAAAATTATTTTCCGAAATATATCAAATATTAAAACAACTAATAGGAAGATGTGCCATATCTAAAAAAGTAGAGCTGTTAAATAGAAATGGATTTCATATTTGGATTCATCTCTATAAATATAGTTAAAATCAACACAAAGATTCCTGGACAAAAAAAAAAAATTTTGTAGGCCTGTGTAATAATTGCTCCTGAAAGGGTCACCCAGTGGATGTTTAAATTTTATCCGATCCGTATGAGTAATATCACATTTGGAAGAGCTACTTGAACTCTTTCAACTCGGGCATGTTTTACTTTAAAATTTAAACCGTTTTGGCAAAACTAACCCAAGAAAAGTGGATTTTTTAATTGTGTCCAATCCACTTTAGTAATACCTCATTCGTAAGAGCTACTTGAACTCTTTCCAACCGAGCAAGGGTCAACATTAAAATTTTAACCTTTTGGCCATACCAACCCAAAAAAGTGGATTTTTTAATTGCCTCGGATCCGCTTGAGTAATACCTCATTCGAAAGAGCTACTTTGAACTCTTTCGGACCGTGCCAGTGTCAACCTTAAAATGTTAACCGTTTCAGAGTTACCAACCTAAAAAGTGAATTTTTAAATTTCATCCGATTTGCTTGAGTAATACCTCATTCGAAAGAATTATTTGAACTCTTTCAAAGCGTGGAAGGGTTGACTTTAAATTTTAACCTTTTGGCCATACCAACCCAAAAAAAGTGGATTTTTTAATTGCCTCGGTTCCCCTTGAATGATACCTCATTCGAAAGAGCTACTTGAACTCTTTCCACCCGTGCATGAGTCCATCTTAAAATGTTAACCGTTTCAGAGTTACCAACCCAAAAATTGGATTTTTAAATTTCATCCGATCCACTTAAGTAATACTTCATTCAGAAGAGCATCACAAGTTCTTTAAATTGTCAAATTTTCAGCTTTCTATCGTTTACCGATTATTAGTTACAAAGAATGAAAAATTATTAATTTCATTCATTGGAGTCGCTTGAGTAATATCTCTTTCGAAAGAGATACTAGAACTCAGTCCAATTGTGCACATTTCGAGTATAAAATGAAAACCGTTTCGGCATTAACAACCCAAAAATAGTGGATTTTTTAATTGCCTCCGATCCGCTTGAGTAATACCTCATTCGAAAGAACTACATGAGCTCTTTTCCATCGTGGAAGGGTTGAGTTTAACATTTTTAACCGTTTTGGCCATTCCAACCCAAAAAAATTGGATTTTTTAAAATCTTCGATCCGCTTGAGTTATACCTCATTCGAAAGAGCTTCTTGAACTCTTTCAAACCGTGCAAGTGTCAACCTTAAAATGTTAACTGTTTCAGAATTACCAACCCAAAAAGTGAATTTATTAATTGCCTTCGATCCGCTTAAGTAACACCTCATTCGAAGGAGCTACTTGAACTCCATCCAACCGAGCCAGGGTTAACTTCAAAATGTTAATCGTGTCGGCGTTGCCAACCAAAATAAAATGGATTTTTTAATTGCCTCCAATCCCCTTAAGTAGTACATCATTCGAAAGAGCTACTTGAACTCTTTCCACCCGTGCAAATGCTAATCTTAAAATGTTAATCGTCTCAGAGTTACCAACCTAAAAACTGCATTTTTAATTGCCTCCGATCCGTTTGAGTAATACCTCATTCGAAAGAGCTACTTGAACTCTACCCAACCGGGCCAGGCTTAACTGCAAAATGTTAACCGATTCGGCGTTGAGAACCAAAAAAAAGTGGATTTTTCAATTGCCTGCAATCAGTTTGAGTAATACATAATTCGAAATAGCAACTTGAACTCCTTCCAACCGTGCATGTTTCGACTTTAAAATTAAAACCGTTTCGGCATAACCAACCCAAAAAGAGTGGTTTTTTTAATTGCCACTGATCCGCTTGAGTAATACCTCATTCGAAAGTGCTACATGAACTCTATCCAACCGTGCAAGGTTCAACTTTAAAATTTTAACCGTTTTGGCCGTACCAACCCAAAAAAAGTGGATTTTTTAATTGCCGCCGATCCGCTTGAGTTATTACTTGGTTAACATTTTAAGGTTGAAACTGGCACGGTCCGAAAGAGTTCAAGTAGCTCTTTCGAATGAGGTATTACTCAAGCGGATCAGTGGCAATTAAAAAATCCACTCTTTTTGGGTTGGTTATGCCGAAACGGTTTTAATTTTAAAGTCGAAACATGCACGGTTGGAAGGAGTTCAAGTTGCTATTTCGAATTATGTATTACTCAAACTGATTGCAGGCAATTGAAAAATCCACTTTTTTTTGGTTCTCAACGCCGAATCGGTTAACATTTTGCAGTTAAGCCTGGCCCGGTTGGGTAGAGTTCAAGTAGCTCTTTCGAATGAGGTATTACTCAAACGGATCGGAGGCAATTAAAAATGCAGTTTTTAGGTTGGTAACTCTGAGACGATTAACATTTTAAGATTAGCATTTGCACGGGTGGAAAGAGTTCAAGTAGCTCTTTCGAATGATGTATTACTTAAGGGGATTGGAGGCAATTAAAAAATCCATTTTATTTTGGTTGGCAACGCCGACACGATTAACATTTTGAAGTTAACCCTGGCTCGGTTGGATGGAGTTCAAGTAGCTCCTTCGAATGAGGTGTTACTTAAGCGGATCGAAGGCAATTAATAAATTCACTTTTTGGGTTGGTAATTCTGAAACAGTTAACATTTTAAGGTTGACACTTGCACGGTTTGAAAGAGTTCAAGAAGCTCTTTCGAATGAGGTATAACTCAAGCGGATCGAAGATTTTAAAAAATCCAATTTTTTTGGGTTGGAATGGCCAAAACGGTTAAAAATGTTAAACTCAACCCTTCCACGATGGAAAAGAGCTCATGTAGTTCTTTCGAATGAGGTATTACTCAAGCGGATCGGAGGCAATTAAAAAATCCACTATTTTTGGGTTGTTAATGCCGAAACGGTTTTCATTTTATACTCGAAATGTGCACAATTGGACTGAGTTCTAGTATCTCTTTCGAAAGAGATATTACTCAAGCGACTCCAATGAATGAAATTAATAATTTTTCATTCTTTGTAACTAATAATCGGTAAACGATAGAAAGCTGAAAATTTGACAATTTAAAGAACTTGTGATGCTCTTCTGAATGAAGTATTACTTAAGTGGATCGGATGAAATTTAAAAATCCAATTTTTGGGTTGGTAACTCTGAAACGGTTAACATTTTAAGATGGACTCATGCACGGGTGGAAAGAGTTCAAGTAGCTCTTTCGAATGAGGTATCATTCAAGGGGAACCGAGGCAATTAAAAAATCCACTTTTTTTGGGTTGGTATGGCCAAAAGGTTAAAATTTAAAGTCAACCCTTCCACGCTTTGAAAGAGTTCAAATAATTCTTTCGAATGAGGTATTACTCAAGCAAATCGGATGAAATTTAAAAATTCACTTTTTAGGTTGGTAACTCTGAAACGGTTAACATTTTAAGGTTGACACTGGCACGGTCCGGAAGAGTTCAAGTAGCTCTTTCGAATGAGGTATTACTCAAGCGGATCCGAGGCAATTAAAAAATCCACTTTTTTCTGGAGAATCTGAAGGGGCCAAGTCCGGGCTATACGGTGGATGGTCGAAAGTTTCCCATTTGAATTGCTGCAAAAGTTTTTGTGTTATCCCAGCTGCATGAGGCCTGGCATTGTCATGAACGAGAATGACACCAGTAGACAATAGACCTCGCCGCCGATTTTGTATTGCCCGCCGTAATTTCTTTAATGTTTCACAATACGCATTGGCATTAATAGTGTCTCCACGGGCCATAAAATCAATAAGCAATACACCTCGTCGATCCCAGAAAATGGTTGCCATGAGTTTCCTGGTGGACAGAACTGTCTTGAATTTTTTTGGTTTGTTTGGTGAATGAGCATGATGCCACTCCATTGACTGTCGTTTACTCTCAGGTGATGCATAACAAACCCATGTTTCGTCACCAGTAATTATGCGAGTCAAGAAAGAGTCTCCTTCATCAGAATAACGTCCCAAAAACGTCAGTGCTGCAGCCATACGCTTGGTTTTGTGCTCATCTGTGAGCATGCGAGGGACCCATCTTGCACAAATTTTTGCATAATGCAGATGGTGTTTAACAATTTCATGAACAATTGTTCGAGAAACATTGGGAAAATGCTCACAGATGTCATCAATTGTGACGCGCCGATCGTTCCTCACGAATTCGTCAACTGAGCTCACCAGTTGGTCTGTAATGACAGACGGTCTCCCCGAACGCTCATCGTCGTGTGTGTTCCCCCTCCCCATGTTGAAGTTGCGACACCACCGCCGAACAGACGACTCGTCCATTACATTGTCTCCATACACCTCCTTTAATTGGCGATGAATATCACATGGGCGAACGTTTCTTGCATTGAGGAAGTTAATCACTGCCCTCACTTCACAACTGGCGGCGTTCTCAATTTTTTTAAACATTGCAAACAATCACAGAAACAACACAGGCAATGCTAGCGTCACGCAACTTGGCTCAGAGAAGGCAGACAAGCCACTGAAGCTATCTGACCTCGTCCAGCGGCTACTCGCGTCGTCAGCACTTCATGCGGCACGAACGGGTACTACTTTCCGGATGACCCTCGTAGAAGATTTTTTTACGTAAGTAACAACATATGTATATCTTGAAAACTATAGCTGATAGGAAAAAACTAATGTCATAATGGGATTCAGCAGCCCAATTGTTCTTTAAATCAGCATTAAAAGCTCCGGCACTAAAACCACTGTTGACCTGTGTTATTATTACGCCCGCCAGCACAGCTCTAGGGGTCATCGGAACACACAAGCCCTTCGACCAAGACAATCCGCTTCAAACTTCGACCAAACTTGATCCGCTTCAAAAGAGCTACTTGAACTCCTTCCAACCGTGCATGTGTCCAACTTAAACTTTTAAGCGTTTCAGTGTTACCAACCAAAAAATTGGATTTTTAAATGTCATCCTATCCACTTAAGTAATACCTAATTCGAAAGTGCATCACAAATTCTATAAACTATTAAATTATTTATTTCATTTATTGGAGTCGCTGAGGAAATAACTACTTCGAAAGAGATACTAGAACTCGGTCCAATTGTGCATGTTTTGAGTTTAAAATTAAAACTGTTTCGGCATTACAACCCCAAAAAGAGTGGATTTATTAATTGCCTCTGATTAGCTTGAGTAATACCTCATTCGAAAGAGCAACTTGAAGTCTTTCCACCTGTGCCAGTGTCAATCTTAAAATGTTAACCGTTTCAGTGTTAAAACCCCAAGAAATGGATTTATTACTTGACTCTCATCCACTTGAGTAATAACCCTTTCGAATGAGATACTAGAACTAGGTCCAACCGTGCACGTTTCGACTCTAAAATTAAAACCATTTCGGCATTACCAACCCAAAAAGAGTGGATTTTTTAATTGCCTCCTATCGGCTTGAGTAATACGTAATTGGAAAGAGCTACTTGAACTCTTTCCACCCGTGCATGGGTCAACCTTAAAATTTTAACCATTTTGGCGTTACCAACCAAGAAAGTGGATTTTTTAATTTCCTCCAATTCGCTTGAGTATTACGTCATTCAAAAGAGCTACTTGAACTCTTTCAAAGCGCGCAAGGGTGGTCTTTAAACTTTTAACCGTTTCAGAGTTACCAACTCAAAAAGTGGATTTATTAATTACCTCCGATCCGCTTGAGTAATACCTCATTCGAAAAAGCTACTTTAACTCTATCCAACCGAGCCGGGCTTAACTTCAAAATTTTAACCGTTTCGGCATTGCCAACCCAGAAAGAGTGGATTTTTTAATTGCCTCCGATCTGCTTGAGTAATACCTCCTTCGAAAGAGCTAGTTGAACTCTTTCCAACCGTGCAATGTTCAACTTTAAAATGTTAACCGTTTCGGCGTTACAAACCCAAAAAAGTGGTTTTTTAAAAACTTTTGATCTGCATGAGTAAAATCTCATTCGAAAGAGCTACTTGATATCTTTCCACCCTTGCATGTGTTAACCTTAAAATGTTAACCGTTTCAGAGTTACAAACCCAAAAAGTGGATTTTAAATTAACTCCGATCCACTCGAGTAATACCTCATTCAAAAGAGCTACATGAACTCTATCCAACCGTGCCAGGCTTAAGATCAAAATGTAACTGTTTCGGCGTGGCGAACAAAAAATAGTGGATTTTTAATTGGCTCCGATCCGCTTGAGTAACATTTAATGCGAAAGAGCTACTTCAACTCTATCCAACCAAGCAAGGGTCAACATAAAAATTTCAACCGTTTCGGCGGTATCAACCCAAAAAAGTGGATTTTTAATTGCCTCCGATCGGCTTGAGTAATACCTCATTCGAATGAGCTGCTTGAACTCTTTGCACCCGTGCAAGTGTCAACTTCAAAATTTTGACCATTTCGGCGTTACCAACCCATTAAACGTGGATTTTTTAATTGCCTCCGATCCGCTTGTGTAATACCTCATTCCAAATAGCTATTTGAACTCTTTCCAACCGTGAAGGGGTCAATTTAAAATTTTTAATGTTTTCGGGGTTACCAACCCAAAAAAAGTGGATTTTTTAATTTCCATCAATTCTTTAAGTAATACTTCATTTGAAAGAGCATCAAAAATTCTATAAACTGTCAAATTTTCTGCTCTCTTTCGTTTAATGTTTTTGAGTTACAAAGAATTAAAAATTATTAATTTCATTCATTTGATCCACTTGAGTAATAACTCTTTCGAAAGAGAAACTAGAACTCCGTCCTATCGTGCACGTTTCGACTTTTAAATTAAAACAATTTCGGCATTACCACCCCAAAAAAGTGGATTTTTTAATTGCCTCTCATCCGCTTGAGTAATTCCTCCTTCGAAAGAGCTACTTCCACTCTTTCCACCCGTGCATGTGTCAACCTTAAATTATTAACCGTTTCAGAGTCACCAACCCAAAAAAGAGGATTTTTCAATTTCGTCCGATCCGCTCTTGTAATACCTCATTTGAAAGAGCTACTTTACTCTTTGCACCCGTGCAAATGTCAACTTTAAAATTTGACCGTTTCGGCATTACTAACCCAAAAAAGTGGATTTTTCAATTGCCTCCGATTCGCTTGAGTAATACCTCATTCGAAAGAGCTACTTAAACTCTTTCCACTCGTCCAAGTTTCAACTTTAAAATTTTGACCAAGTCGGCATTACTAACCCAAAATGTGGATTTTTTAATTGCCTCCGATCGGCTTGAGCTCGACCTTATTCAAAAGAGCTACTTAACTCTTTCCACCCGTGCATAAGTAAATCTTAAAATGATAACTGTTTCAGAGTTACCAACACAAAAAAATGGATTATTCAATTTCGTCTGATCCGCTTGAGTAATAACTCTTTTGAAAGATCTACGTGACCCCATCTAACCGTGGAAGGGTCAATTTTAATATTTTAACCATTTCGGAGTCACCAACCCAAAAAATGCGGATTTATTTATTTTCCTTCAATCCTTTATATATACATTATTCAAAAGAGCATCACAAATTCTATTAACTGTAAAATTTTTCGCTCTCTATCGTTTATCCTTTTTTAGTTACAAAGAATTAAAAATTATTAATTTCCTAATTAGATCCCCTTGAGTAATAACGCTTTTGAAAGAGATACTAGAACTCGGTCAAACAGTGCACGTTTCGACTTTAAAATTAAAACCATTTCGGCATTACCACCCCAAAGAGAGTTGATTTTTAATTGACTCTGATCCGCTTGATTAACTCTTCATTCGAAAGAGCTACTTGAACTCATTCTACACATTCATGTATCAACCTTAAATTGTTAACCGTTTTAGAGTTACCAACCCAAAAAGTGGATTTTTCACATTCGTCCGATCCGCTTGTGTAAAAAAGCATTGGAAATTTAAACTATTTGCTCCCGTGCAAGTGTAAATTTTAAATTTTTGACCGTTTTGGTGTAACCAACCCAAAAAATTGGATTGCTTAATTGCCTCCAATCCGGTTGAGTAATACCTCAGTCAAAAGAGCCACTTGAACTCTATCCACCAATGCTTGTGTCAATCTTAAAATATTAACCATTTCTGAGTTATCAACCCAAAAAAGTGAATTTATCAATTCGTCCGATCCGCTTGAGTAATACCTAATTCGAATGAGCTAATGGAACTCTTTCAAAACCATCAGGGGCCATTTATAAAATTTTAACCGTTTTAGCTATACCAACCAGAAAAATGTTGATTTCTTAATTGCCTCTGATCCCCTTGAGTGATAACTAATTTGAAAGAGCTACTTGAACTCTTTCCAACCGTGCATAAGTCAACCTTAAAATGTTAACCGTTTCAGAGTTACCAACCCAAAAAGTTATTTTTATATTGCCTCCGAATTGCTTGAGTAATACCTCATTCGAAAGAGCTACTTGAACTCTATCTAACCGTGCCTGGGTTAACTTCAACATGTTAACGGTTTAGGTGTTACCAACACAAAAAAGTGGATTTTTCGATTTCGTTCCATCCACTAGGGTAATACATTATTCGAAAGAGCTACTTAACATCTATTTTAGGGCAATTTCAAATTTGGGTTGGGTTAGGTTGGGTTGGGTAGAATTGGGTTGGGTTGGGTTGGGTTGGGTCGGGTTGGGTCGGGTTGGGTCGGGTTGGGTCGGGTTGGGTCGGGTTGGTCGGGTTGGGTCGGGTTGGGTCGGGTTGGGTGGGTTGGGTCGGGTTGGGTCGGGTTGGGTCGGGTTGGGTCGGGTTGGGTCGGGTTGGGTCGGGTTGGGTCGGGTTGGGTCGGGTTGGGTCGGGTTGGGTCGGGTTGGGTCGGGTTGGGTCGGGTTGGGTCGGGTTGGGTCGGGTTGGGTCGGGTTGGGTCGGGTTGGGTCGGGTTGGGTCGGGTTGGGTCGGGTTGGGTCGGGTTGGGTCGGGTTGGGTCGGGTTGGGTCGGGTTGGGTCGGGTTGGGTCGGGTTGGGTCGGGTTGGGTCGGGTTGGGTCGGGTTGGGTCGGGTTGGGTCGGGTTGGGTCGGGTTGGGTCGGGTTGGGTCGGGTTGGGTCGGGTTGGGTCGGGTTGGGTCGGGTTGGGTCGGGTTGGGTCGGGTTGGGTCGGGTTGGGTCGGGTTGGGTCGGGTTGGGTCGGGTTGGGTCGGGTTGGGTCGGGTTGGGTCGGGTTGGGTCGGGTTGGGTCGGGTTGGGTCGGGTTGGGTCGGGTTGGGTCGGGTTGGGTCGGGTTGGGTCGGGTTGGGTCGGGTTGGGTCGGGTTGGGTCGGGTTGGGTCGGGTTGGGTCGGGTTGGGTCGGGTTGGGTTGGGTTGGGTGTGGTTGGGTTGGGTTGGGTTGGGTTGGGTGTGGTTGGGTTGGGTTGGGTGTGGTTGGGTTGGGTTGGGTTGGGTTGGGTTGGGTTGGGTTGGGTTGGGTTGGTTGGGTTGGGTTGGGTTGGGTTGGGTTGGGTTGGGTTGGGTTGGGTTGGGTTGGGTTGGGTTGGGTTGGGTTGGGTTGGGTTGGGTTTGGGTTGGGTTGGGTTGGGTTGGGTTGGGTTGGGTTGGTTGGGTTGGGTTGGGTTGGGTTGGGTTGGGTTGGGTTGGGTTGGGTTGGGTTGGGTTGGGTTGGGTTGGGTTGGGTTGGGTTGGGTTGGGTTGGGTTGGGTTGGGTTGGTTGGGTGTGGTTGTGGTTGGGTTGGGTGTGGTTGTGGTTGGGTTGGGTGTGGTTGTGGTTGGGTTGGGTGTGGTTGTGGTTGGGTTGGGTTGGGTTGGGTTGGGTTGGGTGTGGTTGGGTTGGGTTGGGTTGGGTTGGGTTGGGTTGGGTTGGGTTGGGTTGGGTTGGGTTGGGTTGGGTTGGGTTGGGTTGGGTTGGGTTGGGTTGGGTTGGGTTGGGTTGGGTTGGGTTGGGTTGGGTTGGGTTGGGTTGGGTTGGGTTGGGTTGGGTTGGTTGGGTTGGGTTGGGTTGGGTTGGGTTGGGTTGGGTTGGGTTGGGTTGGGTTGGGTTGGGTTGGGTTGGGTTGGGTTGGGTTGGGTTGGGTTGGGTTGTGTTGGGTTGGTTGGGTTGGGTTGGGTTGGGTTGGGTTGGGTTGGGTTGGGTTGGGTTGGGTTGGGTTGGGTTGGGTTGGGTTGGGTTGGGTTGGGTTGGGTTGGGTTGGGTTGGGTTGGGTTGGGTTGGGTTGGGTTGGGTTGGGTTGGGTTGGGTTGGGTTGGGTTGGGTTGGGTTGGGTTGGGTTGGGTTGGGTTGGGTTGGGTTGGGTTGGGTTGGGTTGGGTTGGGTTGGGTTGGGATGGGTTGGGTTGGGTTGGGTTGGGTTGGGTTGGGTTGGGTTGGGTTGGGTTGGGTTGGGGTTGGGTTGGGTTGGGTTGGGTTGGGTTGGGTTGGGTTGGGTTGGGTTGGGTTGGGTTGGGTTGGGTTGGGTTGGGTTGGGTTGGGTTGGGTTGGGTTGGGTTGGGTTGGGTTGGGTTGGGTTGGGTTGGGTTGGGTTGGGTTGGGTTGGGTTGGGTTGGGTTGGGTTGGGTTGGGTTGGGTTGGGTTGGGTTGGGTTGGGTTGGGTTGGGTTGGGTTGGGTTGGGTTGGGTTGGGTTGGGTTGGGTTGGGTTGGGTTGGGTTGGGTTGGGTCGGGTTGGGTCGGGTTGGGTCGGGTTGGGTCGGGTTGGGTCGGGTTGGGTCGGGTTGGGTCGGGTTGGGTCGGGTTGGGTCGGGTTGGGTTGGGTTGGGTTGGGTTGGGTTGGGTTGGGTTGGGTTGGGTTGGGTTGGGTTGGGTTGGGTTGGGTTGGGTTGGGTTGGGTTGGGTTGGGTTGGGTTGGGTTGGGTTGGGTTGGGTTGGGTTGGGTTGGGTTGGGTTGGGTTGGGTTGGGTGGGTTGGGTTGGGTCGGGTTGGGTCGGGTTGGGTCGGGTTGGGTCGGGTTGGGTCGGGTTGGGTCGGGTTGGGTCGGGTTGGGTCGGGTTGGGTCGGGTTGGGTCGGGTTGGGTCGGGTTGGGTCGGGTTGGGTCGGGTCGGGTCGGGTCGGGTCGGGTCGGGTCGGGTCGGGTTGGGTCGGGTTGGGTCGGGTTGGGTCGGGTTGGGTCGGGTTGGGTCGGGTTGGGTCGGGTTGGGTTGGGTTGGGTTGGGTTGGGTTGGGTTGGGTTGGGTTGGGTTGGGTTGGGTTGGGTTGGTTGGGTTGGGTTGGGTTGGGTTGGGTTGGGTTGGGTTGGGTTGGGTTGG
>CM073768.1:151467583-151479759 GCA_037158775.1 Hetaerina titia
TTCCTATTCCAAAAAAGGCAAAGACTTCGTCATGTGAGGATTACAGAACAATAAGTTTGATATCCCATGCAGCTAAAGTTATTCTCAGGATCATCAACAAAAGGATAGAGAGTAAGGCAAAAGACTACTTAGGGGATGATCAGTTTGGGTTCAGGAAAGGAAGAGGTACGGGTGATGCCAATGCAGTAATGATATCACTAGTCGTGAGGAATATAGAATACAATCAGGACGTTTTTGCCTGTTTTGTAGATTTCGAAAAAGCGTTTGATAGAGTGAATTGGGAAAAATTAATGCGTGTATTGCAGAGAATAGGAATGGATTGGAGGGACAGGAGACTGATCCGCAACCTGTACATGTCTCAGACTGCACAGGTGCGAGTGGGGAACGGAGAGTCCGGATGGGCAGTGTTAGGAAGAGGTGTAAGGCAGGGTTGCCCATTGTCACCGGTACTGTTCAACGTATATGTAGAGGAAGTGATAAAAGAGGCATGGGAAGAACTGGAGGTAGGAATGAATGTCGGAGGGGAATTCGTAAAATCGGTTAGGTTTGCTGATGACCAAGCATTAGTTTGCTTAGTCAGCCAAGGGGTTGCAAGCATTGTTGAGTGAATTGGAGGTTCAGTGCTATAAATATGGGATGAGAATCAATATTAATAAAACAAAGGTTATGCGATTTTCCAGAAAGAAAAAGGCTAAGCTAAATATTAAAATAGGCGGGGAAAAAATAGAGCAGGTAGAACAGTTTACATATCTCGGATGTGTTTTGGACCAATACGGTCAAAGTGGTAGGGACGTAAGGAGAAGAATTGCGCTAGGCAAGGAGGCTTTCTCAAGGAGGAGGGAGTTGATGACGGGGACGTTGAGTAGGGATGTTAAGACAAGACTCGTAAAAACTCTGATATGGAGCGTAGCTATGTACGGCGCGGAAACGTGGTCACTGAAGCAGGAGGATAGACGTCGATTGGAGGCTTTTGAAATGTGGGTGTGGAGAAAAATGGAGAAGGTGAAATGGACCGAAAGGAAAACAAATGAGGAAGTACTAGAAATGGTGGGGGAGGAGATGGGTTTGTTGAGAGATATCCTATGGAGGCAGGAAAAATGGATGAAAGGCGTATTGAGCGGGAGTGGAATGTTGAAGAGGGTAATAGAGGGGAGAATGTTGTGCAAGCGAGGTAAGGTTAGGAACAGGATAGGGATTTTGGACGGGATGAAGGGAGGAAAGAAGTACACCGAGATGAATAGGGACCTGATATAGATTAGTTAGCTGGGTGGGAAGTCACAAAATGTTTATTTGATAGTTGTGTCCAGCCAAAAACTACCTTAACCGGTAGATTACCAAAAAAAATATATTATTTCACACATAGAAATAGGTATGACCACCTTTCCTCACCTAACTCCCAACCCCCTCAACCCTTACCTTTACCTCATGGTGCTACACCCCCTGCCACACACCTTTTTGGTGGCTCGCAGGGTACTTATGTAGTTGTAGATATAGATGTAGGTATATAAGGAAAGGGGATAGGAAAACAAATAAAAACCAACACAGGAAACCATGCATGCCATGAAACGCACCGTTTCTATCCTTTATAATATCGTTTGAATGCTTTTCTACTATCCTTTCCTCTTCTTGTGTGTCATCTATTTCTCCTTTATTGGGTGAAACAGCTCCCTAAGGCCATCTCTTGGCCACAAATTATCGGAGCACTTGGGCGCTTTATAAGATCGCAGACATCAGTGTAACTCAGGTTCCCTAATAAGCTTAACTGGTAGAGCATCCTTCGGCAAGTGGACAGTCCGCGGGGCATATCCCAGTAAGGAAATATTTTTACAGTTGTGATCTGCTAAAATCCGCCTTCCCCACCTTTCCTGGGTTGGTCGTTTATTTTTTTTCCTATCCTTTTTCCAAATATATCTATTTCAATGCGTGAAATAATATTTGTTCGCCGTATGGCGGGATTTCGTGTCTGAATGTGTACATATACATATATTATTACTAGGTAATCTCCTGGTTTAGGTAGGATTTATTTTGGATGGACACAACGATCAAATAAACATTTTGTAACACCAAACAATCTAGAAATCTAATCTACCTCATGTGCCTCTTCATATTTTTTATTTGGTATTCTACTGGTCAGGTAGGTTTTGGGATAGAAAAAACCATCAAACAAAAATCCTGTGACTCCAAACAAAACATAATTAAGAACCCTACTCCATATCAGGTCCCCATTCATGTCTGTGTACTTCTTTCCTCCCTTCATCCCATCCAACATCCCTATCCTTTTCCTGCCCTTTCCTCGCATGCCCAAAATTCTCCCCTCTATTACCTTCTTCAACATTCCACTACCGCTCAATACGAATTTCATCCATTTTTCCAGCCTGTATAGGATTTCTCTCAACAAACCCCTCTCCTCACTCACAATCTCCAGTACTTCCTCATTTGTTTCTTTTTTGGTCCATTTCACCTTCTCCATTCATCTCCACAACCGCATTTCAAAACCCTCCAATCCACGTCTCTCCTCCTGCTTCAGTGACCACGTTTCCGCGCCGTACATAGCTACGCTCAATATCAGAATTTTTACGAGTCATTTCTTGACCTCCCTACGAAGGGAGGACGGAAGTACACATAGGAGAAGGGAGACCTGATATGGAGTAGATTGCTTGATTATATTTTGTTTGGAGACAGAGGATATTTGTTTGATGGTTGTGTCCATCCATAAACCTACCGGACCAGTAGAATTTTTTTCTGGAAAATCACACTAACTTTTTTTTATTAATATTGATTCTCATCCCTTATCTATCGCACTGAACCTCCAATTCACTCAACAATGCTTGCAACCCCTTGGCTGACTGAGCAACTAATGCTTGGTCATCAGCAAACCTAACCGATTTTACGAATTCCCCTCCGACATTCATTCCTACCTCCAGTTCTTCCCATGCCTCTTTAATCCATTCCTTCACATATACGTTGAACAGCACCGGTGATAATGGGCAATCCTGCCTCCCAACACTGCCCATCCGGACTCTCCGTTCCCCACTCGCACCTGAGCAATCAGAGACATGTACAGGTTGCGGATCAGTCTCCTGTCCCTCCAATCCATTCCTATTTTCTGCAATACACACATTAATTTTTTCCCCATTTACTCTACCAAATGCTTTATCGAGATATACAAAAGAGGCAAAAACGTCCTGGTTGTATTCTATATTCCTCTCGATTAGTGATCTTATTACTGCAATGGCATCACGCGTACCTCTTCCTTTCTTAAATCCGAACTGACCATCCCCTAAGTAATCATTTGCCTTGCTCTCTATCGTTTTGTTGATGATCCTGAGAATAACTTTAGCTCCCTGGGATATTAAAGTTTTTGTTCTGTAATCTTCACATGATGTAGCCTTTGCCTTTTTGGAATAGGAACTAACAGTGATCTCACAAAATCTTCGGGTCAGGTTCCTTCCTCATAGATACTTCCAATCAGTCCATATCCGGCCTTCTTCCCACATTTTCCTAAACATTTCAACAGTTCTACAGGAACGTTGTCTACCCCTGTTGTCTTGCCTTTTTTGTTTTCATCCCCTTTCTATTTCATCGACGAGTATATGTCAACATAAGCTATTTTTCTGCGTCATGTTACTTTTCTGTCTAAATTTGTCGGCCTAAATTCTCTACCATACAGCGTTTCTATGTATTCCTTCCATCTCTTTTGCATTTTTTCTGGTTCAACTGTTACACAGGCATACAAAAAAATTTTTTTTGGTGCCGGAAATCTTTGTGTTGATTTTAACTATATTTGTATAGTTGAATCCAAATATGAAATCCGTTTTTATTTAACAGATCTACTTTTTTAGATATGGCTCATCTTACGATTAGTTGTTATAATATTTGATATATTCTGGAAAATTATTTTCAAAGTTAAATAAATTTATAAGTATACATGAGAATGTATGGTAAAAGAAAGTAGTAAAAATATTACAGACTCCATGAAACGTGCATACTTGGGATATTTTGGTGTTAAGCTTGGTGACCAAGGTAAAACTTGGGCACCGCATTTATGTTTAAAACATGTACTGAACATCTGCGGCAATGGACAACAGGACAATGGAAAAGTCTAAAATTTGGTGTGCCAATGGTGTGGAGAGAACCATATTGATGACTGTTATTTTTGCATAGTAAAGGTTCGGGAATTAAACGAAAAAATCGCTACAAGCGGACATATCCAGATTTGCCTTCAGCTAGACGCCCGGTACCCCATTCAGAGAAATACCGATCCCAATATTTCAGACGTTAACAGATATATCTAAAGAAGAATTTGAGATACTGGAAAACATTTCTCATTCTATTGACGATATTGGCAGTGACTACGAGGGGGTATCAACAATTCCTCAACTATTTAATCAAGATGAACTAAGCGATCATGCTAGAGAACTGAACTTATCGAAGGAAGCATCCGAACTACTAGCATCAAGACTGCATGAAAAGAATTTACTGCAACCCGGTACAAAAATAAGTTTTTATCGCACAAGGGAAAAGGACATGCTACCCTTCTTTACTCAAGAAGACATCTTACATTGGGTTTAGACGTTAAGGGTCTTATGGAATAAATGGGACTACTATCACAATATGATGCTAGTGATTGGCGATTGTTTATTGATAGCTCCAAGCGTAGTTTAAAATGTGTACTTCTTCACAATGGCAACAGG
This sequence comes from Hetaerina titia, assembly GCA_037158775.1. NCBI lineage: Eukaryota > Metazoa > Arthropoda > Insecta > Odonata > Calopterygidae > Hetaerina > Hetaerina titia. The sequence continues at coordinate 151,472,278 of CM073768.1, forward strand.
TTTGGCGCAATACAAATCGCTCATTCGACTAAAATGAAAGAAGAATACGATACAATAGCATTGGTCTTACAGAACATAAAATACCAGGAACATCGCTGGGTGATTTGTGTAGATTTAAAAATGGTGAACTTTCTTCTTGGGCAGCAAAGTGGCTACACAAAATATCCTTGTTTCTTGTGCCTCTGAGATAGCAGGGACAGACAAAACCACTGGATTAAGAAGGAGTGGCCTAAGAGAGAAAACTTGGTTGTTGGGAAAGAAAACATCATTGCTGAATCTTTAGTTGAAAGAGAGAAAATCATCTTACCGCGTCTTCATATTATACTAGGCCTAATGAAGCAATTTGTAAAGGCTCTTGACAAGGATGGACCATGCTTCGGCTACTTAAGACTAAAGATGCCCCATATAAGTATTGAAAAACTTAAAGCTGGTATTTTTGAGGGGCCACAAATCAGACAACTTACAAAGGATCCTGCTTTCGTCGAGTCAATGAATGAGATTGAAAAAATTAGTTGGATTTCATTTGTTGAGGTCATAAAAAATGTTCTAGGAAATCACAAAAGGGAAAATTATATTGAGCTGGTAAACATTATGCTCAGTAACTTCAAATCACTTGGATGTAATATGAGCACAAAAGTTCACTACCTACACAGCCACTTAGACAATTTTCTTGGAAATTTAGGAGACACAAGTGAAGAACAAGGTCAAGAATTTCACCAGGATATAAAAACAATGGAAGCTCGCTACCAAGGAAGATGGGATAACCATATGATGGCAGATTACTGCTGGTGCTTAAAACGAGACTGTTTGAACAAAGTGCACTCAAGAAAATCGCGCAAAAGAAGCTTCCGATGTGTTGAGTGATGTTTTTATGTATTTTTTCTTTTCAATTTGTTTTATTACAGTAAAAAATTTTAGTATTTGTGTTCAATTGTATTGTAAAATTCTGTTGTGTTTGTGGGTGATTTAACAGCCCTAGAAATAAATCAAGTCTTTATATTTAGTGGGTTTTATTATTAATATAATATTCCCATATCATCATGTAGAAGATTTTTTTACGTAAGTAACAACATATCTATATCTTGAAAACTATAGGAAAAGGATAGGAAAAAACTAGTGTCATAATTTGATTCAGCACCCCATTTTTTCTTTAAATCAACATTAAAAGCTCCGGCACCAAAACCACCGTTGGCCTGTGTTATCAGTTGATAGTATACGTATTTGGGTCAATTTAATTTGAAAGGGTTTTTGCATGAATACACCACTGTGGGCATAGGTTTGTATGGATGTGACCTAACATCCCCCGCCACATACCCATGCGGCGGCTTGCAGGGTAATTTGCAGAGTGAAAATTCCCCTTACATTCTGTTTTCGCGATCAAGTAAAAGAGTGATAATTACGAATGAAAAGTGCCATTGCAGCATGCGCATGTATCAATAAATATGGAATAAATATATCCAAAATCTTATCTTATCTTGGTGGATGACTCACATACCGGTCCTTGCATTTGGAACTACAAAAAAAGCACTTCTGGCGTTTCTGAAAATCATTACTATTTTGTTTGATTATTTCCAAATTTAAAAATAAATCAAAATGTTAAAAGGTCACTTACCAGTTTTAGATATAACTCGCTCCCTATGCCCGGAGCGAGTGACTTCTAAGGAATACAGTGGGAATAAAATGTAATTTAATTGAAAAATTCATCTATGGATTCTAATTATCCACTTTCGCTCTCCAATATGTCTCGATGTAATTTTTGTAAAATATATATAATGTTAAAATTAGGCATTTACGGTCATAAAAGAGGGTAGCAATAACTTTTCATCAAAGGCACCTGATATCGTGTGAAATGTGTGTGATTGTGCTCGAGGATTAATATCAATGGTAAAGGTACCTGATGATGACGCCTAGGCGTTGAAACTAGTTGTACGATAATAAAACAGTGGATGTATGCATTGTGTTTTTAATAAAATAAATGTTGATCAATGATAAAGCTCTCCGCCAAAGCTTTTTAAAATATTTTAGACATAAAATAGCTATGCACGTGTGAGTGACAGGTGGAGACGAGTAGAAATAATTCTGTCACAGCTTAGACACACTTATTTCCTGCCGGGCAAAGAGTCATCAGTGAAACGGTGCAGAGATTTAGAAATTAATTCGTGCTAGGCGGTATGCGTTCTAATGAATACATGGAAGGCTTTTAATCAATATTTTGGAAATAAATTGACCGTGATTCTTCTCTAAATGTTAATGTATTGATATATACTTCGAGGTATGCTTTAATTATGGTCGAACAATAATAGGGATGGCAACATGCAGCAATAGAATCAGTGAGAAGAGCGGCAGACACGGTTCCGAAAGCCAGGTCAAATTAGCATCTACATCTACTCAATACCCCGCAAGCCGCCGCAATGGCGCGTGGCGGGGGGGTTTTAGGGCACCACCCGTAAATTAGGAAAAAAACCGCATGCAGAAGCCACAAATTTAGAGCCCACCAAACAAATATGGTAAACATTCATGCACGAACCCTTTCGCTCTATCCCTTTCACACACAAATGCAAACCCACAAACTCCCAACAAACATACACATGCACAATATTTGATTTTTTTATTTTTTTCCAACTTGTACTTGAAATATTTATAATATTTCTAAATGGACTTCGGATTCTTACTATTATGTTTGGATTCGTACTATCTGTATTGGAATCTATCTCCCTTATTTTATCTTTGTTGCCTGATCTACCTAAGTAGTGTGGGGTTATTATTATTCCTTTTGTGTCATCGATAAATTCGCTGGTTCTGAATCTTTCTAAAAGTTTAAGTCTCGCTTGTTCTCTTCGTATTGCAAGGGGCTCCCAGCCTAAATCCCCTAAGAGACCTGTCACACTTGTGTTCTTGTCATATATACTTTTTACGAATTTGGCGGATTTTCTCAGGAATTTATCGAGTTCTTTTTGCCAGATTTTCTCCCAAGGATCCCAAATACATGCGGCATATTCCAAATGTGATCTAACTAGAGCAAAATAACACCTCTCTTTAACTTTCTCATTACATTTCCCCACCATCCGTTTAATGAACCGCAGTTTCTTTACAGCGGATCCGCATATTTTCCTGATATGTGCTCCCCATGAAACACGTGGTATTAGAACTACCCCAAGATATTTTACTTGTTTGGTCGTAGTTAGTTCTGCACCCTCTATTTCGTAGTTTATGTCCTACTCGCCACTTGATTTGTTCAAAATTTCAAAACTGCGCATTTGTCTATATTAAGTATTAATCCCCATTTCATGCACCGCTCCGAAATTGTGTCTAAGTCTCTAGAGAGTAGCTTGCGATCTAGTTGGCTCCTTATTTCCCTCTATACCAACGTGTAACCAGCAAATAACCTGAGATTACTACTTACCTGTGCGCTTAAGTCATTAATATATATTATGAATATAAGAGGTCCTATAACACTTCCCTGGGGGACGCCCGATTGTACATCTCTTACCTTTGAGCACAATCCATCGATGACTACTATTTGTTTGTGGTTTGACAAGAAGTCTCTGATCCAATTAGAAATTTTCTCTTTGATTCCAAAGCATTTAAGTTTGTGTAACCATTTATTGTGTGGGACTTTATCGAAGACTTTTTTGAAATCTAGGAATACTGCGTCGATTTGTGCGTTTTTTTCTCCCGATCTACGTCTATGTTGAATGAAAAGACCTAATTGTGTTTCGCAAGATCTGCTCTTCCTAGATCCATGCTGGTTGTGGCTTAGTGTTTTCCTACTATCAAGAAACCTCATTATGTTACTGATAATAATGTTTTCTAATATTACATCCCGACAGTTTGAACTACGAAAGACCATCTCAACATTTTTTATTGACAGCAATAATTTTTAACCTAAATCTCAATAAACTTAGACCAATTGATAATATAAACGAATTTTTTGCTTCTTAAAAATTGTGATAGCATCAAGAACATGGAAAAGAATGTCAACAGTAGTCGCATTAAAAATATTTAAAGTATTCTTTTCTCATCTTTTCGGAACGGATATCCTTATTATAAATCTATTTTAAATTACTTGTAATGGGTAAAACACAAATTAATGAAAATCTTTAAATATATCTAAGTTTTAGCTAGCAAAAAAAGTGGCTTCTGCGTTCAGAAACATAGTACACAAATACTGAATATTTTTGCATTTGTCTTTCAGAAATGTGCCTCCGTAGATTTAAAATTCCAAATAAAATATTAGGTGAGTTACAACTGTTAACTAACTACACTTCCCATCCTTTAAAAATGTCTCTTTCTTCTCTCTTATTATTTTTTTGTATTAGACAAGAGAGATTTAAAAATATAATTTGTTCCTTAACCTTAACAGATCAAAATAGAAATGAATGCAATCGCGTTTGAGATATTTGAAATTGGTAGCGTCAGCATTTGTCAATACCTTGCATGTAATGTTTTATTGAATAGACCCATAATTTTAACAGTTCTACAACAAAGTTTGAAACGTGCTCTTTTTTTTAATACTGTTGAATGTAAATACTCTCTTTCGTGTGATTAACATTTTTCGAGTGCATGATCAAACCAATATTTGAGTAGACGTAACAAGATGGTCATGGTACATGCAAGGCTAGAGAACTAATAGCCCCCACCACACGCCCTTGCGGCATCTTGCGGGAAACTGTGTATAACATTATGAAGTAATCTAATACGGTAGGTCTTTGGATGGACACAACTACCAAAATAAATATTTTGTGACTCTTAAATAACTCAATCCAGGAACCTGCTCTGCATCAAGTTACTCTTCATCTCTGTGTACTTCCTTCCTCACTTCATGCGCGATCGCGCTAACCCCTGGACTACCGCAACCACTTTTTTATTTTTAAGGCCATCTACCGGATAAGGTAAGTTTTTAGATGGACACAACTATGAAATAAACCTTTTGTGACCTCTAACGAAACACACTCCAGCAACCCACTCTGCATCAGGTCCCTCTTCATTTCTGTGTACTTCTTTCCTCCCTTCATCCCGTCCAACGTCCCTATCCTGTTCTTGCCCTTTCCTCGCTTGCCCAACATTATCCCCTCTATTACCTTCTTCAACATTCCACTACCGCCATTCATTCATTTTTCCTGCCTCTATAGGATTTCTCCCAACAAATCCCTCTCCTCGTCCACCATCCCTCGTACTTCCTTATTTGTTTTCCTTTCGATCCATTTCACCTTCTCCATTCTTCTCTGGGATCGGGATGGTGCGGAGGCTAACGTAGAGGCACCGCGAAAGCCCGGGTACAGATCCTGAAGACAACAAATATTTTCAGTGGAATCCAAATCCCTCCTTGAGGTTGAAAATGAAAGGATTATAACCTTGTAATTTCATAGAAATTTATTAAGAGACGACCCGGGTTTCGACGTGCAACGTCTTTTTCTCCTAGATGTGTTTTGTGGGGAGCACTCTGAGTGAGTACGACGTCCGTCGGATGGAACGTTAAACTGGTTTTCGAAAAAAGTAAACTCCTGTCGTTGCTGGGTTTCTCTCAACCTTTCCTTTTCCACCCATCCCTAATGGCGCAAATGACCTTAGCTGTCGGTCGCCTCCCCAACAAAATTAAAACTCCATTCTTCTCCACACCCACATTTCAAAAGCCTCCAATCTACGTCTATCCTCCCGCTTCAGTGACCACGTTTCCACGCCGTACATAACTACGCTCTATATCGAAGTTTTTACGAATTTTTTCTTAACCTCCCTACCCAACGTCCCCGTCATCACCTCCCTCCTTCCTGTGAAAGCCTCTATGCCTAGCAAAGTTCTTCTTTTTGCGTCCCTACCACTTTGACCGTGTTAATCCAAAATACTTCCTAGATACGTAAACTGCTCTACATTATGCCCTATTATTTTAATATTTAAGTTAGCCGTTTTCTTTCCGGAAAATGGCATGAACCTTACCCTATTAATATTGATTCTCATCCCTGATCTATCGTACTGAATTTCCAATTCTCTCAGCATGCTTGCAACCCCTTGGCTGACTGGCAAACTAAAGCGTAGTCATCAGAATATCTAACTGATTTTACATATTCCCCGCTGACATTCTATCTTACCTCCAGTTCTCTCCATACATCCTTAATCATTTCCTCCATATATATCCACCAGTGATAATCTACATCTACATCTACATAATACCCCGCAAGCCGCCGCAAGGGCGTGTGGCGGGGAGTGTTAGGTCACCACCCAAAAAAGAAAAAAAGAAATACCGCATTCAAAACCAACACACACATGCAAACCCCAATCCACAGCAGTGCACACATTCAAAGAAACATCCCATCATTCCACGCGCATGCAAGCACACATCTACCTCTCTTCACTCCACAAGCATGCAAGTACATACACTTAACTATAACAAATAATTTTACCCCAGGATGAAACAAGAAATTAATCACGAACGTGCAAGCTACTTTCTAGCAAGTAGCCAGGCGAATTATCACCACCACAAGAACGTTACGCATAAAACTCTCTCCTAATCAAGACGAGGAATTTGGCCCAAAGCTTAGGTGGGAGGAGGGCACACCCACGGAAAGGGACAAGGGATGGAAGTGAAAATTTAGGGTACCAAAAGAAGAGAAAACAATTCTGTAAACAGAAATACATTACTTAATGGCATGCGGTAAAGGTTTTGACACAACACACATGAGGTTAGTGAAAGTGCATGCAATTGAGTTTAACTAATTGTTACCTAGACGCCGAGGGTGGCAAGTGGCATTTTTGTTATTTCGAGTATGACCCTACAGTTGTTATCCCGTATTGTCCGTGGGAAGAAGGAGTCCTTGAGTCTGCTAGTCCTGGCATCTATTTCCCGAATTTTGTACACATGATCCAAGCGACCAATGTATATTGGAGCGCGAATAATTTTCGAGACCTCGGTGCTGACACATGCGGATCTGAATTTATTTCGTAAGTTTAACCTAGCATTGAGTCGTCTTTCTTCCAATGATTCCCATCCAAACTCCATAAGCATTTCAGTGAGGCTTTTCGTTTTATCGTAACATTTGTCCACGAAACGAGCTGCCCGGCGATGGACCTTCTCAATTTCCCGAATGAGGCCTTTTTCACACGGATCCCATACGCTACATGCATATTCTAAATGGGGCCTTACAAGAGCGTGATAACAACGTTCCTTGATTTTGGAGTCACTTCTGTCGACGATGCGTCTAATAAATCCTAATTTTTTATATGCTTGCCCGCGGACTTTACGTATGTGGGTCCCCCAAGTTAAATCTTTTGTAAATGTAACAGCTAGATATTTCACCGTATCAGTTACTTCAACGTCAACTCCAGCTAATTTGTAAACGAATCCCGTGGATCTTTTAAAAAATTTACCACCGAACATTTATTAAGATTTAAAGGCAATCCCTATTTTGAACACCATTCATTAATGCTATTTAAATCACGTGTTAGAATTAAACGATCCTCATCCCCAGATATCTCACGATAAATCAC
>CM073769.1:0-156018 GCA_037158775.1 Hetaerina titia
AATCAATTTTAATTAAACAATGGTTATTCCATTTCTTAGAAAGAAAAGTCTAAGCTAAACATAAAAATAGGAGGGGAAAAAATAGACCAGGTAGAACAGTTTACGTATCTCGGTAATTTTTAGGACCAATATACTCAAAGTGTAAGGAGCGTAAGGAGAAGAATTGTGCCATGCAAAGAGATTTTCACAAAGAGGGGTTGATGACAGGGACGTTGGGTGTGTTCAGAAAAGCCTGGTTGAATCGTCACCACCACAGGGCACTCAACATGCGGTATTCGAGTTCATTGGTTGTGTTGCTGCAAATATTCCAAACCATTCCATGGCCCACGTGGGAGATCTCTTTGAATGCCTTAAGGGACGAATTAGTTTTCGCTCTCCTCGGGTTGGAATTGCGAAGGGACTGACCTCACGGCCAACCTCCAGGGGAACGAGTTCTAGAGCAACCCTACCGCGGTAATTGTCTCGGCGCCCACGACTAAGGATTGTACGTTGATTGCATGCGCGTTTGTGGGTTTTCACTGAGCATCAAACATGTCCCGTCACTCGCGACACAGCTCGAACGGAGGATGAAACTCCCATGTCCCTTTAAGGACACTTGAAATCGTCTATGAGGGCAAGAAATATTTTAAAAAAAGCTCCTTGGTCACGCTAAACAGCCACTGACCTGCAATTTTTCCCTTTACTTACTCCAAAAACGGAGTGCTACGTAAGTGCACTTCGCAGTGAGTTTTTATAGATATGCTACTATTTAAAAATGCCGCTATTTTGCACGAGTCAGATAGGTTGCTTAGGATAGGATAGGAGGGAAGGCACACTTGCACATCGCCTGTAACACAGTCTTTGCCATAATCAGGCGGGAGTAAGATAAACCCATCGTGTTACAGAGTTCTTATAGGGGAATATTTCCTCACTTTTTAATTTGGAGGACGTACCTGTGGTAGCTTTGAATCACTGAAAACGCTTCTCACCGAATTTTTCGATATATTCGTCAGCCCAACTAATCCTCTAGGCTGTACTGAGATAGTAAGGCGTCGGAGACATTGACGTCGGAGTTGCAAAGCCAATCAAGAAGGCACCGTATCGTGTACCTCATTCTCAGCGCGCAGTGTTAGAAGATGCCATTAAGGAAATGCTACAACATGGCGTGATATCCCCTTCGAACAGCCCCTGGTCCGCCCCTATAATCTTGGTGAAGAAAAAATCTACGAGTAATGAATCTGTTAACTAACGTCACAAAAAAGGAGGTGTTTCCGCTCCCGAACATGGATGAAATTTTTGAACCAGATAGGCGACGCACGCTATTTTTCCACCATGGATTTATGCACCGGCTATTGGCAAGTGGAAGTGGACAAAAACAGTAAAGAATACACCGCATTCAGTACGCCCCACGGTCACTACGAGTGCAATAGAATGAGTTTTGGTCTAGCAAATGCACCTTCCTACGTCTCATGAATGCTGTGTTAGGGGGCTACTCGGGATGGATACGTCTTCTATTTGAATGATATCCTTAGATATGATTATTCATGGGAAGCCCACATGTCTGGATTGAGGGAAATTTTGCTAGGCTGAGAAAAGCGAAATTAAAACTAAAACCCCAGAAATGCATCTTCTTCCGGAAAAAGTCAAATTTTGAGGACATATTATCTCAGCAGAAGGTCTACAGCACGACGATGAGAAAATAAAAGCCATTCAGGGCTTCCCGGAACCAAAAAATATACGAGCTCTTCAGTCCTTTCTCGGTCTCGCGGGGTATTACAGAAAATTCATTGCAAATTTTGCCGACATTTCTAGTCCGCTCACGAAGCTACTAAAAAGAGAGTCACCATTTCATTGGGGAACTGAGCAAAGTCAAGCCTCCGTAAAATTACGATGTTACCTCTGTACGCAACCTGTTTTAAGGTTTCCAGATTTTTCCAGGCAATTTACGTTGACAACAGATGCATCAAACTGCGCACTTGGTGGGATTTTGTCTAAAGAATTGGAAGATGGAGAACATCTTACCGCATGCGCCAGTAAACATGGAGCAGAAAAGTCATACTCCGCGACAGAAGTAGAATGCTTTGCCGTCGTTTCCATGGTGAAGAAATCCGCGTCTACCTACTGGGGAGACACTTCACTCTTTGTACCGGTCATAAACCTTTTAAATGGCTATTAGCACTAAAGGAACCACAACCAAGGTAGGCGAGATGGGTTATGGAACTAAATGAGTATTCCTTTGATGTTAGATACCGCCCAGGAAAGGATATCGCGTACAGTGATGCACTATCAAGAACGCATATCGTTAATTTCTTCGAAACCTCACAATACGAGCCCTGCTGGAACAAAGACAGAATAGCTAGAGAACAGCGCCAGTGTTTGGAGCTCGAATCATTACATACGCTGGCGAGTAACCATGATCCATTTTACTTCTATGACGACACCGAGGTTTTATGCTAAGTCAATATAACAGAAAGGGGAGCGCAAACTGTTATTTGTGCCCCAATGGCAAATGAGGAAACACATCCTTGAGCGTTGACATGATGCTCCTTTAGCAGGACACAGCGGATTAGATAAGACATTAAATATCGTTCAGAGACACTTTTTGTGGTTTGGGTGCTATTCAGACACGCGTCTGTATGTACAAAATTGCTTGGAATTCAAAAAACGTAAGGCTCAAATACGGTATATTCCTATTCAGCCAATTTTAGAGGCAACCTATCCGTTGGAGAAATTACCATTAGATATAGTTGGCCCGCTTCCCCTTTCAAAGAAGGGAAATGAGTACATACTCACGTGTCAAGATTACTTCACTCGCTTTCCTGAGGCTGTAGCAATAAAAGACCAAACCGCACAAACAGTTGCGCGTGCATTCGTGGAAAATATTGTCTGTCGTCACGGTGCCCCTAAGTATCTGCTCACGGATAGAGGCGCGAATTTCACGTAAAATTTAATGAAAAATATTTGCCAAATTCTAAAGATATCCTCCATATTCACATCTCCCTACAACCCCGCTACGAACGGGAGGTTGGAGAGAGCTCATCAATCCTTCGCTAATGTCATTTCTCACTAGGTAGCGCAGCATCAAAGAGACTTGGACGAACACTTGAATTTTGCCTTATTTATGTACCGCAATACAAAACATCGAGTCACTGGCTACAGTCCCGCATATCTAATGTATGGGCGAGAATTAAATCTACCATGGGAAGCCGACATTTTGCCTAAACAATCCGAACCGAGAGATGCAGCAGCCTATGAACAGGAACTCCTATATCGCTTGAAAATGGCACATAACCAAACAGCAGAATTCGATAAGCAGAATACAGAGAATGAGCATATCCGCAATAACAAAGGCTTATCTCTACCTCAAGTGCAAATAGGACAACTAGTCCTCTTGCAGAATATGGCCCCTTCCCCAGGTCGATCTCGGAAGCTTTTGTCTAGATGGATAGGTCCGTATAAGGTTATCCGCGTAAGAAGTCCAGTTACGCTGGACATTGAAAATCTTCAGAATGGACGGAGATTGAGTGTCTCAAGAGAGACTCACTTGAGGAATGTCTTACCTCTTCCACCAGACCCGGAGCCTATCCCCCAACCTAACTTCCTCACCGAAGACCCTCCTTCTGCCTTAAATATTCCTCCTTCCAATTCCGAAACCGACGTTGCAACGCCACCCGAAGCGTACACTCATCAGGAGCCGAGTTCCTCTCCAACCCGGACCCGGACCTGCAGACGCCATACTCATCGCTTCCAGCCCCGCTGTTGGAAACTCCATCGCCGCCCCGCCACCAGTACAATCTTCGCCCACGACCCGGCCGCGTCACACACAGTTAGAGCCCTTTCTCACAATGGCAGCCGCAACACAACACGGAGTTAGCGTGAGCCAAGGACGTGGACAGGAGTCGAAACGACCTGCCGAATGCATCGATTCCCGTCCCTCCGGAGCGGCCTCCAACACCAGGATGGACCCCAGAGATAACTGAATAATCGACGCCACGTCCGGGAGCGATCGAGGTCGATTGGTGGTGGGAGCCACATGCCTACGACTGCCGGCCGAGCGTTGGGCAAAAGACCACCGCCATATACGTCCGCCGGGATGATGACGGCCCTCCACCTACTCCTGAACGACCTGTTACCCCGGGACTGGAGGAGGAAATCTCAGCGGCCACATCCGCTACGCCGAAGAGCATCAGTCCCAGCAGACCACCCGGAGACACTCAGTTCTTCGCTATTCTACCCTCGTGCCTCCTTGGGCTTTTTTTTTATTCCCCATGATAAACTCATCCTAACCTCGGGGGAATGGATAGTGCACGTGGACCTGCATAGTTCATAGTAGTTTCTATCGAAAAATACTTGTTATGATTCCCAAATGTGTATGACGAACGATTTTCTTACACGAAATCTGTCTTTTTTTCGATTTTTGCGTTTCGCTTAAAATAGACTCGTTTCTTTCAAAATTGTGCATTTTGGTATTCTCTCCCACTTTTTTCAGACTTCGTAGTAGATCCAAGCGAAAAATACGTGGTATGATTCCCAAGTGTGTATGACGAACAAATTTCATACATGTAAACTTCCTATTTTGATTTTTTGTGTTTCCCCTATAATCTTCTTATTTCTATCAAAATTGTGCATTTCGTTATTCTCTCCCAGCTTTTTCCCAGTTCGTAGTAGTTTCCCTCAAAAAATGCGTGATATGCATCTTCTTGAGGCATAAAATTTTATTGTAATTTACATTAATTAACACCAACAGAAGGGATTCCAGTTTTGTTATTTAAAAGTATAACCTCGTTTATTTATAACACAATTACCACTATTTTTTTATATGCTCAAACTTTCAATGAAAGTGGAGGCCTATGGCAGGAACTGGCCACAAATCCTTGAATTCTGCACTTAGGGCTTACATCTACATAAATTAAAGTTAGCCTTACCCTTATTAGTCAAGATTGTCATTTGGGTTAGTTTCTGCCACTGAGAAAAAATAAATACAGAACAAATTGGGTTTAACCAATGAAAATAACTTCTATTTACAAAATTCTCATTTGGTTGGCTAGTCTCCTAAGAAAACTAAGCCATAAAACAATTTAAGTATCCACAAAAAAGGCATCACCAAATAACAGACAGTGATGGTTAAAAAACCATACAGACAATTTTATTATAAAACTGAGGTAATAGAAAATATTGTATATAATTCAGAAGAACTTAATTTCCTGTCAGGTCAAAAAGGTATTTCTAAAATTATATGAACCATGAAATAAAAATATGAATAATTATTTTTTATCTAAAAAATACCCTATGTGTCAAAATGCAACTTTAAAAAGAGAGCTCCTCTAATGCTAGGTAAATTTACATATTTGAATGCACAAATTTACATCTCTTAGGTTTTTGCAATCCTGATATCAAAAAGAAAAATTCCTAAGGACATAAACCACCAGGTTTTCCAATAATAAATTCAAGTTTTTGTTGGAAAAGATTAGACAAATGAAATTGAAATAAATATTTCCTCGTCACATCACAAAAATTCTCCAAAATCTCCCCTCATAAGCTGATGAGCTAAATGGAAAGGAAGAACTTGTTCCGGTAGAGCATTAAGGTAATCACTACCCATAATCCTGTGCCCCACAGTGCTTCAATAGTGCTTATGAAATGGGTGTTCATAGGTATTCCAGGAAGTTTCCAGTGCCAAGGAAACAAGTTATAAGCAAGTGAATGGCCAGCATACATTATTGTTGCATTCATTCCTGAAAAAAAATGCAATAGGTGAAATCACACATGAATGTACAAGGCAATAAAAAGCTGAGTAGAGCAGGCATAACAGCCACCAAAATGGTATTTCAAAACCAATTACACCAGCATTTTTGGAATGTCCAAAACATAAATCTTTAAAAGTTCAATAGCATGTTTCAACAAAAAAATCTTTCTATTGTTTTAAGCTCAACTTTGTGGAAGTTCATGTTCAATATTTATTTTATTAAGAACACAATGTTCATCACTGTTCTTTATTATCTTACAACTAGTTGTACGATACGATATCAGTTGGATGTATACATTGTGTTCTTAATTAAATAAATATTGAAAAAAATCTTTATTTCCCCAATGGTCACAACGGATTTTGTTATCTCCCACTTCACTCTCTTTCTGTAATCCTCATCTGCCATTTAATACAACCACAAAATTAGTCCAGATAATACTATCAACCCTCCCATGGACTACAACCTTGTCGTGGTGGAAGGGCTTGTGTGTTCCGATGACCCCTAGAGCTGTGCTGGCGGGAGTAATAATAATTACTCCTGGAAGGGTCACCATTGCCAGATAGGTCGAAGGTTAGGAGCCAGACGAAAGGTAGTCCACGCAGCGTCTGTTCCTCAGTGAGGCGGCTGCAATGGCGTCTGACCCCAGTGGGGCGGCCATTAAGTGATGGTGTCACGTTAAAAACACTATTGAGGAAGGCAACGGGAAACCACCTCAATTATGATTCCCAAGAATATTATGATGGGCACTATAGATAATATGAATCCTGGCAACTACGGGACTCGGCCCAAGAGGCCGTGTGTCGTGCCCGGCAGCGGGAGAGGCAAGGCTTCCGCGGTCGTCATCCCACGAAACCCTTGCAGGGAAGAAATAACGTCAGCAGGACAGAAGACTCAGAAGAAGGCGAAAGTAGTAAGAATAGGAACCTGGAACGTCAGGACAATGTTGAGGAGAGGCAAATTAGAAAATATTAAGCGAGAGATGGAAAGAGGTAACATAGATGTTTTAGGCCTCTGCGAGGTGAGATGGAAGGATAGCGGGGATTACTGGAGTGACAATTATAGAGTGATATACAGCGGCGGGGACGAGAGCCAACGAGGGGTTGCCGTAATTTTAAATAAAGGGGTAGGAAGAAGCGTAGTCAACATAGAGCAAGCGACAGATAGAATTTTACTCGTAGAGATTAAAGCAGAGCCGACGAACTTGGTCATTATTCAGGTATACATGCCACCGAGCAACCACAAGGAGGAAGAAGTCGATAGGATGTATGATGAGTTAGAGGATATCATCGCGAGTGTTCCTGCAGGGAAACATTTAATAGTGATGGGGGATTGGAATGCGACGGTAGGCGAAGGAAGAGATGGTGGTGAGGTGGGGGACTATGGGTTAGGCACGAGGAAGGAACGCGGAGAGAAAGCAATTGAATTCTGCAGGAGACAGGGGTTAGTCATCACCAACACATGGTTTAGACACCACAAAAGGCGTAGGTATACATGGAAAATGCCAGGTGACTCAGAAAGGTATCAGTTAGATTATATTATGGTTAGGCACAGGTTTAGGAACAGTGTGATAAATTCGCACAGTTTCCCAGGAGCGGACGCGGACTCTGACCACAATTTAGTTGTTATGAAATGTAATGTTCGTTTCAAGAAGATAAGGCAAGGGCGGCGGGTTAAAAAATGGAATTTAGAGGCAGTAAATGAATTAACGAAGAAGGAGTATCAGGAGGCTGTAGAGAAAATGATGGATGACGGTAAAGAACTGAGTGCTATCGAAGAAAAATGGGAATGTATCAAGAAAGGGATATTGGAAGCCGCTAAAGACACTATAGGAACCGTTAACGGGAAAAGGATAAGGAAACCATGGGTAACGGATGAGATGATTGCAAAGATGGACGAGAGAAGAAGATGGAAAATGTAAACACAGAGTTAGGCAAAATGAAGTACAAAGAGTTAAACAATAAATTGAGAAGGGCCACAAATAAAGCAAAAGAAGAATGGTGGAAAACGCAATGCGAGGATATGGAAAGTCTACAGAAGAAGGGTGAAATTGGTGCTCTATACAGCAAGGTTAAGTTATTATCGGGAAGTAAGAAGGCAAGATCTGTGCTAACAGTTAAAGATAAATGGGGTAAGATAATAGTTGAACCAGGAAAAATCCAAGAGAGATAGAAGGAATATATAGAAACACTGTATGGTAAAGAACTTAGGCCGACAAGGTTAGACATAGAAAAGGAACATGACGTAGAAGAAGATAGCTTAGGTCCAGGCATACTCGACGATGAAATAGAAAGGGCATTAAAGGAGATGAAAGCAAACAAGGCTGTGGGGGTGGACAATATTCCTGTAGAAATGTTGAAATGGTTAGGGAAAGGTGGGAAGAAGGCCATATATGGACTGATTCGTAGTATCTATGAGGAAGGAATCTGGCCGGAAGATTTTGTGAGATCGGTGTTAGTTCCTATTCCAAAAAAGGCAAAGGCTTCGTCATGTGAGGATTACAGAACAATAAGTTTGATATCCCACGCAGCTAAAGTTATTCTCAGGATCATCAACAAAAGGATAGAGAGTAAGGCAAATGATTACTTAGGGGATGATCAGTTTGGGTTCAGGAAAGGAAGAGGTACGCGTGATGCCATTGCAGTAATGAGATCACTAGTCGAGAGAAATATAGAATACAATCAGGACGTTTTTGCCTGTTTTGTAGATTTCGAAAAAGCGTTTGATAGAGTGAATTGGGAAAAATTAATGCGTGTATTGCAGAAAATAGGAATGGATTGGAGGGACAGGAGACTGATCCGCAACATTGTACATGTCTCAGACTGCTCAGGTGCGAGTGGGGAACGGAGAGTCCGGATGGGCAGTGTTAGGAAGAGGTGTAAGGCAGGGTTGCCCATTGTCACCGGTACTGTTCAACGTATATGTAGAGGAAATGATTAAAGAGGCATGGGAAGAACTGGAGGTAGGAATGAAAGTCGGAGGGGAATTCGTAAAATCGGTTAGGTTTGCTGATGACCAAGCATTAGTTGCTCAGTCAGCCAAGGGGTTGCAAGCATTGTTGAGTGAATTGGAGGTTCAGTGCGATAAATATGGGATGAGAATCAATATTAATAAAACAAAGGTTATGCGATTTTCTAGAAAGAAAAAGGCTAAGCTAAATATTAAAATAGGCGGGGAAAGAATAGAACAGGTAGAGCAGTTTACATATCTCGGAAGTGTTTTGGACCAACACGGTCAAAGTGGTAGGGACGTAAGGAGAAGAATTGCGCTAGGCAAGGAGGCTTTCTCAAAGAGGAGGGAGTTGATGACGGGGACGTTGAGTAGGGATGTTAAGACAAGACTCGTAAAAACTCTGATATGGAGCGTAGCTATGTACGGCGCGGAAACGTGGTCGCTGAAGCAGGAGGATAGACGTAGATTGGAGGCTTTTGAAATGTGGGTATGGAGAAGAATGGAGAAGGTGAAATGGACCGAAAGGAAAACAAATGAGGAAGTACTAGAAATGGTGGGGGAGGAGAGGGGTTTGTTGAGAGAAATCCTATGGAGGCAGGAAAAATGGATGAAAGGCGTATTGAGCGGTAGTGGAATGTTGAAGAGGGTAATAGAGGGGAGAATGTTGGGCAAGCGTGGTAAGGGTAGGAACAGGATAGGGATGTTGGACGGGATGAAGGGAGGAAAGAAGTACACCGAGATGAAGAGGGACCTGATATAGATTAGTTTGCTAGGTGGGGAGTTACAAAATGTTTATTTGATAGTTGTGTCCATCCAAAAACCTACCTTAACCGGTAGATTACCTAATAATATAATAATACTATCAAAAGATAAAAGATAGAGGAAGTCAATTCTGAAGAAAATTAATATTTCAACCAACAGCATAGGAGAACAAGGTGCTGCACTTCTCCTAACCAAAGGTATCCTTGATATCCATGCAAATAATCAATATGGTTTTGATGTAGCTGCAGTTATATTTTATGTACAAAACCAACTTAAATGCAGATAGTATCAAAGTAGAATGTCATGTTTAAAGAAAAAATTATTATTTAATGGATGCACATTATTGAATATTTCAATGGAATTGAGGATTTTTTGGCGAATATCTTACTGGGAGTGAATTACTTATGAGGAGTACAGGAATTTTTTACAATGAAAATACCCTTTTCATTAGGCAAATCTAAAAACCTGAAAAGGGATTTCATCTAAAAGGTGGAGGTCAAATTTTGGTGTTTACCAACTTCCCTGAAGATGGCAAATTTTCTACTGCATAAGTATGTTGTTCCGAATATTGAAATAATTCGACAAGCAACTTTATTAATTCAGGATACTTCGATTCTGGTGCTAAACTCCAAATTTCAGTAATAGGTGTCGATTGACTATATATTATAATTGTTGAGCTTGATCTTCTTGCATCTCTATTAATTCTAATTCTCCAGATGCTTTTTGGATCATAATTGTATTGGAAATTGAACACTCGGAAATTTTCGAAATGGATTCAGAAAAACACCAAGAGACGATTTAAAATATTTCAAATCTTGAAATCTATTTTGGAATACCGTCAATATTCCTTCTGGCTTTTTTATATATTCGTTGAGTTTCTCCTGTATAATATTGGAACAATTATTTTAATTCCAGAAAATTGACAAAAAGTTTTATTTTTACTGTCCTATTGAAGAGATGTGATTTAATTTGTAAACTAAATATACATTGTGAGAGACCAGATATTATTTAATCACTCCCCTGCAATTGTAAATCCAATGTTTTCAAAGGTTCCATGACATCAGCCAAAAACATTAAATCTTGTAACCACTCTTCAACTTCTCATTCTGGATAGGTTACTTCCTTTTCTTGTAGAAATTCAGCTATTGCATCAAATAAATCTACAAATTGATTTAATAAGTTGTAGCTAGATAAACATCTAAAGATACCAAAGAAATAAATGTGATTTGGAAGTTCTTTGTCCTTTGATTCTTCAAGGAAATTTTTGAATTGTCGATGATTTTTTGCATTGGTGCGAATGTAATTTACAATATGTAACAATGTTTTTCATAACATCAGGATATTTTAAATGTTTTGTAACGGGGTGTTCTCGGTGAATTACGCAGTGAATCGGTATGAATTGTGAAATTTGTGAATCATCTCTTAAAAGCCCAATAAAACCGATTTTTTGCCCAGCATTGATGGAACTTCATCAGTTGCAATGCTTACAAGTTTATTAAGAGGCACATCAAAAGTTTTCATTATGGAATTTAATACATTTTTAATATCGACACCGCGGGTTGACTCTTGAAGTGCCACTATGTCTAATAATTCCTCTTTAACAACGAGGTCAGGTGAAACAAAACGTATAAAAACTGCCTATTGCGGAAGATCTGTGACATCTGTCGATTCGTCAAGGGCTAAGCTGAATGCAATACAGCTCTTCAATTCACTTTTTAAATGATATTCAAGAGATGTGTTAATTGCTGTTCTGCGTCGTTCGGTTCTGAGTCTCGAGATGGGAAGTTGCGAAACAATTTTGGCCAATCCTGCATCATTTGGATCTAAAACTTCAAGTCCATCTTCCAAGTTTTTTAATAAACTTTCCCTCTCCATACGGGCGTTTTGCAAGAGCAATATTCCAGGGATTGGGGGCTGAAGTTAAGGCACGACTGGAGGCGGCGGGGCCAGTGGAGTGGGAGATGGAAAGCGTTCTCGGGGACGAATTTCGAGCATTCGAATCCGTCGTCGGTTTTGAATGCTCCATTCTTTCGGCGAATACGAGTAAGTGATGCGATCTTTGACAGCGCGCCAAAAATCCAGATTTAAACTTCGTCGACGGCATGCAGAGTTTTCGTGAAGGTAATCTACCGGGTAAGGTAGGTAAATGGATGGATACAACAACCAAATAAATATTTTGTGACTCCTAACAAAACAAAATCCAGACACCTACTCTGCATCAGGTCCCTCTTCATCTCTGTGTACTTCCTTCCTCCTTTCATCCCATCCAACATCCCTATCCTGTTCCTGCCCTTTCCTCGTTTGCCTGATATTCTTCCCTCTATTACAGTCTTCGACATCCAACTGCCGCTCAATACCCCTTTCATCCATTTTCCTGCCTCCATAGGATTTCTCTCAACAAACCTCTCTCCTCACCCAACATCTCCAGTACTTCCTCATTTATTTTCATTTCTGCCCGTTTCACTTTCTCCATTCTTCTCCACACACCCACATTTCAAAAACCTCCAATCTACGTCTATCCTCCTGCTTCAGTGACCACGTTTCCGCGCCCTATATAGATACGCTCCATATCAGAGTTTTTACGAGTCTTGTCTTAACATCCCTACTCAACGTCATCAACTCCCACCTCTTTGAGAAAGCCTCTTTGCCTAGCGCAATTCTTCTCCTAATGCCCCTACTACTTTGACCGTGTTGGTCCAAAACACTTCCGAGATATGTAAACTGTTCTACCTGTTCAATTTTTCCCCTCCTATTTTAAGGTTTAGATTCGCCTTCTTCTTTCTGGAAAATCGCATAACCTTCGTTTTATTAATATTGATTCTCATCCCATATCTATCCCACTGAACCTCCAATTTACTCAGCAATGCTTGCAAACCAGTGGCTGACTGAGCAACTAATGCTTGGTTATCAGCAAACAACTGATTTTACGAATTCCCCTCCGACTTTCATTCCTACCTCCAGTTCTTCCCATGCCCCTTTAATCATTTCCTCCACATATGCGTTGAACAGCACCGGAGATAATAGGCAACCCTGCCTTTCACCTCTTCCAAACACTGCCCATCCCGTCTCTCCGTTCCCCAATCTCAACTGAGCAGTCCGAGGGATGTGCAGGCTGCGGATTTGCCTCCTGTCCCTCCAATCCATTCCTATTTTCTGCAATACACGCATTCATTTTTCCCAATTCACTCTATCAAATGCTTTTTCGAAATCTACGAAGCAGGCAAATATGTCCTGATTGTATTCTATATCCCTCTCGATTATTGATCTAATTACTGCAATGGCATCATGCGTACCTCTCCCCTTCCTAAACCCAAACTGATCATCCCCTGAGTAATCATTTGCCTTACTCTATCTATAATATTACCCGATAATAATTAACCTTGCTGTATAGAGCACCAATTTCACCCTTCTTCTGTAAACTTTCCAAATCCTCGCATTGCGTTTTCCGCCATTCTTCTTTTGCTTTATTTGCGCCCCTTCTCAATTTATTGTTTAACTCTTTGTACTTCATTTTGCCTAACTCTGTGTTTACATTTTTCCATCTTCCCCTCTCATCCATCTTTGCAATCATCTCATCCGTTACCCATGGTTTCCTTAACCTTTTCCCTTTAACGGTTCCTATAGTGTCTTTTGTGGCTTTCAACATCACTTTCTTGACACAAACCCATTTTTCTTCGATAGTACTCAGCTCTTTACCATCATCCATGATTTTCTCTACGGCCTGCTGATACTCCTTCATTGTTAATCCATTTAATACTTCTACAGTCCATTTCCTAACTCACCACCCCTGTTTTATCTTTTTGAAATGGACGTTACATTTCATAACAACTAAATTGTGGTCAGAATCCGCACCCGATCTAGGAAAACTGTGCAAATTTATCACACTGTTCCTAAAGCTGTACCTAACCATAATATAATCTAACTGGTATCTTTTTGAGTCACCTGGAATTTTCCATGAATACCTACGCCTTTTTTGGTGTCTAAACCATGTGTTGGTGATGACTAACCCCTGTCTCCTGCAGAATTCAATTGCTTTCTCCCCGGGTTCATTCCTCGTGCCTAACCCATAGACCCCCACCTCATCACCATCTCTTCCTTCGCCTACCGTTGCATTCCAATCCCCCATCACTACCAAATTTTTCCCTGTTGGAACACACGTGATTATATCCTGTAACTCATCATACATTCTATCAACTTCTTCCTCCTTGTGGTTGCTCGGTGGCATGTATACCTGAACAATGACCAAGTTCGCTGGTTCTGCTTTAATCTCTACGAGCAATATTCATCAGTTGCTTGCTCTTTGTTGACTACCCTTCTTCCTACCTCTTTATTTAATATTACTGCAACCCCTAGTTGTCTCTCGTCCCCACCGCTGTATATCACTCTATAGTTGTCACTCCAGTAATCCCCGCTATCCTTCCATCTCACCTCTTATAGGCCTAATACATCTCTTTCCATTTCTCGCTTAATATTTTCTAATTTGCCTCCCCTCAACATTGTCCTGACGTTCCATGTTCCTATTCTAACTACATTCGACTTCTTCTGCGTCTTCTATCCTGCTGCTATTATTTCTACCCCGCAAGGGTTTCGTGAGATGACGACCGCAGAAGCCTTGCCTCTCCCGCTGCCGGGCACGACACACGGCCCCTTGGGCCGAGTCCCGCAGTTGCCAGGACTCAATTTC
The DNA here is from genome assembly GCA_037158775.1 of Hetaerina titia. NCBI lineage: Eukaryota > Metazoa > Arthropoda > Insecta > Odonata > Calopterygidae > Hetaerina > Hetaerina titia. The sequence goes on from CM073769.1 coordinate 14,122, forward strand.
TTTTTGTTTTCCATCATTATTTTCTTGGGAATGATAATTGAGGTGGTTTCCCGTTGCCTTCCTTAATGGTGTTTTTAATGGGACGCCATTACTCAAAGGCCGCCCCACTGGGGTCAGACGCCTTTGCAGCCACCTCTCTGAGGGACAGACGCTGCGTGGACTACCTTTCGTCTGGCTCCTTCACCTTACAACTTTCTTCATGGGTGACCCTACCAGGAGCAATTATTATTACTTCCACCAGCACAGCTCTAGGTGTCATCGGAACACACAAGCCCTTCCATCACGTCAAGGGTGTAGTCCATGGGAGGAGTTTTAAAATATAATAACACAAAAATGAAAAAGGAATTTGGGTACATTTATCGAGAGCCACAAATAATCCTTCAATGACTCCTGAGCCGCAGGTTGCCCCGCCTGGTGTATGAGTTACAAGTTTCATTAATTGGACTCAAGTATTGCATCAGTGACAGCCACAGACAGTGAGAGTTGGAACATGTTCAAGTTGCCTCTGACAATGACGGAGGTAACATGCAAAGCTGCATTCAAATTTGGCTGATTTTCACCTGAACATATCAGTAGCTGAGGCCTATATAATGCTACAGGAGGTATTAAGGGAGTATGTTCTTTCCTAAACGAGAGCTATAAATTGTTTAATAATATGTGAGAATCAATTCAAGGAAGGTTGACCCTAAACTTTAGCCACTACACATTATTGAAGTTAACATCAACAAAATTCTGTTAAGAACACCATAAGAAATATTGAAATTTTCATTGGGTGTCACTTAGACACTGGTAACAGAAGAATTGCATTGTACATGAAACTTGCTTGTGGCACAGTGGGTTTCATGAAAAACACCAAGGGATGTTGATTATCTCACAAAAAGCATAAAGCATATTCCTCATCCTCCCTATATTCCAGAGCTAATCCACATGCCTCTTTCTGGTTCCTCAATGTGAATAAACACTGTTGTGGGAAGAATTTTACATCATCAAAGGTCCACAGAGGTAAATTGAACATGTTTCAGCTTACAATGGCTGCTGCTGATGTGATACTGGAGTCAAGTAAATGAAGGTTGTACCACATACACATTACATATTAAGCTAAAAATATGATATAACATTACAAATTTTGCACAATAGATTATGTGATTGAAATATATGACAATCACTCTTTCAATGAAAAACCCTCAAAACATAAGTGGAATTCATTCTCACCTGGTTAGAAGAATGGAGGCCCACTCCACCAGCCCTTCACATCAACAAGGACATAGCAGAGTAACAAGAGGAAGAAGGCAAAGCATGATGTCACCATGACAAAGGAGAGTGACCTACAAGGAAGAGGAAGATGAGACAAAAGAGAGACAGGTGGCAGCCAGCCCTAGTCTTTCATTTTTATGTTCCCTCTCAATAAATCTCTAGCCGCAAGTATTTCCATTCTTGCATTACACAGGCCTACAAAAAATTTTTTTTTTGGTGCCAGGAATCTTTGTGTTGATTTTAACTATATTTGTAGAGCTGAATCCAAACATGAAATCCGTTTTTATTTAACAGCTCTACTTTTTTAGATATGGCACATCTTACGATTAGTTGTTTTAATATTTGATATATTCCGGAAAATAATTTTCAAAGTTAAATAAATCTATAAGTATACATGGGAATATATGGTAAAAGAAAATAGGAAAAATATTACAGACTTTGTGAAATGTGCATACTTGGGATATTTTGGTGTTAAGCTTGGTGACCAAGATAAAACATGGGCACCGCATTTTGTGTGTAAAACATGTACTGAACATCTGCGGCAATGGACAACAGGACAAAGGAAAAGTCTAAAATTTGGTGTGCCAATGGTGTGGAGAGAACCAGTGAACCATATTGACGACTGTTATTTTTGCATAGTAAATGTTTCGGGAATTAATCGAAAAAATCGCCACAAGTGGACATATCCAGATTTGCCTTCAGCTAGACGCCCGGTACCCCATTCAGAAGAAATACCGATCCCAATATTTCAAACGTTACCAGATATATCTAAGGAAGAATTTGAGTTATTTGAAATCATTTCTCATTCTATTGATGATAGTGGCAGTGACTACGAGGGGGTATCAACAATTCCTCAACTATTTAATCAAGATGAACTAAGCGATCTTGCTAGAGAACTGAACTTATTGAAGGAAGCATCCGAACTACTAGCATCAAGACTGCATGAAAAGAATTTACTGCAACCCGGTACAATAATAAGTTTTTATCGCACAAGGGAAAAGGATATGCTACCCTTCTTTACTCAAGAAGACAATCTAACATTTTGTTTAGACATTAAGGGTCTTTTGGAAAAAAATGGGACTACTATCACAATATGAGGCTAGTGATTGGCGTTTGTTTATTGATAGCTCCAAGCGTAGTTTAAAATGTGTACTTCTTCACAATGGTAACAGGTTTGGCGCAATACCAACCGCTCATTCAACTAAAATGAAAGAAGAATACAATACAATAGCATTGGTCTTACAGAAGATAAAATACCAGGAACATCGCTAAGTTATTTGTGTAGATTTAAAAATGGTGAACTTTCTTCTTGGGCAGCAAAGTGGCTACACAAAATATCCTTGTTTCTTGTGCCTCTGGGATAGCAGGGACAGACAAAACCACTGGATTAAGAAGGAGTGGCCTAAGAGAGAAAACTTGGTTGTTGGGAAAGAAAACATCATTGCTGAATCTTTAGTTGAAAGAGAGAAAATCATCTTACCACCTCTACATATTAAACTAGGCCTAATGAAGCAATTTGTAAAGGCTCTTGACAAGGATGGACCATGCTTCGGCTACTTAAGACTAAAGATGCCCCCTATAAGTATTGAAAAATTAAAGCTGGTATTTTTGAGGGGCCACAAATCAGACAACTTACAAAGAATCCTGCTTTTGTTGAGTCAATGAATGAGATTGAAAAAATTAGTTGGATGTCATTTGTTGAGGTCATAAAAAATTTTTTAGGAAATCACAAAAGTGAAAATTATATTGAGCTGGTAAACATTATGCTCAGTAACTTCAAATCACTTGGATGTAATATGAGCACAAAAGTTCACTACCTACACAGCCACTTAGACAATTTTCTTGGAAATTTAGGAGACACAAGTGAAGAACAAGGTGAAAGATTTCACCAGGATATAAAAACAATGGAAGCTCGCTACCAAGGAAGATGGGATAACCATATGATGGCAGATTAATGGTGGTCCTTAAAACGAGACTGTTTGAACAAAGTGCACCCAAGAAAATCGCGCAAAAGAAGCTTCCGATGTGTTGAGTGATGCTTTTATGTATTTTTTTCTTTTCAATTTGTTTTATTACAGTAAAAAATTTTAGTATTTGTGTTCAATTGTATTGTAAAATTCTGTCGTGTTTGTGGGTGATTTAACAGCCCTAGAAATAAATCAAGTCTTTATATTTAGTGGGTTTTCTTATTAATATAATATTCCCATATCATCATGTAGAAGATTTTTTTACGTAAGTAACAACATATCTATATCTTGAAAACTATAGTAGATAGGAAAAAACTAGTGTCATAATTGGATTCAGCACCCCAATTGTTCTTTAAATCAGCATTAAAAGCTCCGGCACCAAAACCACTGTTGGCCTGTGTTATTAATATAATATTCCCATATCATCATGTAGAAGATTTTTTTACGTAAGTAACAACATATCTATATCTTGCAAACTATAGCTGATAGGAAAAAACTAGTGTCATAATTGGATTCAGCACCCCAATTGTTTTTTAAATCAACATTAAAAGCTCCAGCACCAAAACCACTGTTGGCCTGTGTAATCATAAAAAACCATTGCGTTTCATATATGTACTTACCCAAATCCAGTCTTCCTCATCAACACATAAATGGAACTGATTTGGTTGCAAGAGTTGGTATTTTCCCTGATAACAAGCGGAAGGGCCTGACGTCTGAGATGCCTCTTTTCCACAGCATAGAGTTGGTGCACCGTTCCCCTAAAAATGGAAATCAAAGTCAGCCATGGTAGATCTTGGACACCTTTGGGGTTCAGAGATTTCATGTAGAAAGGATGGATTTAAGATGTCATTTTTTTCCACGAATGATAGGGGATCATAATAATACTTTTTATTCGACTGTGGTAGGGTCACGTTTGGGTAAAATTATTTTGGTGTGTATTCACCCCCCGCCACACATCCTAGCAGTGGCTAGCAGGGTATATAAATAAATACATTCTTTCTTCCCATTCCACCTCTTTTCAGTGGAGGAGTGAGGAAGTGGCTGGACTAAGACACCCATTTCCAAGGGGGAACAATTGATTATTGTTTATGCTGATTAGTGAAAAACATTCATAAAATACAAAAAATATGATATTACATATAAATTCCACATAGAAATAAGTATTGGCGACAGTCTTTCAAAGATGTAACATTTTTTCTTTAAGGAGGAGAAATGGGTATCGTCCTCTTTCAACCTTCAAATATGGATTAAAGACAAGGGACTACCATGGTGACATGAACCAAGGAAATTTCTTCAAGTGGCTCCAAAACCAACTCCTGGCAAGCATCCTTCCAAATTCGGTGGTGTTAATGGATAACAATGCATACCACAACGTACAAATAAATCGCATACTGTACAGCAACAAAAAAAAAAGAAGATGTAAAAGCCTGACTGGACACAAGGGGATTATATACTCTGCAGCTCATACAAAAATAAAGCTGTTGGAGAAACTTTAAAAATTTAGGGAATCCAACATTTATGAAGTGGACCTTGCTGAACATGAGCACTCAGCAATAAGGTTGCCTCCATACCAGCCAGAGCTGAATCCAATTGTAAATATTTAGGGGATTCTAAAAAATTGGGTGGCATTACATAATGTTGCCTTCAACATACAGGAAGTTAAAAAGCTAGTTGAAGAAAAGTGCAAGTGTATAGCAGCAGAAGAGTGGAGAAGCGCATATGTAAGAGTTAAAGAAGTGGAAAGAGCATTTATTGAAAATGAAGTTGTTATGGACAGTTTTCATAATGAAATTATGATTAGTGAAGAGAAGCTTGATGAAAGCCTTGAAAGAGACCATAAGGAAGTTTTTTGATTGAAATATGTAAGCATATTTAAAAATAAATAAATGTTGAACTCATTTACGAATTAATAATTTCCTACAGTTTTAAAAATATTGAGAGAATAGTGTTAATTTAACATGGAGAATGTTCAATTGCAAAAATCTGTTGGCAGAGAGTAATACTCAAGTGTACTCTTAGCGGTTTCTTCAAGTCTGTTCACAAATCCTCCCGCTATTGTTGGCTGCACTGTTAAGCAGTTGCCAAAGGCCTTTCTGCTAACCTTCCTCTACCCTTCTCTAGCCAAATCTTCCCCCATTCATGTATCCTTCTGCACAGGTCATGGCAACAAGTTTTTACTGGACTATACATAGAAAAGAAGGAATGAGCCAAATTGACCAGCCACACATTCATACCAGAAAACCCACCAAAAAGCAAAAGCATATTCATATAAACATAGTTATATGGGGAGGAAAACTGACAAGAAATATAATTAATGATAACACTTAAGAATAAGGGTTCTATTTTTTTTAATATATTCACATTATAGAATCCCACATTGCAATTTTAGTTTTTAAATCATGTTTTATCAGTTACAAATGCTGAGAAAAATATATTCTTTCAGCTGTCTGATTAACTATTGCTTGATCTTCTGCAAACCTAACTGACAGTCATCTAGTCCCCACTTTACTCCCAGCCCCAGCCCTTACCATGATACATGAAAAGTTCCTTAGCAGGTACAAAGAAAAGTATTAGGGATAATTAAAATAAAACAGTTTCTGGCGTAACTTGGTGGAAAATCTTCATACTGACGAAAACTTTGTTGCAATTTTCCACAGTTAAAACTTTATTGCCGCCGAATAAAGTTTTAACTGTGGAAAATTGCAACAAAGTTTTCATTATGTCTCGATTCCACAATATCACGCCTGATTCTTCACTTTTCTTCATACTGACTTTTAATAATAAAACCACTTTACTTTTCCACATAAACTTTTTAATTTTTACTACCTAGGTTTCGTTATAACATAACATCATCAGGTCAGACCTGATGATGTTATGTTATAACGAAACCTAGGTAGTAAAAATTAAAAAGTTTATGTGGAAAAGTAAAGTGGTTTTATTATTAAAAGTCAGTATTAGGGATAATGGTCAACGCTGTCACACTCCCTGTCACCTGTACCATCTGATTAATGTACAAGTTTCAAAAAGGCCATTCATCCCTCCAGCCCACTCCCACCTCTAGATGGTCAAATGCCATCTCAAAATCCATGAAGCACACAAAGACAATCTGATTATATTTGATGTTCCTTTTGATTAATGTTCTCATCTGTGAAATGAAACTTATCATCCTTTTGTCCCCCCATACAACTGCTTAACACTTTTTTGAGATTGGGATCAAGACCTGAGGAAGTCTTCTAGTTATATTCCTTCCTCATGTATATAGCATATAAGTTCAAAGAATCTGTTACTTCCATTTTTAAATAAACTCTAGCAATTCTGTGGGGAGGCACTGCCTTGTTCAACTTCATCTCCCTTTTTATTTGATGTCTAACTATCTATTATTCCTGGACCCAGGATGGCCTTTCATACATTTCCTTTCTATTCATAAACCTTATATCTTTACCCTAAAGCCTTCTAAGTATGCTTCCCACTATCCTTGAATCTATCCTGGCTTTATTAATAAATTTCCTGTCTTGTTCCTTAGTGTAGTTATATTTTTTCCTTGCTGCATTCTGCCAATTCTGAAACCATCCTAAAACCTTCTTATATAATGCTACTACCTTTCCTTGTAAATGAAATTTCTCTGTTATACGCAAAACACTGATCTTTCCACCACATTTCCTTGGCCCTATTAGTTTCTCAAAATTATTTATGTAGCTTTATATGCATTCTTCTTCCGAAAACTACATTATTTCATTTTCTTCTTTCATCCATTCTCTTCAGTATCTCTCCTGTGACATATGGCTTCTTAATTCTCTTTATACCCACCATTCCAATTGTTTCCTTGAGTTGCTCCTTCTACCCTGCTCTTAAGCTCAACCAATCCTTTCCTATTCATTTTCATTCCCCTGTCCTCATATAGATAATTTTTAAGTTTTCCTTGTTACACCTTCTTTTTACTCCTGTTAAACCTTCAATATTCCACTTTGACAAGCTCTTACCCATCCTCATCCTCTTGAATGTTAAATTGGATTTCATGGCAACTAAATTAAGGTTCAAGTGTGGATCTCTACCTGGGAAGATGTGTGAGTTGTGGATACTATTTCTAAATCTTCTTCTTCTCCACTATAATTTACTCTGCAACTATCATACCAGTGATCATCCCATCTCTCCGTCTGACCTCACACAAACATGACATATTTATACCCCCTTCCTATATTTCTGTCTTCATGTTCTCTTGCTTCCCTCTCCTTACCATTGTGCTAACACTCCACGTTTCTATCATAACTATTGTGGTCTTCTTTTCTTCTACTTGCAGCCTGATTGTGCTAGGATTCCACCAGGAAACAAAGAATGGATATAAGGAAAATATGGTCCTACCAAAGAATTATTTCAGAAAAATTGAGAGAGAGTAACAAATGAAGAAGTGTTGCAAAGAGAGAATCTTATGGAGGATAATTACATAAAGAATAAGGCTATTGACTAGGCAATCCGGAAACATGAGGATTAACTGAGGATCATTACTGAAGGAAATGTGTGGAAGGAATACACAGGACATCCAAGGATTAAGCATTACATTCAGGTGGCAGAACTTGAGCTTTTAGGTCAAATAAGGAGCTGTGAGGGAATAAACATATTGGATTGAAATAGGATAGTTCAGAGAGTACACATATCCTTGGACTCCCATGGACATCAATCTCATGAGTTCTTGAATGGTGAACTCATGACATTGATATCACCGTACATTTGTAAAATATACACACGGTAAGTGCATCATTTGATTTCATGTTGAATTCCATTTATGTGCTTACTAATCCACTGATTTCCTGAATCCTTTAAAAAGGTATGTGCAAGGAGGATCACACTTGAGTGATTGAATTTGACTATTCACTCAGAACCAAGTTAAAGCATACAATTAAGAAGAATTGGGTTCTAAGCATTGCATAAGATACATGGTATAAGATATTTAGCATAGCATTTCATAATCAGTTTCTTGTCTCATGGCTGCTAAACTAAGATGTACATTTCAATGCATTAACCTATTAGTGCACCTTGAGTATCTAGGGATAAAACTTGAAGGAACTCATTAGGTACCCACTGCACAAGGTGTGACATGTTCACTTCCCCTTCTGCTTGCTGATATTTCAGAACATAGTGCAAATATCAATCACACTTTTACATCAATTTGTATCCATTGGCAACTGCTTCTGAAAAGCCTTAAAGGTATGAAAGTTGTCTTTTACGTATGACTTTCTTGATAATAACCCCACTACTTGTTTGATAAAAAGCATGTATGATAGTAATCCTCTTGTTAAATTTCAATAGCATGATGGCCATCAGGGTCAAAAAGAGGAAGTTGGTATTGGGTCCTTTAAGGATTGCAAAAAAAATTGAAAGACTTTGAGAATTCAGAGGGCTATGGAAGAATATGGACTGAATTTGCAAGTTAGAGACAAGTATGAGTATAAATAAGTACTACATATGAACACATTCTATAGCTACAGGTTTTACTCTTTCATAGACATACAAATCCTCTCATTCTCACATTTCATGGGTACACCTTAAGGATAACAGCTAACAATGCTAATTTATATGAATTTTCCATATGAGGCCATAATGCCATCAGAAATCAGCATCCAACCTTTTTCGCGAATAGCCCGAGCATGGCCAAACCTGGAATAACAAATTACTCTAAACATGTGCACAGCCTCTACAGCTGAAAGACTGCATCATAACCACCTCGGTGGCGGCGGGGTAACGTCCTCGTCTGCCAATCCAAAGGTCGTGGGTGCGATTCCTGCCTGGGTTGGTTTTCCTCTCCTTATAGTGCTTGGGTGTTTATAATGGCCTCCTTTGTTTTCACCGTTAACAGTCCGATGTAAATGCCAATATGTGCTGTTTTCGGACTAAGGATAAATAAATAAATTAAATTTCAGTCTGAAAAGTCAAAATTCACTTACGACAGCTGGATAGATTTACGCAAAATGGAACTGCGTGGAGAACCATGGTGATTGGATAAGAGCCGTTTACATCAGATAACAATTTTTCCAAAGGTTCCAATTATTCATTTCAATTAAATCAGTTCTGTACTGAGGATATTTAGTTACGGAGGAGTGAAAAACAAACATTTTATAGGATTTAAAAATATTGTAGAAATCAAGGCTTTGTCTCGTATAATAATATATGTTGAGTAATAGTAAAGCCAAGAAGGTTTTCCCAACTTCAAGGTTCCTTGCGATCCTCTCATGTGCATCTACGTTTCAAAAAAGAAGATAAAACATATTCAAGAATTATTATGTACACTATGAAATTTTAGGAGCTCGCACGTTCAGAAGATTAATATTGCTTCTCCTTTCCTGTAACGGTGCCTTTCACTATGGAATCAAATCAGCTGCAGTGACAATTTAGAATTAAATGATCCCAGCAAAGAATCGAATACCACAATCTAATTTGCTAACGAGATAAGTACTGTTTCAATTAACGCATGAACAGGTTCCACTAATGAATCATAATTAGTGCCTCGCAGATATATAGAAACAAAAAGGGAAAAGGGAGAATTGAAATGGTATCAACCCTGTGAATATAGATTATACGAAATATGAAGCACATGAAAATTATTTAGAGGATAATTCCAAAGTTAAGTTTTTAGTATCCTGTTATTTCTTGCATACCACCCTCGCACCCCTCTTGATCAGGGGGATTTTGGGTTTGGGCACTGGCTGACCCAAGCACAAGGGCGGAAGAGGTACGACCTAGCCGGGTGATGACCGCCAGGAAAGAGCTATGCCCTCTGTGGTCAACGCCTGAAGATGGAGAAGGCGGAACTCTCATCCCTGGCACTCCCGTTCTCTGAGTGGGTGTTGGGAAGGCTGGTAGGGTGTGAGTGTCCGCGGGGAGGCATCAACCTCTCACGAGGAGCGCGAGAGCGAGCGTGGTTCCGCGGACGCTCCTCTTCTCGCCGGGGGGGGGGGGGGGAGAGGGGGATTGTGGGTCCGGGGCGGCGGCGTCGAGATTAAAGGGTGTAGGATTAGACGCGGGGGAAGATGCAGTGGCGAACGCGAGGATATTTACGGGCGTTGGGGAGAGGAGATGCACCGGGGTGGAGGGGTCGCCGACGACGGAGGGGGTAGGCGGTCTCTTTGAGGAGCAACCCCCTTCTCATCTTGATTTTTTCCCACTGCGTCCCCCCATATCCCCTTCCTTCCCTTCGACTGCCACTTCCATCCTGCAATATGAGGCTGGGGTGTGGAAGGACCCGCGAGCCATATCTCATGGCCACCCCGGGTCGCCAAGGGTGGTACCAGTGCTGTACCCCCCGGGACGGGCGGGGGTGGGGACAGGGCAAGGCAGGAAGTGCCCCCGCGTCACCCATCAGTCCAAGGCGGAAATGGGGGTGACCGCTGCTGCGATCTTTGAAAGTTTTCCAAGAGAGATTTACCAGTTCGACAGCGGATGATGGAATGAGGCACAGCAGCGGGAAAAGGGCGCTATTTGCAACGTAAGATCTCAAACATTCTTCTGAAAATTACTGCATCGTCAGTATTCTGAGATTGTCCTTCTGCTGCAATGATAAACCATTATTATTTTCTTAGTACGGGGAGTTACACGTGCCATTTCTTGTAGAAAAATGAGATGGAATGAGTAAAAGAACGTTTGACGATCAAGGATCCATTTCTTGGCTAAGATGCCGTTGAAAACATGACGGCCGTATAATTCGGGTGTCACTTCCTCCTACTCGTATTTCCCCGCGCCCTTTCAAATTCCCATTGATCTCCTTTAAGGCGGGCTCCTACGTCTAGCCGTCCGCTGGCAAGGGATTCCGGGTCACCGTGGTCTCCGATTCCCATCCATTCTTACTGCAACGTCTGAAATCAGAATTTCGCCGACGAACATCTACACTCTCAAGGCGAATTTGCGTCCTGCAGTTTGTCTACGGACCATCGAAATGCACGCTGGTACGAAGAATGGAAATTTAATTACATTGTGTAATTATTCTCCATGCAAGAAACGCAGAAAATATGTCCGCAGTGATTAGTCCGAGTTCTCGTGTGTTTATACAAAAAAACGAACATTGATAAAAGACACTGTATCAGGCGTTACTTGGTGAAAATCTTTCGAACTTGGAATGAGGGACGACCAGCTTTGCACCGAAAATTGTTTCAGCAAAGGTTCTATGTCGACAGCGCGCTGCAAGGTTGTTTAGGGAAGACTAAAGAGTGCTTTGTTCTAAATATGTCACATCGTTTTCCATGTATGACATTTACCGTCAGTTGATAAATTGATAATGATTTTTATTTTAGAGTGAGTTTTTTTTGCCTTTAACAATTTATTTCTACAGAACAATTCCTTTAAGTAATATCAAAATTTTGACCGATGAAATAACTATCTTTTATTCATCTCAAATCAGCACTACTATGGAAATAACAGCCACGAGCACGACATAATCACATTATTTGCCAAATACGAAGAAATAGGGGTTATGTTGGAAACACCAAAAAGCCCACCTAAATGTCGGTGGGTTGCTACCTCGTGATACAGATAATATTCCGGGACGGTACAAAACTGGAAATTAGAATTAGAGACCTCAAGAAAGTTGTGAGACGAAATAGCGATCAAAATAGACTGGGCAGAAATGCGTATATTGGAACAAGTTACACACCTACTACAAGTTACAAAGATGTGCGTGGCTTTGTGGCATTTTATTTCACAAGATAACAACGAGAAAGAGATTTACCGCTGAATAATAAGGAATACGATTCCACTAAAAAATTACATAATACATTCACGAGCTAGACTTCGACATATTCTGTCATCATCACCTCGTCATCTGACAACGAGAAAATTTTCCGAAGTCGTGAATTTCGTGAATATGGAATTAAATTTCTTAGTGGAACTGTCTTAAGTCTAACCCTCGGTTTGAAAAAAATCCACAAAGTGAAGAATGTAACCGTTTGTTTTGGAAAAATATTAAGCGTTAACTATTTCCTGGAAATTATTTTCTAACCCTGATTCCACCCACCCAACAATTATGATGATGATAAAGGTCGTCAAAGGCCATTGATTGTGGAGTGGGGAGAGGCGAGGGGTGGAATGACGGATGGGAGAGGGTTAATGAGGGGGAAATGTTAATTCACGGGGGTGGGGGGTTCAGGACCAATTGCGGATGCTGGCGGCACTTCCGCTATGCATAGACACGAGATAGCGAGAAGTCGGCTACCGCCGAGCCATGCCTATTTTCACATGTTAAATCGTCGTTCCTAATCTTTCGATTATCTCCGACATGTTGTTGGAAAGTTGGTTTCTGGAAGTTTGTTATCTGGTCTGGTCTTAAGCATGCAAAGTTTGGAGTGGGTTAGGGTATGTGGACACTGTGACGGAGCAGGGTGGATTTCAATACGTACGAGTACCACTTAGTTACGGTAAGTGTCATATTGCATCATTGCATTGCATGCCAGATGGGGTCAAGGAATCCGTTTCCGATGGCGGGGTAAGGATACGAGGTATGACGGAAGAGTTGGTTGCGAAGGACAACAAGTATCTTCGGAAAGATCAAAGGAAGGGGAGAGAAAAAGATGGAGTCGCAAAAACGTTTCGATTGCAAGGATATCCTTGTTGGGCTAAGTATGATTATGAAACGACTGCGCAGCATTCATAAATCGCCGGGAAACAAAGCGAAAGGGGGTAAAAATAGAGGTAAAAGGACGGGAAGGAGGGGTGGGATAAATACGCGTGGATGATTGGAATAGAAGGGAGGCGGGCCTAGGTCTGTATTTATAATCTATTCTCGGATGTGTTGATGAAAATGGAATCATAAGTGTCAAGGAGATGGTCCGGGGAGTTTTTAAGAGACGTAAGTCTGCGGGAGTTGTGGAATGATTGGTCTCTTTTAGATGTTTGGTCATGCTGGATTTTTTTGGCGTAATGTATCAAAAGTGAACCAAATTTTCATTAAATTTGATGTGAAATCTGATCCGTTTTTCTTATAATATACAAGGGTGAGTCAAATGAAAGCCTTAAAACTTCGCTACAATTTCGAAAAATCGTGCCAATGTCAATATTAGTTTCCCACGGTGATAGCCATGGTTTTATGAGTGACCTACGACTGGCAGTATGATACCAGAACGTAACAATAATGTAAACATGGCCATTCCACCTTCAATATGCACCACAGAGAAACGGTGATTTTTCATTCGTTTATTCAGTAGTAAGGGGGGTGGAAGACATTTAAATTCATCGGCGAATGAAGGTCCGGAATGGTGATTCACTATTTAACTCCAGTAATGGCGCCTGGACCAGGAGTTCTTAAACAGTGTCATTTCCATATCAGGCTGCCATCGACCAAGTCATAACAAAAATTATAAAACTATACAAATAAAATAAAGCATTAAAAATAATAAAAAATTAAAAAATGGAAAACTATTACACAATGGAACAATAATATACGAGTATGAAATAAACAATTACAAAAATTTTTGAAATACTCCATCGTAAAAAAGTTACTAGAAACCAAGACCATCAAACCCATCTATTAACACTTCTCAATGCATTCCATGGCTCCAGTGGAACCTGGTTCCGAGGGAGCAGTATATGAATAATAACATCGAATTGGCATCGACCAAATCAGGCACACAACATGCTGTGACGGCAGAGCAGTTAAAGCTATGGTTTTTCTAGAGGTATCCGTAAACTTTCGAAGCGCTAAAATACTCCCATTGTACGCCAAGAGGGCTGCATATAAAAAATGCATGAGTTTAGTATTTAAGAAATAACGGGATGAAAAATATTTAAGTTTTTAGGTTTTCATCCCCCCACGTACGTTTTGTTGCAAGGAACGGGTACATCTTGTTTGGAATACATCGAATTTCTGAAGGGTAGCGGCAAAATCTTTGACACGGAAACGTAGGTTTTTAAACTTGCACCTGCTTGAGAATAAATTGATGTACCATGTGGGTATGTTTCCATTAAATAAAAGTGACGTAACCCCATCACTTTTTAAGGAAAAATATTCCCAGATAATTCTATGAGATATATTTTTATGAAAAGAGATGAATTAGTGGGTTTCCAGGTAAGAGGGTGGAGGCGCCTGATTTCACCGCAAGGCCAGTGCGCCCGCCGGTCGGCATCACGCATTCACAGACGATTGTACGAGAGACGCGGAGAGTAAGACTCGAGGGCGGTGGGTGGAAACGGGATGTACAACCAACACCCTCCCACAATGCAATGCGCCCGTCAGATATCCGCGTCCAGGCGACCGAAGCGAACGGAAAGTAATACGGGCGCGTAAAAATGCAGCGGGCAATCCTATTGGCTCCTCCTAAAGTCCCGACGACCCTCCCCCCCCATCTCCCTTAATCGCCTTCTTCCTGTCCCCCCCCAACCTCCCCGACCGCCGCAGGGAATCCTAAAAACACACAAACACACTCGTTCCCCTTCAACTCACGCACGCCAGTCAGTCGGAGAGGAAGTGCACTCCGGGGGGGCAGTACTCCCCGGGCGCCAAGCAGTCTGTTGGCTCCTCTACGCCGCCCCCCCTGCCCCCATACCGACCAGATGGGGAACGCAGGCGATCTTCTTCTCCAAACACGCAGGCACTCTCCTCCTCACCTCCCACTTCTTCCCAAAGAGAGGGCCGCACCCTACGCCCCGCCCCACCCCCTCCCTCCGCTTTCCCCATCCCGCCTGCAGGAAGTGACGGAGAGGGAGGGTCCCACGCCCCGTCCCAACTCAAATACATCTACTCCATATACACATGCACAGTACACGCACAATGCATAACCCCCAAGAGACATCCAAGGTGTCCGTTGAATTTAAAGATTTCGTCCAATGTGCATCCCACTAAGATCTAAATGTCCTCCTAAGCATGGATCATCAAGCGTAGACGTGAGTAGGCATGTGGATAGACAGAGAAGTGTGTTTGTGAAACTCCCTAAAATGTAGCCATTTATTATATCTACAATTAAATCTTACAAACAGAATTTGTGAGCATCGGGAGTTTGGAATACGCGTGCATTAACGTGAGCATCCTCGCCATAGTGAAACTTAAGTTTTATTACAAATGGACAGCGCCAATTATTAGATATAAAAATTCAAAAAATGAATGCAGAGTAATTTCCAGCTGCCAATACTTTTTGACAAAAATTGTGCTGATGGCATTTTAGTAATTATGAAGCGGCGGATCTGTAAGGGGTAGTGGAGTCAGGGGGGCTTTTATCTCCTACCCCTCGCCCCGAGAAGATTTCCACCGTTGAACATTTCTTTTGTTACGTTCAAATAAATTGGTTTAAATTACGAAACGACAGCATATCAATTAAATTTATATTTTAATGATATTTTTACGGGTACATTTAAGTACTTCGTTGAGTAAAGATCTTAAGAAAAGACTCGTCAAAATTTTGACATGGAGCGAAGCAGTGAACGACGAGGAAACGTGCCCATTGAAGCAGGAGGATAGACGAGGATTGAAGGTTTTTGTAATGTGCGTGTGGAGAAGAATGGAGAAGGTGAAATGGACCGAAAGGAAAACAAATGAGGAAGTACTGGAGATGGTGGGTGAGGAGAGGGGTTTGTTGAGAGAAATCCTATGGAGGCAGGAAAAATGGATGAAAGGCATATTGAGCAGTACTGGGATGTTGAAGAAGGTAATAGAGGGGAAAATGTTTGGCAAATGAGGGAAGGGCATGAATAGGATAGGGATGTTGGACGGGATGAAGGAATGAAGGAAGTACACAGAGATGAAGAGGTACCTGATGTAGAGTAGGTTGCTGGATTATGTTTTGTTAGGAGTCACAAAATATTTATTTATTTGGGAGTGGTGTCCATCCAAAAACCTAACTTAACCGGTAGATCTCCTTATAATAATCTCAGTACTTCCTGAATTCATTCTCCACTCCCTTCCGCTTCCTCTCGATAGTCCACCCTGGATCTGCCCATCTGATTTTGTAACATGTGCACGTGCGAGGTGTATTAAAAAATAAGCAGGAAATTTATAATTTCACGTAGTGGATGACTTAGTGCACCATGAGTTCTGGCCATTTGTTCAAACGATCATAAAGAGTTCTACTTGCAAATTTAACGCCAATTACGTGAAGTAGTACGAAAAACACGTTTGTTTTTGAGGTGAAACAATTCATGGCTTTCGCACCACCTCGGTGCTACTCGACAGCTCACACTGATCACAGCTCGTTCATGAATTTTTGGCCAAAAATAGAACTGTAATGATGTCCCAGCTTCCATATTCACCGGATTCGTGTGATTTTTTTCTGTTCCCAAAAAAATTAAGAGAACCTTAAGGGCCGTCGTTGGTAGATCAGATGAAAAACGCATCGGTGGGAGAGTTAAAAGCTATACAAAAGATTCGAGTTCCAGATGTATTTTGAGGATTGAAAAAAGCACTGGCATAAGTGTACGTATGATATCTAATGGGGGACTACTTCGAAGGAGATAACATTTATAAAAAAGTGAAATTCTTTCCAAACAACCCAAATTTCCATTATTTAATGAAAAAACCCCGTACACTACACATCCAGAGATATGGGTCGATAAATAACAAAATGTGTTGATGGACGACAGGAAAACGAATGTCAAATATAAAAGTGGATGGTAAAAAGACAACCCTTCATTGAGAATGGAACCATCGACCGGAACGGGAGTAAGACTCACCACTATCCCTCACATAAACGATTATTTTCTCGGTTTAGAGAAGTCGTACGTATTTTGGATGTTCTTTACATCATCCACCTCCACAAAGGATATTTATGTATGGCCCTCAACCCTCCTGGCCCCCTGATCGTCACGAGCGGTTGGAGGATCACCTTGCGCGGGGTCACGTCGACGTCAAGGGGAGGACGGCCGAGCGGGGGGGAACCACTCCCCCCGTTTAGGTGCCGCCGTCGTGCGTGTGTTTGCCCTAGGGTCACTCTCCTCACCCATCCACACTCACCTAGGGGCGTGGTGCGTGTGGGAATGCGTGGTCGCCCTTCACCAACCCCATCTCTCTCTCCCCCGCTGTCCCTCCACCGAGTGTGTCCAGGGCGGCACCCAATCCTCCTCCGCTTCGCCCCCTACCCCCCCGCGGGTGTGTGCTTTCGAAAGCAGCCACGGGAAGAGAGAGCACACGCCTATTCGGTGCGCACGGGGGTGTCCACGGGGGGGTGGGAAGCTGGGGGCGACGTGAGTTGGTTATTTCACCCACGAGGAGGCGAATAGGGCTTAGTTCCAACGGGAAGAGGGAGAGCACTCCGTGGAAGTTAGGTGAACTCCTTTCAACCCCGGGGTGGGAGTGTTGCGATAGGTGTGAGGGCAGGAATAGTTCCCAAGGAATTTTCCAGAGAGTGCAAACGACCTCAGCCATGGAGGCAACTAAATATTAAAATAGTAGTACAAAAAAGTGTACATTGGATGCTGGAGCTGGATACGATACGAAGCCATAGAAGTAAGAGCCATCGAATGAATGAATATCCACCCTCCAACTTGCACGATGCTCTTGCTAGGTACCAGGATCGAAACTGCAAGCCGCTTCATGGAATGTCCTGGGCAGGACATTCCATGAAGTCAAGGTAAGGTAAGATCTCTTTCTCTGCCCCGTGGCAGCCAGGGTGTGAACTCGACCACGAGGATAAAATTGACTCCTTTGTCAATGCTCTTGGATCTGCTGGGCACATCTGACGCAACGATATATCCTGACTGCACACTCCTACATTATCAAGGTGAAAGTGGTAGGCAAGTGGATGCGATCTTTTTAGATTTTCAAAAGGCATTTGATAAGGTTCCGCATGGTAAACTCATCCATAAACTAAAGGGCGCAGGTATACACAAGGGGGCAATAATTGGGTTGAAGACTTCCTTTCAGACCGGGAACAGAGGGTAGTCCTTGACGGCGCTAGTTCTACCAGCTTACGAGTAACCTCGGGGGTTCCTCAGGGAAGTGTTATCGGACCGTTACTATTCTTGATTTTTGTTAACGATTTGAACCGCGAAGTGAAAAGTAAGATAAGGATAATCGCGGATGACACAGTGATTTATCGGGAGATATCTGGGGATGAGGATCGTTTAATTCTAGCACGTGATTTTAATAGCATTAATGAATGGTGTTCATAATGGGGATTGCCTTTAAATCTTAATAAATGTTCGGTGGTAAATTTCTTTAAAAGATCCACGGGATTCGTTTACAAATTAGCTGGAGTTGACCTTGAAGTACCTAGGTTACCTAGGTACTTCAAGGGTACCTAGGACCTACCCTTGATACGGTGAAATACCTAGGTGTTACATTCACTAAAGACTTAACTTGGGAGACCCATATACGTAAAGTCTGCGGGCAAGCATATAAAAAATTAGGATTTATTAGACGCATTGTCGGCAGAAGTGACTCCAAGGTCAAGGAACGTTGTTATCACGCTCTTGTAAGGCCCCATTTAGAATATGCATGTAGCGTATGGGATCCGTGTGAAAAAGGCCTCATTCGGGAAATTGAGAAGGTCCAACGACGGGCAGCTCGTTTCGTGGAAAACTGTTACGATAAAACAAAAGCGTCACTGAAATGCTTATGGAGTTGGGATGGGAATCATTGGAAGAAAGACGACTCAATGCTAGGTTAAACTTACTAAACAAATTCAGATCCGCATGTTTCAGCACCGAGGTCTCGAAAATTATTCGCGCTCCAACATACATAGGTCGCTTGGATCATGTGTACAAAATTCGGGAAATAGATGCCAGGACTAGCAGATTCAAGGACTCCTTCTTCCCACGGACAATACGGGACAACAACTGTAGGGTCACACTCGGAGATAACAAAAATGCCACTTGCCACCCTCGGCGTCTAGGTAACAATTAGTTATACTCAATTGCATGCACTTTCACTAACCTCCTGTGTGTTGTGTCAAAACCCTTCCCGCATGCCCGCATTGGAATGCCATTAAGTAATGTATTGCTGTTTACAGTATTGTTTTCTCTGCTTTTGGTACCCTAAATTTCCCCTTCCATCCCTTGTCCCTCTCCGTGGGTGTGCCCTCCTCCCACCTGCAGCGTTGGGCCAGATTCCTCACCTTGGGTGGGAGAGAGTTTTGTGTGGAACGTTCTTGTGCTGGTGTTGTTTCGCCTGGCTACTTGCTATAAACTAGCTTGCACGTTCGTGATAAATTTCTTGCTGCATCCTAGGGTAAAATTATTTGTTGTAGATAAGCGTATGCACTTGCATGCTTGTGGAGTAAGGGAGGTAGATGTGTGTTTGCATGCGCGTGGAATGATGGGATGTTTCTATGAATGTGTGCACTGCTGTGGATTGGGGTCTGCATGTGCGTGTTGGTTTTGAATGCGGTATTTCTTTTTTCCTTTTTTGGGTAGTGACCTAACAACCCCCGCCACACGCCCTTGCGGCGGCTTGCGGGGTATTATGTAGATGTAGATATCAGTCTCAGTCTCGCCCAACTAGGCAAAATCTGACATCTGGCATCTGGCACTACAGTAACTTGTTCTTCAATTTCACATACTATAATTACTCGTACTGCCTCCCCTTCTTTCCGTCCAATCACTCTCATTTTTCCACCCCTTTCTCACTTTCCCAATGCTCTCTTCACTATCATAGTCATCGATATCTCATTGCCAATGAGAATTCTCTGCATCAATCTTTCCGGCTTCCTTTGGATTCCTCCCATCAATCCCCTTTCTTCCCCCTCCACTTCCTTCGAATTCCTCTCCGTCCATCTCACATTCTGCATTTTTCTCCACACCTACATTCCAAAAGCCTCAAAATCTACGCTTTTCATCTTACTTCAAAGGTTAAGTTTCCAAGTCGCTAAAAACCACGCTCCATAGCAAAGTTATCACTTATATTTTGCAAAAAATATTAGGTGAAAAAATAGTTCTGTACGAACTCCGTCCTTCTCGTGAAACTTGCCTTCCTATCGTGAATCTTCGTTTTATGGATAAACTAATTTGAACATTTTGGTCCAAGGCACACACAAAATACGTTGTGTTCCACCTGCTTCAGTTTTTCTCCTCCTATTTTGACGTTAAACATATTTTCTAAAAACTCATTAACTTTGCTTTGCTCACATTAATTCGCATCTCAAACCTATTACACTGATTTTCTAATGCGCTAATCAATGAATGCCATCCCTTGGCTGACTGACTAATTTAGGCTTGATCATTCATAAACCTAATTATATATATTCCCATCGACTTTTAAGCATATCTTCAGTTCCTCACATACCTTCTGTACACTTTTTACCTCTACAGATAAAGCTAACAGTCAGGCTTAACTTTGTGGAATTCCTTCATGGTGAGGGTGAAAAAAGAGAAAACTTTGCACTTCCACACACTTTTAATATAACACGACCATGGTTTCGATGCGGCGCATCATCATCAGGTGCATGATGATGATGCGCCGCATCGAAACCATGGTCGTATTGGTTTAAAAGTGTGTGGAAGTGCAAAGTTTTCTTTTCTCTTTCTTTCACCCTCACCTCTACAGATAAGTTTTAAACAAATATTATTATCCAAACAGATGTAGTTATTGGACTTTAAATACTGAACAGTAACTATATAAAATATTTCTTGATCTAGTTTTGTGAAAATGAAATACAACGCTTGACCTTACTTGTTTTAAACTACTATTTCGATTTAGTCAATTCAATTAATGTGTAATGCACTTGAAATGAGTCGCAGCAAAATGTTAAGGAATAAATAATACTTTTGCACAAATTTACACATTTGTCATTTTCTTCAGACGTCATTTTTAATAACAAAAACCACAGTAATCAACCAAAGACAGTCGGTTTTTGACAGGCGAGGGTTGAGGTCACCTCTCACTAAGTTTTCTAAGGCGAGTGAAATTCACACACTAAGAGGGGGGACCATATACTTTACCTGGGCCGGATTCCCAACATTGTTTCCTATTAAAATTAAAGTAATGAACTACAAATAACTTTCAAGTAAATGCCCTTCCTAAAATGACAAAGGTGTAGATTTATCGCTTAAAGTTCACAGAATTTCTATTTAAGGGTTCGTTTATGCTGCATTCAGATAAGCAGCTAGAATGCACACTGTACCAGAACGACGACAACCCCACAAAATTATTAAACATATAAAAATAGAGGTCAAACGAGAAAAGTAATTAAGCACTGGTTGATTTTTTAGTGGAAAAAATTTCATCATCTTTCTGAAAATTGAGTGTTGTGCCCAAAGGTGGCGAAAGAAATTTCAGTAGTGAAAGTATGTAGAAATATTATTTCACATTATGTGTATTAAAACTTTTATTCACCGTTTGCAGTGCATAGCGTACGCCGTTCAACATAACCATGGATGCATGTACTTAGTTCCTATGAGTGGAGGTATCTGAACACATTTAATGGACACATACATCCACAGAATATGTTGGAGGATAGAGCGGATCTTGGACAAAAATAATTTAAAACTGAAGGATTTCAAAAATGTTACTCATCAAGCCATCTTCATTTAATGAGGGTACGCCGGCTTCAGTTATAGTGTTACGCTTTGTACAGGCATTCATACTTGATGGAATCATTATGCATAATGCGAGTAACCCGAATTGCCGCCGAAGTCCAAGGAATCTGAAATGGATTGAAATGCCAAGAGTGTTAATAGTAAACGGATGTCGATGATTAACCCGTGAACAATTTATTAGTTCGCGCAGGAAGCAGTGCATGACTACGTTCCATGGTTAAAAAGCTTCAATTACTTCTGCACATGCCCCGCAAGCCGCCGGACATGGTGGCGGGGGGTGTTAGGACACAAGTCATGTAATGCATAATCATTCACTCTTGCAAGCAAATGAATATACATACGTTCATATACACAAACGCACGCGCACATGCAAACGTGCATGCCTACTGTATACATGAAGCAATAACTGTTGGTGTTTAACTGAGTCATTTAATTTTCCCGGCAGGAAATTAGTGTCCGCTCAAGATAATATATTATACGAATATTTCTATACATATATAAAAAAATATATTTATATAGTGGGTCGCGGTGGTCCGCAGACCATTAATATGCTTTTCCCATTCACCACTGATTGATTAAGTTCAAAACTCTACGCATAGAGAGTTTGTAATCAAGACGATCAAAGTATTAGGGACATAATAAGGAAAACTGCGTGAGACAAAAAAGCTTTCACGAGGAGGAAGGAATAGATCACAAAGACGTTAAGAAACGGCTTTTCAAAACTTTGATATAGGGCGTGGTTTTGTAAATCTAGGAAAAATGGCCATTGGAAGGAGATAATCGACATATATTGGAGGTGTTTAAAATGTCGGTGTGCAAAAGGATGGAAAAGATGAAATGGGCAGAGAAGAAAACAGACGAAGTGCTCGGGCATAATGGTGGAGGAGTGTGAATTGTTGAAAATTGAAGGAGAAGGAATACGTAGAGTACTGACATTGGACGGAATGAAGGTAGGTGGAAAATATGAGGAATTGAAGAAGGGATTCTTTGTAGTGTAAAGTCAGGTTGTCTCTTTTCCGAAACCTACCTTAAAACGGTACTGCTAAACAATACATTAATTTAGTTAGTTATCTTTGAAACTTTAAAAAATATCTGGAGGTCTTGAGATATTTGGGACGTCACTCTGTTTGTCGACAACGATAGGAGAGGGAATGAGTTGCGAGAATCGAAATTCAGCCACGATTCTTGACGAATATGTAATCAAGCCCACCTTCGCACCGTCCCCACCAACGGAAATGCGGGAAGGTTCATGCATCGGAAGAGGGCTGTGAGTGAAGAACTACTTGCTTCAATGGAATTAAAGGATCATAATAGTGAAGGTAGTGAAGAAACTCACAGATACTGTAGTTCTACAAATTGACGTGCAAACAAGTGACTACGATAAACGTTGGGAAGACGCGTAGGAGGAGCGTAAAGTTATCGCCGAAGTAATAAAAATTGGAGAAGAATATGTACTTACACTAATTTTGTGGCTTTCTGGGCGCCTTTGATGGTCCGTGCGATCCTAGGCAGCCTGACAAGCTCTTTTGGCTCGTCATCAGACGTTCCTATGTCCCCCAGAGCTGAGCCCACCAGAGTCGACACCATACCCAAGGCGGGAACCAAATCCGCGACCTTGGGTTAGCGGGTAAGTATAGCACCCACCCGACTAACCCTGTGATGCAATCGTAGGAGTTAACCAAGAAAGAAAAACATTAAGAAAGTATGGCCTAGGGAAACGAAATTAAAGAAGATAATGGCTTTTGGAATCCTGCGAGCAATGCAAATCAGAGGAAACTCACAAAATCTTTCAGATCCATCCACGAAGACAATACAGGTGGTAGATGCCAGGAAATGTAAGGAGATATCAAACTGATTACATGCTCTCGAAGAAAAGATTATGTAATCAAATAAAAGAATGAAAAAACATGTGAGAATATATCGCGAATACATTTAGTGCTTATGAATTATCATCTGGAATTCAAGACCTTAATGAAGAGAGTGAAGACTTCCAGAATTTACCTATTCAGATTCAAGGAAGCTGAGTTTCGCCGAGCATTTACGGCGAAAATATGAAAGTAAATAAAAAAAGATAATCACACAGGATCGATTGAAGACATGTGGCATGAAATGAGACTTAATTTTTAGGAGCTGCGAAGAAAACTATAGGTCGGAGGAAACCTATGAAAGTAAAACATGGATAATTGACAAAGTACTGGAGCCAATAGAAGAGAGAAAGAAAGAGAGAAATATCGAACAAATAAAGACTGATATGTTATAGAAGTTTGAAGAATGGAATCAGAAGAAAAACCTGAAGAAAAGAGATAATAGATCCAATGCGAAGAAGTACAGAGAGATCTTTCCCAGGGAAAAGTTGAAGCAGCTTACATAACTGTGAGACGTCATTTCAATGATACGAGCATGCTCAAGTCATGTTCATAATATGTATAATAATAAAATAAAATGGGGCAACAGCTGTTTTCTATTAATCTTTAAGTGCATTGCAACCTCAATATCTCCCAATATGGAAACATAACCTCTGGTATTAAGGGGAAATTGAAAATTTATAGCCAACAAATTAACTTGTCAAAATTTATATTTATCATTTTAAGAGATTAAATGAATGAAAGAAGACACACAAAGATGTGAACGTGGACACTGGCTTGGTAAAACACAGGAGTCAAAGTACTCTTACGCACTGGAACTTGTATGAGGCACTGGATATAGCAATTACTGGGACACAGGGTAGACATGAGGCCATGTTGTGAGCATGGGAAGTGAAAAGGGCCCACCTTTGGCAAAGGAATGCCCCGCCCTTGAATGTCCAACCCAAATACAAATACGTGAGTGGTCTGAATAGTTTCCGACCTCATAAAATTTCAGAAAAAATGTCTTGCGCCTTTGTTAGGTCGGAAACTTTTCAGACCACCCTCGTTTTGCTGAGAATTTTGTGTTGCACATAGTTGTAGTTAAAACTTAAGCACTATCCATCTCAAACACTGAAGTAAAATATTATTTAACTCAATAGCACGAGCAAGCTTAATAGAGAGAGTAGCTGAGCACATGTCTATGCAATAGGGAAAATGACGGAAAATATCCTGGGCCCTATTGCTCACTGAATATCATTACTGAAGGAAACACGTGTGGTAAGAATTACAGAGGAAGGTCTATGGCAAACTAACAGAAGCAGGTAATGAAAAAAGTGAGTTCATGGACAGCTATGAGGGAATTCGTTGATTGGCGGATTGGAGCCAAGAACTTTGTACCAATCCTCGATTTGATAACCCGAGCTGACGGGGTAAAAGTTTAAACGAGTTGACTATTTAAAATCTAAGAACTTGAGCTCTACGGCCTCGTAAATTATAAAAAAAGGAAAACTCGTATAGCTGTTGAAATTTGAATTGACTCTTGTGCCAAGTGTACTCCGCGGCTAAATCATGACTTTGTGGCGTGGTAGCCCATAATTGGTTCAGCGTCTAATCGAAGGGTCTTGGGTTCAATTCGCTAGATAACATCTGGAAAGTCGAAGTCAATTGTTGGATTTCTTTTGTCCCAGATCTTAATAGGAAACAACGCACAGGGGAAAGAACTGATTCCCAAATATCACTCAGTAATGTAGGAATTTCACACGCCTTAAGGGTCAGAAAGAGTTATCTCCACTGAGTGAGGCCAGGCAGGACTGCGTCAGCTGGGTTGCCATGTTGCTGGGGCGATGAGATTGGCAGCACGGAGAGGGGACTCAAAAAGTTCGTAATATTGCGAGGGAATTTTTCTTAGGCAGTACATTCACTCCCAACCCCCCGTGGGGATCGTTCAGGGGCGCCTCTCGCCGATGTGTCAACGCCTTGCCCCCGCTCACACGCCCCCTGCCGATCCCTCCTCGCCCCAAGGCTCCCCTGCCCCCTCGCCGCGGCACGGAAAGAGGGTGGGGGGCAGCGAGGCGGGGGAACTTTAGCGCGATAAGGTGGGGGGAGCGGCTTCCTTCTTTCCCCCGTCCTTTCTGGAAAAAAGAAGGTCCTGGGGGTGAGGGAGGTTTAAAAGCGGCGGCGCTTACAAGTCACGGAAATTGATTAGGTGACTGCACGAGGCGAGGATTTGATTAATGAGCACCCGTTCGGGGGACCCTGCCTTGGGGATTGACGTGAGGTCGGAGGGGTGGGGATGATTTCACGGGCGACGGCGGAGGCGGGGAGGGGCACCGCCGTCGGTCGCCTCGGCAGCTCCGCGTGCATTTTGACGAGAGGACGCATTTGAGGCCGATTTGTGAAAATTTACGGGGGAAATATTATCCCCGCTATTCCTCGAAAGCTGGCTCGAGGGAGTGTGGCGGGGGGTGTTAGGACATCTATTAAAATATAAATATATATTACACAGAAACACACATATTCTTACACTCATGCACGTCAGTCATGCATCAATCAAGCAGTAGTAGGTGTGTGTTCGAGGAAAGTTTAAAATGTTTAAATTAGGGGTGCTTACGTTATGTTATGCGCAAGTCTCTATCTCTGTTTGTGAATCCTGGGGGTTCAGTCAACCAATATAATTTGGGGCCATGAAAATTCCCTCGGCTTCAATAAAAAAATACGCACGGGATTTTTCTGCAACTCTCCACCACTTTCGGCCTAGTTTGATCTCTTCTTGAATACAGAAATTCCCTCACTAATCCCTCCAACATAACTTTCACTCTAATCATTCGCTCATCATCGCAATTTTCAACAAATCTAGCAGATTTCCTAGGAAACATTTTCAAATTTTACGAACTAACATTTTCTCCAATGGGATTCCGCGTATTTCAAATATGGCCCAACTTCAGCCAAGTAACACTTCTCTTTAACCTTTTGATGACGTTTTCCTACAATTTACATAGAAAAATAAGCTTTTTTCAGGGTAACCGAGATATTCTTCCGATGACTTGTTAATGTCTGACGTCTTATTTTCAAAAATTAAAAAATTACAGAATCCGTATTGTTCCTGATATTTAACTTTGTCCTCTATTCCTTGCACCACTCAGATATCTGGTGGGGAATCGTTATAGAGTTGCAAGCAATCTACCGGTGTCCTTATTTATCTGTAAATAACTGTTTCGTCAGAAAATAATGTAAGTTGGCAGCTAAAGAATATACTTCTGATGTTAGTATAACAACTATACAGCACGTATGCCCAGAGGATTAGGCGCCCTATTAAACCCACATTTATCATTTCTGAAGTTACGTCCACTTCTAAGGAGCAAACCTTATCGACGACTTCATTTTGTTCACTGTTAGATAAGAAGTCCCTCATTAAATTTTCCACTTTCTTATTATTTATTTATCAGACTGTTCATATGCCTGTGCTTAACCAGAATGTAATTTAACTGATACCTTTCTGAGTCACCTGGAGTTTTCCATGTATACCTACGCCTTTGGTGGTGTCTAAACCATTTGTTTGTGATGACTAACTCCTGTCTCCTGCGGAATTTAATCGCTTTCTCCCCGCGTTCATTCCTCGTGCCTAACCCATAGTCCTCCATCTCACCACCCTCTCTTCCTTCGCCCACCGTCGCATTCCAATCCCCCATCAATATCAAATGTTTCCCTGCAGGAACACACGCGATTATATCCTCTAACTCATCGTACGTCCTATCGACTTCTTCCTCCTTGTGGTTGCTCGGTGGCATGTATACCTGAACAATGACCAAGTTCGACGGTTCTGCTTTAATCTCCACGAGTGATATTCTATAAGTTGCTTGCTCTATGTTGACTACGCTTTTTCCTACCTCTTTATTAAAAATCACGGCAACCCCTCGTTGGCTCTCGTCCCCCCGCTGTATATTATTCTATTATTATCACACCAGTAATCCCCGCTATCCTTCCATCTCACCTCCCACAGACCTAAAGTATCTATATTTCCTCTTTCCATCTCTCACAGTTACCAGCATTCATATTCTCTATTGTTTCCATCATAGGGAATAATAATTGACGTGGTTTCCCATTGCCTTCCTCAATAGTGTTTTTAATGTGACACCATCACTTAATGGCCGCCCCACTGGGGTCAGACGCCATTGCAGCGGCCTCACTGAGGAACAGACGCTGCGTGGACTACCTTTCGCCTGGCTCCTAACCTTCGATCTATCTGGCATGGGTGACCCCAACAGGATCAATAATTATTACTCCCGCCAGCACAGCTCTAGGGGTCATCGGAACACACAAGCCCTTCCACCTCGTTAATGTTGTAGTCCATATCATAATATATTGGTTCGGCCATTAAACCTTCGCAGGCTTTCTTGAAATTTAAAAATATTGTACAGCGACCATTTGTGGAGCGCAATCAACCAGAAGGTTGGTTTGACACGTGAAGCACGTATGAAAGTTCGTCTAGCTTCAAGTCCTATTGGACGAGTTAAATTCAAATATCACCAGGGTTGCAAAGAGTGACCAGTTCTTTCCCCCGATCCACAGGCGGTCTTCAAGGAGGAAATGCCACCCGAACAAAAAAACAAACCTCGGATTGTGGATCGGACTGCCATCAAAGGAGTCCTGGTACCCGAAATATACTCTCTTTAGTAGTAGAAGCAGTAGTTATTATGGGAGGTTACCGATAGCTGAGGTCATTTGCGCCATTGGGGTTAGGTGGAGGATAAGGTATGGGGCGTCGGCATAAGCCAACTCTTGACGAAAGGCGCCAAGGGGTTTAACGCCCCATCTGACGGGCCGTGTACTCACTTAAAATGCCCATCACATAGCACCTCAAGTAAGGATCGAGATACCACTGAAAAATCAGACTTCCATGATTCGAACCCGGCCCCTCGAGGTAGAAAGCCAGTGAATTAGCCATCCTGATCCCCATACCCTTTTTAGGTGAAGCTGAATGTGCACAGAGCTCTCATCCATAATCAAACCCAGATCCTTCCATCAGTAGTCCGGCGCTCTACCCACTGGACTACCTTGTCTCAAGTTCAGGATATCTTGAATTAGAAGTCCATATTGTGCTTAGCATAATCCTGGCTACGCTAGTTGAAGCATAGGCATGGTCTTATTGTCGAGGGCGGAGAGCATTTGGTTAACAATAATTTTTTTCTGAGCTTTTGCACAATAAGGATGCTACAGAAATCGGCCGTGGTCTACTGGGATCCTCACTATCCTCGCGTTGCCGAGCGAAGTGATGTGAGCTAGCTTCTGGTCTCGAGATAATGAACCTTCTTTTGATCCAATGCGAACAACGGTTTTTGAAGTAAGGTGCGATGTCTTTAGCAAGTTTCTTCGGTATTATGGCAGGACTTTCTACCGAACATGGGGCTTTATTTGATATTACAGGGCTTGTATTCTTTGTACGTATTTTTCTCATCTTGTGTGATTATGTTGACCATGAGTTCTTCAGATGTGTGATGGGGTTCGTTTCAGGCTCAAGTATTTTTTGTACATACTTCATTAAAAATGATCAGGCTGTTGGCGTTATTTGCGCTGCCTGTTAGATTTTCCCATTTTCTGCCTCTGAAGGATTTACAGTTGGACGTTTCCCCCGACTTCAAATACGCATTGAAACGGCTCTACAGCTTACAAGCGCTCACCATAAAAATTATCGTGGGATTGACGTCATCAGCCAATCTCTTAAAATGACAGGTGGCAAAGAATAAGTTCCGAGGTGACTTGCCAGAAAATAAGACACAATTGTACGAACATGGAGTTCAACCCGAGTTCCCCTCGCCACATTTTCAGTTTAAATTTACCCTAATCCATTGGGTACACATATGAGAATAACAGTTTAAAGTGAAGTAGATAATAAGCGATGAGGTATTCTTTTACTTGAACAGTAGTTACTTCAATGCAAACATGAACGTATTCCAGATTGTTTTTCCGTACCTCAGTCTGTCCAATTAAGCCGTGACATCAGTAAATTGCTCTTAGCACGTAGCGGTGGACTCCGTTAAAGTTACTGTTGCGGCATCTCCCGCAGTTTCTTTGAAATTTGTCTATGGTATGAACAGCCTAAGTGTTTGAAATTGGCTTTAACCCCGTGGACTGCGGTGCGTCGCGCACGACTATGAATGCCTGTGACATTGTATGTACGGTATGTCGTCACAACATCTTGTTCCTTTAAAGCCCCCAAAATTTCAGAGTGTAACAGGACGTCTCGGTAGCTTAACTGACTAAAGTACTCGGTCGTATATCGACGGATCCGGGTTCGAATCCCGGTCAAGGCTAATGATTTTTACTCTCTGATATTGTTGCATTGTAATGCGCACGTAGCGGTTGACACCGTTAAAGTTATTGTTGCGGAATCTCCCGCAGTTTCTTCGAAAAATGAACGAAGTCAGTCATAACACTGCCCCAATTCAGTCTGGCTGACTCGGCGTAACTTTTAATTGCGAAACCGGTAATAACTCCCCACTTCGTGGTCACATCGCACTTGCCAACTCGAATCCCCTTATATATCCGACTGCGGTCACATCCCTTCAATTACTCCCCTTCAAATCCTCTCTCGTCCAAAAATAAATATTCATATTTTTACCCCTGAAACCCTAAAAAGAGAGGTTTCAGGCGTAATCTGGTGGAATATCATGATTAATAAAAATTGCCAATTTTCATTAACCCTGAAACCCTATTATACATTAATTGTTGCTTCGAGGTAATGATATCGATATCATGTTTTTAATATAAATGTCACCCCATTTTTTGTGAGAATTGTCGACTTAGTAAATTAATAATACTCATTCCATTGACAAAGGAATCTCACGGTATCTACCAAGGACGGGACTTTGTGATGAATCCTGCGAAATCAGCTCCCCGTGTCTTCTGTAGAATCTCCGTGCCATACGGTCGACTATCGGAATCAGGTATTCAAAAAATTTTACAGATTTTACTCTTATTTATATTGTACCCTGAAAGCCACCGCTAGGGTGTGTGGTAGGGGCTCATTACGCAACAGATAATGGAGTAACCTTGATAACCGCGACATAACCGCATTCATCAGATATCTCTAATTAAATTGAGTTTCCTTCACGTAGTTGAATATCAGAACGACAAAAAGGCTATTCATAATACCTTGATCAAAAGGTTCCCGGAATTTATTCAGAAAATTAAAAATACAAGTTTATTCATCTAAATCTATATTGTCCCCTTCAAAGTAATCCCCATCGACTGCAACACACGTATGCCAGCGCTTGATCCAATCCTCGAAACATTTTTTATATTCGGTTTTCGGTATGTCAGTGCTTCCTGCGATTTTTCCATTACTTCTTCTCGGCTGCTAAAACGCGTTCCCCGTAATGGTTTTTTAACTCGATTGAACAGAAAGAAGTCACAGGGAGCCAAATCAGGTGAATTCGGTGACTGTTGGATGGTATTTGTTGCATTTTTCGTCAAAAAATTACGAATAATGATAGCACTGTGCGACGGTCTCGACGCACTGTGCGACGATTTCTGGTCTCTTTCGGCGAATTGCTTCACGCAAACGTCTCATAACGCCCAAATAATACTCTTTGTTTACTGCCTGGCCTTCTGGCAAAAATTCATGATGCACTACACCGTTGTAATCCATGAAAACCCTCAGCATTGCCTTCTTTTTTGACTGAAAACGACGTCGTTTTTTTGGTCTCGGCTCATTTGGTGAACGCCATTCACTTGCCTGATGTCTGGATGGCGTGTCGTACTCATAAACCCACGTCTCGTCTCCAGCAATGATATTTTGATGAATGTGGGATCGGATTCAGCCTCACAAATCATGTCTTTTGCGACGTCAACACGGTCTCTTTTTTGCATCAATTTGAGGTCTTTTGGCACCAACTTTGCTGCTACACGACGGAAACCCAAATCATTAACCACAATGTCTTGGGCGGATCCATAGGCAATGTTCAAGTCCTCCGCTATTTCTCTGATGGTTAATTTGCGGTTATTGACCAACATTTCTTTTACTTTATCAATTTTTTCACCGACTTTCGACGTCGATGGTCTGCCACTGCGTTCATCATCTTCGATTGACTCACGACCACTTCTGAACCGCTCGTGCCACTGGTAAACGATCGTTTTTTTTTAGAGAATCGTTGCCGAATCACTTTTCCAACATTTTCAACCTCCGTGCGCCACTAAATCCGTTTTTTACGCAAAATTTAATACAAATTTGTTGTTGCAAATTTAAATCCATTTCTGCAATTGTAAAAAATCGCCAACACACACAGAGATAGATGTACTCTTGGCTACGTAACTTTTGCAAATGTCAAGTTATGACACTAAGATTTAAAGGGAATATCAACAACAGATGTACCAATTTAACAAAAAAAACAGAACTCAAATCGGAACGATGGGAGCGCCACACGGTGGTTATTCCGAGAACTTTTTGTTCAAGGTAGTATTCCCTGTAATATAGCATACGTTTAACCTGCCCATGGTTTTAATGCTGCGATATGATTACGGGTGCGAATAGATAGTAAGAAAATTATATGAATAAGAAGTTGATTAATACAGAGTTAATTCTAATTGATTCTTATGTGTGTATATATATATATATATATATATATATATATACGTATATATAAAACTTAGACAGTATCACACCGCACGAGAACACATGAAAAGAACACTCACAATAATATCTTGCCCTCACATGGACTACAACCTTGTCGTGGTGGAAGGGCTTGTGTGTTCCGATGACCCCCAGAGCTGTGCTGGCGGGATTAATAATAATTACTCCAGGAAGGGTCACCCATGCCAGATAGGTCGAAGGTTGGGAGCCAGACGAAAGGTAGTCCACGCAGCGTCTGTTCCTCGGTGAGGCGGCTGCAATGGCGTCTGACCCCAGTGGGGCGGCCATTAAGTGATGGTGTCACGTTAAAAACACTATTGAGAAAGGCAACGGGAAACCACCTCAATTATGATTCGCAAGAATATAATGATGGGCACTATAGATAATATGAGTCCTGGCAACTACGGGACTCGGCCCAAGAGGCCGTGTGTCGTGCCCGGCAGCGGGAGAGGCAAGGCTTCCGCGGTCGTCATCCCACGAAACCCTTGCAGGGGAGAAATAACTGCAGCAGGACATAAGACTCAGAAGAAGACGAGAGTAGTTAGACTAGGAACCTGGAACGTCAGGACAATGTTGAGGAGAGGCAAATTAGAAAATATTAAGCGAGAAATGGAAAGAGGTAATATAGATGTTTTAGGTCTCTGCGAGGTGAGATGGAAAGATAGCGGGGATTACTGGAGTCACAATTATAGAGTGATATACAGCGGCGGGGACGAGAGGCAACGAGAGGTTGCCGTAATTTTAAATAAAGGGGTAGGAAGAAGCGTAGTCAACATAGAGCAAACAACTTATAGAATATATTCATGGAGATTAAAGCAGAGCCGACGCACTTGGTCATTGTTCAGGTATACATGCCACCGAGCAACCACAAGGAGGAAGAAGTCGATAGGATGTACGATGGGTTAGAGGATATCATCGCGAGTGTTCCTGCAGGGAAACATTTGATAGTGATGGGGGATTGGAATGCGACGGTAGGCGAAGGAAGAGAGGGTGGTGAGGTGGAGGACTATGGGTTAGGATGGAGGAATGAACGCGGGGAGAAAGCAATTGACTTCTGCAGAAGACAGGGGTTAGTCATCACCAACACATGGTTTAGACACCAGCAAAGGCGTATGTATACATGGAAAATGCTAGGTGACTCAGAAAGGTATCAGTTAGATTATATTATGGTTAAGCACAGGTTTAGGAACAGTGTAATAAATTCGCACAGTTTCCCAGGAGCCGATGCGGACTCTGACCACAATTTAGTTGTTATGAAATGTAACGTTCGTTTCAAGAAGATAAAGCAAGGGCGGCGGGTTAGAAAATGGAATTTAGAAGCATTAAATGGATTAACGAAGAAGGAGTATCAGCAGGCTGTAGAGAAAATGATGGATGACGGTAAAGAACTGAGTACTATCGAAGCAAAATGGGAATGTATCAAGAAAGGGATATTGGAAGCCGCTAAAGACACTATAGGAACCGTTAACGGGAAAAGGATAAGGAAACCATGGGTAACGGATGAGATGGTTGCAAAGATGGATGAGAGAAGAAGATGGAAAAATGTAAACACAGAGTTAGGCAAAATGAAGTACAAAGAGTTAAACAATAAATTGAGAAGGGCCACAAATAAAGCAAAAGAAGAATGGTGGAAAACGCAATGCGAGGATATGGAAAGTTTACAGAAGAAGGGTGAAATTGGTGCTCTATACAGCAAGGTTAAATTATTATCGGGAAGTAAGAAGGCAAGGCAAGATCTGTGCTAACAGTTAAAGATAAGTGGGGTAAGATAATAGTTGAACCAGGAAAAATTCAAGAGAGTTGGAAGGAATATATACAAAAACTGTATGGTAAAGAACGTAGGCCGACAAGGTTAGACATAGAAAGGGAACATGACGTTGAAGAAGATAGCTTAGGTCCAGCCATACTCGACGATGAAATAGAAAGGGCATTAAAGGAGATGAAAGCAAACAAGGCTGTGGGGGTAGACAACATTCCTGTAGAAATGTTGAAATGGTTAGGAAAAGGTGAAAAGAAGGCCATATATGGACTGATTCGTAGTATCTATGAGGAAGCAATCTGGCCGGAAGATTTTATGAGATCGGTGTTAGTTCCTATTCCAAAAAAGGGAAAGGCTACGTCATGTGAGGATTACAGAACAATAAGTTTGATATCCCACGTAGTAAAGTTATTCTCAGGATCATCAACAAAAGGATAGATAGTAAGGCAAATGATTACTAAGGGGATGATCAGTTTGGGTTTAGGAAAGGAAGAGGTACGCGTGATGCCATTGCAGTAATGAGATCACTAATCGAGAGAAATATAGAATACAATCAGGACGTTTTTGCCTGTTTTGTAGATTTCGAAAAAGCGTTTGATAGAGTGAATTGGGAAAAATTAATGAGTGTATTGCAGATAATAGGAATAGACTGGAGGGACAGGAGACTGATCCGCAACCTGTACATGTCTCAGACTGCTCAGGTGCGAGTGGGGAACGGAGAGTCAAGATGAGCAGTGTTAGGAAGAGGTGTAAGGCAGGGTTGCCCATTGTCACCGGACTGTTCAACGTATAGAAGAACTGGAGGTAGGAATGAAAGTCGGAGGGGAATTCGTAAAATCGGTTAGGTTTGCTGATGACCAAGCATTAGTTGCTCCGTCAGCCAAGGGGTTGCAAGCATTGTTGAGTGAATTGGAGGTTCAGTGCGATAAATATGGGATGAGAATAAATATTTTTGTACAATCAATTTTGGAGTACGCTTCTCTAGTATGGGACCCTTATGAAGAAGGACAAATCAAAAAACTAGAAAAGGTGCAAAGAAAGGCTGCCCGATATGTACTGGGGAAGCATAGGAGGATGGATTGTGTGTCTGACATGCTAAACACGTTGGGCTGGGAACCTTTACAAACTAGAAGGAAAGTAAGCAGACTTTGTGGAATGTTCCGCATTCTGAATGGGGAGAAGGCTTGGGCAGATCTAAGGAAAGAGGCGGGGAACCCGAATTTTATAGGGAGAAATGACCACAATTTTAAGGTAAAATGCCGGGCACAAAGAACGAATAAAAAGAAATTTTCTTTTCTAAATAAAACAATTGTTGATTGGAACAATTTACCTGCAAAAATTTTTAAGCCCTTTCCTAACAGAGTCCAAACTTTTAAGAAAAGATGTAAACAACTTCTGTAATCATTTGATTGATGTGTTGTATAAAATTAAATGTAATAGCTAAATTTTTTTTCTTGTTGATTGGGAAACAAATGTTAATGAAATGGGGATTTTTTTATGTACTACAGATTAATGTTTGGAAATTTCCTTAAAGTGTATTTTTTTTTCTTTTTTCAGACTTATTTTATTTATTATCTTTTGTGATGTTGATTGTATTTCAGAAACCATGTTATTTTTCCAAGGCAAGTTTATTGTAACACTTGGGACTTGTGTGCTACCTGACATTTGTTTATTTGCACATGTAAATTTTAATAATAATAATTAATAAAACAAAGGTTATGCGATTTTCCAGAAAAAAATGCTAAGATAAACATTAAAATACGATGGGAAAAAATAGAGCAGGTAAAACAGTTTACATATCTCGAAAGTGTTTTGGACCAATACGGTCAAAGTAGTAGGGACGTAAGGAGAAGAATTGCGCTAGGCAAGGAGGCTTTCTCAAGGAGGAGGGAATTGATGACGGGGACGTTGAGTAGAGATGTTAAGACAAGACTCGTAAAAACTATGATATGGGGCGTAGCTATGTACGGTGTGGAAACGTGGTCACTGAAACGGGAGGATAGACGTAGATTGGAGGCTTTTGAAATGTGGGTGTGGAGAAGAATGGAGAAGGTGAAATGGACCGAAAGGAAAACAAATGAGGAAGTACTGGAGATGGTGGTAATGTAGAAGGCGTATTGAGCGGCATTGGGATGTTGAAGAAGGTAATAGAGGGGAGAATGTTGGGCAAACGAGGAAAGGGTAGGAACAGGATAGGAATGTTGGATGGGATGAAGGGAGGAAAGAAGTACACAGAGATGAAGAGGGACCTGATGTAGTTTAGGTTGCTGGATTTGGTTTTGTTTGGAGTTACAACATATTTATTTATTTGATAGTTGTGTCCATCCAAAAACCTACCTTAACCGGTAGATTACCTAATATATATAATATATACAGTTATATATACATATTATATATACATGTATACATATGATTTCTTCGAAGTAACACGGAAGTGTTGAATAAAAAACTTAGACAGTAACACACAGCACGAGAACACATAAAAAGAACTCACAATAATATCTTTTTAATATCGACGGACTCGAGCTCCGTCTTCTTCGGAAGATAAGATATGACTAAGGAAAAGGGTACGCGGTGCAGAGAGAGTATGGGACGAGGGAGAGGGGAAAAAACAGGTAGTGGGGGAGGGGTGAAGGAGGGGTATATGGAGGGGGAGAAAGCGGAGCGGGGAACAGGTGGTGGGAGAGGGGTGAAGGAGGAGGTTATGGAGGGGGAAAGGGAGGCCAGAGGGGAACGGAGATGGAATAAGGAGGATGCGGAAATAGTAACAAGCGACACAGAAAACTAACAATTCATCCACAGATCCCACAACACCCATGACCAAGGCATCAACTCACCAAGTCATCATAAGGGCTTGACAAGTCAAAACACAGGACAAGGATGACAAAATGAATGCGGATGAATAAATTGTCCCACCACCTCGCAAGAAACAAATCCACCTCCATCCATCTCAGCCCCACCCCCCCATTTAGTGAACGACCTTGAGACCCGGATGTTGATAGGCTTTACACAGCCATATAAATGCCAATTCCATTGTTTTTAATTTTATAGGGTTATCGGATGGGGGAAGGGATGCTAGCACGGAAACATTGTAACAGTGGTTGAAGGGGGTGTTGTGGTGGGGGGCATGTTTTGGGATGGGAAGACCCGCGGACGGGGAGGAGGGATTACATGAGGCGCGATGATTGTTCACCCTGAGGTTCAGGGGTGTAGAGCACTGGCCTATATAAAATGCCGGGCAGAGTTTGCAAGTCAGAAGATAGATTATATTCTGAGATGTGCATGAGGAGTGGGGGAAGGGCGGGAGAGAGTTAAAAGGTGGGATGGAGAGGGGTGGAATGGTGAAAATAGGACAAGTTTTGCATCTTGCTCGCAAGCACGGAGTGGGTGTGATTCTGGGGGTGGGAGGGGATTTGGAAAGAGGCTTGGTGGATTTGAGGAGATCTGATAGGTTGGCGGGCCGTTTGAAGGTAACAGAAGGGCATTTAGGAAGAAGGTTGGACGATACGTTGTGATTTTTGACGATGGGGTACAGGTCTTTGAGGATGAATTTAAGGGACTGGATGCCAGGGAAGTAGGTGGTGCATATTGAGAGAGGGTGGGAGTCTGTGGTTGAAGGAGGATTGGGGGTGTAGGATTGTTTTAGGATTTTTTTGTGAAGGAGAGAATCTGGGTATCCCCGTTGGAGGAGGGAATCGTAAAGATTGTTGAGGTATTTGTTGAGGGATTCGGGATGGTTGCAAATGCGGTGCCCGCGGATAGAGAGGGAGTAAGGGAGGGAGCGTTTGGTGTGGTAGGGGTGGCAGCTGTTAAAACGAAGGTTTTGTTGTTTGTTAGTAGGTTTAGTAGGTACGGAGATTAGAAATTTGTTGTTAGGGAAATATTTACATTGAGGAAAGTGATCGGTGATGATGAGATTTTGGCAGTGAAAGAAAGAGATGAGGAATCATTAAGTTGGGAGATGAAGGAATTGAGGGAGTCTACGTTATGTGGCCAGAGTAGAAAGGTGTCATCAATGTACCGGAGCCACAGAAGGGGTTTAAGAGGGTAACTGGAAAGGAACTTCTCTTCCAGGACACCGAGGTGGAGGTTAGCGTATGACGGGCTGAATCTACTTCCCAGGGCACAGCCCTTGATTTGGAGGTAAAAATTGTCATTAAAAGAAAAAGAGTTACGGGTGAGGATGATGTTAGAAAGGTCAATGAGAAAATCGGTGCTTGGAGTTTGAGGGTTAGGGCGTTTGGAGAGGAAGTGGCGTAGGGAAGCAAGGCCTTCTTCGTGAGGAATGGAGGTGTATAGGGATGTGACGTCAATTGTGGCCATAATGATCTTGGTGTCAGAAGGGAGGGAAATTGAGTGGAGCAGATTGAGGAAGTGGTAGGTATCTTTGACATAGGAGGGTAACGCGTGAACTAAAGGTTGGAGATAGTGGTAAACGAAGGCGGAAATTCTTTCGGTCGGGGAGAGTCGGGAGGAGACTATAGGACGCCCTGTGTTTTCGGGTTTGTGGATCTTGGGGAGGATATAGAAGTGGGGGGTGTTTGGATGGGAAGGTGAAAGGAGGGAGATGTCACTGGGGGATAGGTTTTCATTAGGGCCGTTGTCGCGGAGGAAAGCGATAATATCCTCTTGGAATGCAGGGTTAGGGTTAGACGGAATATGTTTATACGAAGAAGTATCTGCGAGTAGTCTGTTAGCTTCTGTTAGGTAATCAGTGGTTTTTAAGACTACCACTGTTGAGCCCTTGTCAGCGGAGTTGATGACCAGGTTGGGATTTTTTATTAGTTTTTTCAATTCGGATTCTTCTGCAGGGGAGAGGTTAGGTTTTGGGTTCAGAGAGTTGAGGAAAGAGGGACTAGATATTTTAGATAGGAGAAGATTAATAAATATTTCGACAGGGTGATTCGGGGGTAAAGGTTTAGGCTCAAACTGGGACGGCGGGCGGAACTTAGTTAAGGCGCTGTGTATGGGAGCGGGAGGATTAGAGTTGGCGGGTAGCGAAGACCAGAAGTGTCGCCATCTTAGATTTCTAGCGAAATTTATAGCGTCTGAGAGGATGGTAACATGATTGACTTTGGGGGGGGGGAGAAAGAGAGTCCTTTACTTAGTAGTGAAACTTGCTGCTGGTTCAGGGTAAAACTGGAGAGGTTCAACACGTGTTCGGCAGTGTCGCCTGTTTGTTAGACTGGCGGGGAAGGGGTAGCTTGAGAAAGGTTTTTTTGGTCGTGACGGCTGGGCAGATTTCTGGAAATCGGTAGTGTACGCGTGATCGGTTGCGTTAGCGGAGTCGGTGGGGCGGGTGGGGGTAGGTGCAACATAGTAGCTAAATCAGGTTTATGGAGGTGAAGGGGTGGGGAAGGAGGGTTAGGTTTCACGAGTTGGAGAGGTAAGGCAAGGCCCTGCCGGAAATAAGAAGCACAAAGATTGGAGAATTTTCTCAGAGCTTTACTACGTCGGAACTCAAGGGAGCGAAGAGCAGATTTAAGAATTCGGCTAACATAGGGAAGGAAATATGGGGAAGTGAGAGAAATAATATTAATGAGGGAACACGTGGAATTTTTTTTACATGTGTATATATATATATATATATATATATATATATATATATATATATATATATATATATATATAAAACCATAAACACAGTAATCAACCCGAAGGTCGGTTTAGTAGGTGAGGGTAGAGCTCACCCGTGTACCAAGCCCGACGGCGTGTGAATATTCACACATCAGGGTAGGGGGGCCAGTTCCTTTCCCTGTGCCGGTTATGGTTTCCCAGGAAGATCTGGTACCCGAAAAATCAACTAGCTTGGGTGAAGCTGCAAGTGCCCAAAGTGCCTTGCCCGGGAATCGAACCCGGGACCCTCCGGTCAGTAGTCCAACGCTCTACCCACTAGACCACCGCGACCTTATATATATATATATATATATATATATATATATAATAGGAGGAAGGGATATATAGAAGGGGATAGGAAAACATATAAAAGACGAACATAGGACATGTGGGGAAGGCGGATTTGACCAGATCACAAATGCAAAAACATTTCGTAAACGGGACTTGAACACCGGATCTTCCACTTGCCGGGCGGATGCGCTACCAATTACAATTATTACATATATGTATACAGGATGGAACCCAAAAGGGGTAGGACTGATTTTCTCAGGCGCGAACGGAGCGGTGGAGGTGGATCTGCTTGACATGGTAAGGTGGAGGGGGCTCTTAGCAACAGACCGACACCAACCTCAGTCGCCTACGGGCTGCCGTTGAGTGAGGACACCGTTTTTAGTGAAGCAAGTTTTTTGTCCGCGTCGAAAAACAAAATGAATCTAAATTTAGAGCAACGTCATTCCGTGAAGTTTTGTGCGAAACCTGGGAAGATGGCAACTGAGACCCTCGATATGATCAAGCAGGCTTATGAGGACACTGCCTTAAGCCGTTCCACAGTATTGGAGTGGCACAAGGTGTTTAAAGAGGGTAGGGAGTTCGTTGAAGACGACCATCGCTCCGGACGGCCGTCGACGGCAAGAACCGACACGAATGTGGACAGAGTGAGGACACTGCTGAACACAGACGGACGCTTAACCAGTGAAGAAATTGCTGACCAGTTGGGTCTGTCTGCATCCAACGTCCAACGCATTATTTCACAGGATTTGGGCATGCGCAAGGTGTGCGCCAAGATAGTTCCGAAAATTCTGAGTGTCGACCAACAGGCAACGCGTGTGCGCATTTCCGAAGAAGTGTTAGCCAATTTGCACCGAGATGAAAATTGTTTGGACAATGTGATAACTGGTGATGAAATATGGGTTTTTCAATTTGACCCCGAAACGAAAAGACAATCCGCGGAATGGCACACTTCCGCGTCCCCACGTCCAAAAAAGGCTCGCATGAGCAAATCAAAACGATGTTGATTGTAACAAACCGAACGGTATTAGGGTTAACCTTGTGAAATTTATCCATGATGGAAAGGAGACAAACTATTCAAGTGAAATTTGCATAGTTTGTCTCCTTTCCATGATGTTGATTGTGTTTTTCGACCGTCATGGAGTGGTTCACAAGGAGTTTGTCCCACCAGGGGAGACTGTGAGTGCGAACTTTTACGTGAAGGTGCTCACCCACCTCCGAGCGGCCATCGCAAACTGCTGGGTGCTTCATCATGACAACGTGCTGTGCCATGGTGCGCTCGTCGTCAGACAGCTCCTGGCCAAATACGGCGTTGCCACGTCCTATTCTCCCGATCTGGCACCACCGGACGTCTTCTTCTTCCCCCTGATGAAAAGACAGCTCAAGGGACGACGTTTTGACTCGATAAAGGCCGTTCAAGAGGCTTCGACGAGGGTCATCAACGGCATCCCCAAAGAAAATTTCCAGCGGGCGTACGGGGAATGGGAGAAACGTTATACTAAGTGTGTAGCAGCTCAAGGAGCATACTTTGAAGATTATTAAGTCGATGTAAGTATATCGTCAATAAAATTCTTGTAAAAAAAATCAGTCCTACCACTTTTGGGTGTGACCCTGTAGAAACCACTTTTGTCACTTTTTTGATAATCCCACGGACGTGCACAATTTTGATCACAGGTAAATTATTTGTGAAGAGGCCTCGTCGACATTGATTGCTGACACTATTTTTTCACCTTCGTCAGTAGTGTCAACGCCCACCCAAATAACCTGTTTCTTTCGCCATATGGATGACGAAAGCTTCAATGCATTAATGAAAATGGCGGGAGAGAGCTAACAGATTTGGCAATGAAAATAAATGAGAAGTCATCAGTGTCATTGATGTAACATAAATATTCTCATAAAAAAAAAACAAATTTTAATGCGTCTTAAATGATGATATCGAGAGTTTTCCAATCTGCGCATGTGACCGCATATCGTCAGAGCAGTCAGAACACATCCAAATACGACTGAGGCCTGTTTCGTCTTGGCTTATCTTCTCGGCAACAGTTTACCTCCAAGTCCCTGTAATGCGCACGTTCTATGATTGTGTAAAATTATTAATTTTATTCCGCTTGACACAACGAGTTCTTTTAATTTCTCACATTTGACCGCTTAATCACTAACTCCTCGAAACGTATCTGAAAGCATTCCTGCCCTTGATTATCCCGCGGCTATAAGATTGGTTGAAAAGCAAAATTAGTGAACTTTCCACCACACCGACCCTGATTGTAGCACCAATGAGAGCAATTCAAGAACGTGTTTGGAAACAAGCTCATCACGATCACAGCGAGACACACTCGGTACACGTATTAGGAATGTCACACCAGTACAATCAGAAAAGACGAAATTCAAGGCCACGGTGAAATGGGACCATATAAATTCCTACTTGGCGGGCGTTGCTCGAATGAAAGCATAAGTGAAGTGCTACTAAAGTTTTGGGAAGGTACTAAAAGAAACACAAGCACTAAACGTTTCCCCACTGCGACGCCGGAATGCGAGGGGAATATATCAATCAGCGGCTGTCACTCTCATCAGAATGGAGGGAGGAGGGGGGTTGAAGGGGGTGAGAGGAGGGAAGGGGAGGCGAGACGATGGAAGGGGGAGCGCCCCACCCCCCTCGCCGTGTGGTCTCCTCGAGGGTAACGTGCCGCGAGTGACCGGCCCAGGTGGCGCACGCGGCCGCCGGCTAAATGCGATCATGCGTCGTCATTTAAAACTTGGGAATCCCGAGGCGTGACGGTTGAACCGTGCGTGGCGATGTTAGCAACATTCAAAGAAAAAGACATTCTAACAAGAAAGAGTGAGAGAATAAGAGTTTATACTTTTGATCTGGATCGAATATCCGCCAAAAGGGAACTCATGGATATGAGTACAAGTAGCAATGTGATTCACAGGCACTATGAAGTACAAATAACAATGAGGATAATCCTAATTGGAACTCACATATGGCAAGATATATTTACTTATAAAAAGATAATTAACCGGTTGAGGTAGGTTTTTGGATGGACACAACTATTAAATATATATGTTTTTATGTATATATATATATGTTTATATATATATATATATATATATATATATATTTATATATATATATATATATATATATATATATATATATATATATATATATATATATATATATAAAACACAGTAATCAACCCGAAGGTCAGTTTAGTAGGTGATGGTAGAGCTCACCCGTGTACCAAGCCCGACGGCGTATGAATATTCACACATCAGGGTAGGGGGGCCAGTTCCTTTCCCTGTGCCGGTTATGGTTTCCCAGGAAGATCTGGTACCCGAAAAATCAACTAGCTTGGGTGGAGCTGCAGGTGCCCAAAGTGCCTTGCCCGGGAATCGAACCCGGGACCCTCTGGTCAGCAGTTCAACGCTCTACCCGCTAGACCACCGCGACCCGCATATATATATATATATATATATATATATATTCTATAAATTAAAGAAAACAGAAAAAACATTAGTCTATAAAAACAATTATTATTATTAGTAATCTAACGGTTAAGGTAGGTTTTCGATGGACACAAGCTAACAAACGGTACAGCGACGATTCCTTTGCCTCTCCTAACAAAACACAACCTGACATCCTATTCTACAATAAACCCATCTTCAAATCCGTGTACCTCCTTCCTCCCTTCATTCCTTCCAACATACCTATTCCCTACCCCTTCCACGCTTGCCTAATATTCTCCCCTATATCACAGTCTTCAACGTCCACATTGGCAATCAAGACGCTCTTTATATATTTTTCCTGCCTCCTTTGGATTTCTCTCAACAATTCTCTCTCCTCCCCCACCATGCCTGTTTGTTTTCCATTCACTCCACTTCAAGTACACAAATTTAACAATACCAATTAGGAAAATCCTGCCGAGAGCTTTTTTTCTTTGATCACTATTACCACACATACAAGTGTCACAGTTGTTCGTAGGAGATTTAAGCGTACTGATCGAGGCACCAATGAGACCGTCCTATGTGGGACAAGGGAAGAAATCAGTTCAAACGTCCGAAGTAACACTGCGAAGAAGAATGGGCGAACTAAATAACAAAAATAGCCAGGTTTGGCCTATTACTTAGGATATAAACGGGAATTATCCTCACAAATACTGAACCCCTGAGCGGAGGAGGAAAACTCACTTTGGCGGGATTCAAGCCCGCGACCTATGGATAAACAGGATGCTACCCAACCGCCACAGAGGACGGTCGAATTTGACGATAGAGATTCTATACCTGATATGCATCATATGACCTCGTATTTTCGGGAGAAGATTTTAACATTACTCCTTGATAAACCGGAAAATTATCGCCTCCATCTACATTTATTTATTATATTTATATTATACTTGATATTTATTTATTTTTATTATCGAAAGTCAATATCGAAAAATAAATAACCCAGAACCAATCCACCGTCCTCGTTCCGCGTCCGTTTTATCTCTGTTGATTTACCTCCAGGGTCTCCACTACAACCGGATTTCCTGCACAATTAAAACTACCCTCAATCCAAGCGCACAGCCATATCACAGGAGCTACCAAACCCGTTTTAAGAGAGGCCCTGCTGTGCACAGATTTTCAAACACCGGAATCAGAATAGTGGTCAGCCAATCAGGAAGCTGCGTGTGTGGGCCTGCGCTCTCGCTAGCGAGGTGGGAAGGGGGTGTAGAGGGGGGAGGGAGAGGGCGAAACGGCGGCGGCTGTCCACCCGGGAAGGGTTGGATTTGGGACGACGAAAAAATAAGTTCGGCCTATCGTTCAACCCCAAATTCTTCATTTTGATATTTTCCATCTTGCAGCAACGATTTAGAAATATATGCTGGGCAACAATTTTTATCACGCTGAGAGTTGAGGTTACTGTGTCACAAATGATCAATAAAACCAAAAGTGTCAAACGTTTGGTGAGAGGAAACTCGGTGCAGCCATCAGGCTTATCGACATGGAGTGACGATTCATAAGTGCGGCGGTGCAAAATCCACATTTTGAGATGAAACTCCAAACTTCTGTTGGAAACATTTAAAGAAAATGAAGAATTAGCTATTTATTGATTAAGGTTAATTTAGAATACATTGATCAAGGATCATTGGGGTGAATG
Organism: Hetaerina titia; assembly: GCA_037158775.1. NCBI lineage: Eukaryota > Metazoa > Arthropoda > Insecta > Odonata > Calopterygidae > Hetaerina > Hetaerina titia. The sequence continues at coordinate 59,060 of CM073769.1, forward strand.
AAGGATTGGAAATTCTTGGAAACGAATAATACCTTAATTACATATTTTTCCGATACATATATACTCTTTGTCATGCGGAAAAATGAGTCTCATATACCTCAGATTACGAAATTCTATTCAACACAGTGACCGTTACATAAAACAGCCGGCGACAAGCAAAAGATGAAGAACTGAAGGAAGTGACAAAGTGCCGGCTTAAAACTTGTTCGGAGTGTTACTGTGGATACATGACTACAGCATGTGCTCCCTCGAATGTTGTCACTATCGAACAAGATGAGTAAATGTACGTAATTGTGCTATGCGCTTAGGTACGTACGAACGCATGCTAACATGTAAATAGTGTGACCACTCAACTTCCGCCGTTTTTATATCTTAACTTAGCGTAGATATGTGATATGAAAAGTTTTATTCTATTATTATTAAAGACTCGTGAGTAGACCTAGTCTGAATATGAAAAAATTAAGTTTTTACAAAGCTAAAATTACTCTTAAAAACGTGCTCGTTAGATTTTCTTCTTTTTTCACTTGAATAGCACCCATACTCTAAGGCATGGTAACATCCGAAGGAGACAATAGAAGGAAGGAATGATGAGAAGAGTCACCGAGAACGATCAATAGTATGGCACGTCAAAATGTACCGTCAAGGTAACATTAATTACAGGATAATTTAAAACAGGTAACAGGTAATATCAATTGCACGCTCTACTTTTCGTCCCCAATTAACTGTTGCATATTTTAAAGCAACTGAGATCTCCACATGCGTATTTTCAATTTATTTTTCATGCTTCGAATGAAAGAGGGGACTTGGTTGTACATTGCGGGTCTCTGCAGTCTCTTACGGCCGAACAACAATGTGCCCATTGATGTCGAAGTTTCTCTCTCGATGGAGCGAGAAGTTCCATCAGAGGGAGACTCGGACAGTGCGAATTTCGCCACAGGGGAAGGCGCCACATCTCTGCACGCACCAATATCTGGTCCCCCCCTACCACACCCCCAATTTCCGCCCTCCAACCCGCCCACCCACTTTCCGCCAATCCATTAACCCCCCCCCCACGTCTATTTATATCTCCTTTCCGACTCCACCCCCACATCACATCTCTCCCCTCTCCGCCATTCTCACTCTCGTTCACGCGCACCCCCTTTGAACCGCCCCCACGGTTCCCCAACAACCTCCCTACCCTCTCTGCGACACTATTTTTGAAGTTCCGGGCGGGAGAGGGGGCGACTAATGAAGTGACGAGGCGGAGGCGAAGCGTGAAATGGACGATATTGATGGACGCAAGGACGGACGTACGTGGGGGGGCGGGGTTGCGAGGGAGGCAGGGGGGGGGAGCGCCCCCCGGATGACCTCCCCCCGCGTGTGCATCGCCGCGAGGTGTCCGTCAAAGAGGGAGAGGAGCAGCGGGAAGGTGACGGTGCCGGCGACGGGTGCGTCGCACCACTGCGGCCGCATATATAATTGCGTAATGACGGGCGGCACGTGTACGTGTGTGTATGTGTGGGGTTGGGGTCGCCCGGGGCGGTGGAGGGCAGGCGCCCCAACGCGCAGCATATACTTCGTACGGCGAGGGAACGAGCGAGGCCAGCACCGCGTTCGGCGAAAGTTTTCACAGGTGGAATAGCGGGGGAGGGGTGGGAAGATAGGGTTTGCATTGGGGGTGCAAGAGGAATGCGAATGAATACTGATTAAATCCTGGGGTCACACGTCAATCAAGGTATACTCTCGACGCATAGGACTCCCGATCTGGGTGCGTAGTTTTGTGGACTACCGTTTGATGACGTCAATTTTCTTTAATAAATCCGCACAAATCTATGTCATCACTCTCCACGTGTCAGATACGATGCCAGTGTGTCTTCCAGTCAATCGTGCTTGGTCCACCGACGATAGGCAGGAATCGGGTTGGGCGGATAGCTTGAAGAACGAAGGCATCGCTTTCGTCACATGTCATTATTGCACTCATTCATACATGTGTATCAGGTGGGTATGTTGCAGGAGGTGATTACCTACCAGTCTACTATTGACGCCAAATAACCCCTCCTCCCCATTGACGTGGTCAGACAACGTTATTCTGATCCCTTATCGGTCGTGGGAAAAATGACATAATTAATCTATCTGTTCTGTGCACTTACCCTCACTCTAATTTAATTTACATGATCCCTCCTACTGTAGTACGATGGTGGTAATAAAACATTTTCAACATCATCGCTGACGAGACACTCCTTCAATTTATGCAATAGATAAATCTGTGATTTGACCTTCGCTCCTTCGTTTCGCTTCCCAAGGTAGCTCCTCTAATAATTTTGACACCGGACTTAGTTTGTCATAAAAATGTTTCACAAATCTAGCTCCTCTACGCTGCACGCGATCCAATTCCGCAATCAATCATATTTCATGAGGATCCCAGATACGAGCTGAAAACTAATGCACACATGCTTGAAGACCACAGACAAAATGATAGGGTAGTTGATAGGTCTACCGTAAATCGTGGTAAAATTTCGTGGTTGCGAGCCTGGAAAAGCCATAATTGTTGATGAAACACGCAGCGGACGTCCGACCAATGCCACGAACGATAAACATCGCAAACTCATCGAGGATTTGATTCAAAATGACCGGTGAATCACTCAAAATCGTATCCGTATAGGTACGTGTCCGCTTCATAATTGAACAAGTGACAACGCTCGTCCACTCACATCGCGCGCAACTGGAGGCTCTGCGAAACCTGAAACCTGAACCGATTCCACACCCTCCTTATTCCCCCGATCTTCCGACTTGCGATTTTTATTTTTTTCCTCATCTCAAGAGACACCCCAAGGGTAATCATTACACCTCGGACGATGAGGTGAAGGCAGCAGTCAAGTCCTGGATTCGAGAAAAGTCGGAAGAGTTTTTCAGTGGCTGAAAGAAAAAACTTGTTACACGTTGGGAGAAATGTGTTAGCCTTAACGGTGACTATGTTGAAAAACAAATATATGATTGTAATAATTGTACTTTAAAGTACTTTTTGCCCGATCTTGCTATTTGTTTTTGTTCACGCTCTACAAGCATGTGTGCATTACTTTTCAGCCAACCCTTGTACTAGCAGCATATTTTAATTGAGGCCTAACCAGCGAAAGATAACACTACTCTTTATTTACCTTCTCGTCACATTTCCTCAATACTATTCCAATAAATCCTGATTTTTCGTTTGCTTGTGCACATACTATTTTTAAATACAACAGACCTTGAAGAATTCTGCATGTCCGGGTTTTCACCGCGTTGTTGTTTGAACCCAACAGTTTCGCCGAAGTTTCATCCGGCGTCTTCAGGTCGAAGATGAGGATTCAGATTTTGGCCGTCCTTATATAGGTGGTCCCGTCCGGGTGCTGCTCTCTGATTGGTCCTTTTTCGGAGGACTCTCTTCCACGCGTTATGGAGATGGTAGCCTTCATCTCTATTGAAATTCGCCGGGTTTTTGGCTATCTCAATAGCTTCTCTGATTAGGCGTGGGTAATATCTACTTTCTTTACTTATGATTGTAGCGTCATGGAATAGAATATCATGGCCGGGTTCACTCCATTTATGCTCGGAGATGGCCGAGAGGTGAAACTGTTTGTTCGTAGTAGCCCGGAGGTGTTCTTTCATCCTAACTTTCATAGCTCGGCATGTTTCCCCGATGTAGGCTTTCCCACATGAACACGGTACTTGATATACCCCTTCGTATAGGTCTTTCGAGATTTTGTCCTTCGGTCCGGGGAGCGCGTCCGCTATTTTCTTGGTGCAGTTGAACCTTGTCACCACGTCGTGCTTTTTAAGGATTCTGGCTATCTTCTCGGATGTTCCCGATACGAAGGGTATAGTGGCGTATGCCTTTGGGTCCGGTTCCGTCTGCTTGATTGACTTGTCAGAATCTCGTCTTCGCCTTTCTTCCCTGGCGGTCCTTTTTAGGACCATATCGTTCCGATAGCCGTTTTGTTTTAGTGCTCTCAGGAGATGTTTCTTTTCAGTCAGCAAAGAATCGGCGTCAGAGATTTCATACGCTCTGTGAACTAGTGTGTCCACCAAAGATGTCTTCTGGAGCGGATGGTGGTGAGAGGTTGCGTTTAGATAACGGTCGGTGTGCGACAGTTCACACAAACAAACAGTTTCACCTCTCGGCGATCTCCGAGCATAAATGGAGTGAACCCGGCCATGATATTCTATTCCATGACGCTACAATCATAAGTAAAGAAAGTAGATATTACCCACGCCTAATCAGAGAAGCTATTGAGATAGCATTTCAATAGAGATGAAGGCTACCATCTCCATAACGCGTGGAAGAGAGTCCTCCGAAAAAGGACCAATCAGAGAGCAGCACCCGGACGGGACCACCTATATAAGGACGGCCAAAATCTGAATCCTCACTGCCTCCTCACCAGGTCCGCACTGTTATACCCTTCCCCTCATGCATGCTCCCGGACCCAGACCTCCCGCTCATCCGCCCCCGTCGCAGAAGAAGAACAAAGAAGAATGAAGCAGAGGATGAAAGAAGAGTAAATTATAAATTATAAACTTATATGTGCAAAGTGATATGTAGTGCAAGTGAAGACGGTTCCAGTGCTAACGAGTTATTTATTCAAAAATTGTTTTACTTAAGTTTCTGTTTTTTTCCTTACGTTGTTATTGTTAATTCTCCGGTGGTCTGGCGGGGGTTTTACGGGTTTCCCTCCGCCCGCGGGCAAATGCCGGGCCGTTACCGCTCCCGTTGAAAAGAGATGTATTATTTCCGCAACCGCTTACTCTAAGCCTTTCCAATTGTTATTTTTCCACCCCGAAGAGGAGTTGTTCCTATAGCGGGGTTTCCGTATTGTTCTTGTACTTCCATGGTTTTCTTCTCAAATATCTTGTATTCTATGTCTTTACGGAAATAAAAACATTTAAAACTGAAACTGAAACTGAATCCTCATCTTCGACCTGAAGACGCCGGATGAAACTTCGGCGAAACTGTTGTCGGCTTCAAACAACAACGCGGTGAAAACCCGGACATGCAGAATTCTTCAAGCCACCGCCGCGAAAAATCTACGCAGCCATATACAACAGACCTTGTTGGAAAAGAATTCATATGTAAATTAGGATCGGTAAAGAGTATTGACTGATCCTTATTATTTTATGTATATTATGTCAACTTTCTGCGAAAATGTAGATGCAACGATTGGAATTAAACTGGAAATATCGCACCCGCCATAATATCGCAATGGCTAGACTATGTAAAAACGTAAAAAATATTGAAGAAATTAACACGGGATAGCATCTTATTTCCCTTGTCTACATACATCAAAGACCATCGGGGACATGTTCGCGAAATATTAAGGAAATCTAAACTCATTCAAAAATTCGATCCGGCTTTACCCACCCTGTGCGTCATCTGCTAACTCATCTCTCTCCACATTCGAGGCGTCGTGCGAAGGGCCAAGTATGAGGAAGTGCGAGTGTACCCTCCGACTACCTCAAAAACAGTGAAAAAACGAAGAGCGGACGGAGACCGTTCTAAGGCATCGACGTTGATTGCGCGAGAGAACCACAACGGGCCAGGACCCACAGCGAGGAAGCCCCACGATCGCCTCATCCAAATGCGGTTAGCTTTTTCGAGGTCTGTTTATGCGTTTCCATATATAAAAACTTGTGAGGGAAAAATGGAGGCATAAATATCTTGAATCGCTCGGCAATTATGAGCAATAGTCATTATGAACCAATTGTCTAAAATATTGAAAATTTGAATTTTTCAATGACTTTATCAGTCAAGTTACCACAGGCAATAAACCTACACAAGAATTTGAAATGAATTTTCAGCAGTCATATTTAAGTGAAATGCCTGGTTTTAGATTTAGACCGAGGAATTATCTCACTGCAGAAGATTCGGGAAAGGAAGAAGGAAGTCGGTTACGGTCGCTCCTACTTCAGCCCACATTTTATGAGACGGTAATTTTAAAAGTTCTCGGAATGGAATAGAAATAAACCACTTAACCTCAGTGAAACTTTTTTCATTTTTTAATGCTGTTTCCCTGTACACTAATGCACTTGATTCAGCGACGTTCCAATTTCTTGATCCCATCTCGAAACTTAGACCTTCCGGCCTGCAAAATACCCGTCTATCTCGGCTGTTAGTTCTTTGTTTGAAGAGAATCTCCGTCCACCGAGGTAAAATTTGAGCTTGGGGAAGAGGTAGAAATCTGATGGAGTCAAATCAGGGGAATAAGCCGGGTGTGGCTGCAATTCGTATCTTATTTCACGTATTTTTGACATGGCAACGACACTTGTGTGTGGGCGTGCATTGTCTCGACGAAAAATGACTATCTTCCTTGTCAAACCTGGCGTTTCTTCGTGGATCTTTTGCTTCCCTTTCGCATTCCAGAAAACTAAAGCCATCACATATCTGGCTGACCGCATTGTCTTTGCTTTCTTTGGCGGTGGTGAATCAACATGTTTCCACTGGTTTGACTACTGCTTTGTCTCTGGGATATAGTAGTGCCCTCGAGTTTCATCTGTGTTCACAAACTGTTGCAGAAAATTAGTTGGTTCCTCTTAAAACGGGTCAAACATTGTTCGGAAACTCAGTGAAGTAGTAATCAGTAAAGAAAATCAGTAAAACAGTCAGGATTATAGGATCAGTCAGGATAAGTTGAAGTTTTAAAACGTTTATTTTTTACCAATCCTGTCACAATTATCTATTTCTCATTTTTTTGCATTGAACATGTAATATTTGTACCATTCGTTTTCAATCAGAAGACTTACAATGTCCAAATAACATATGCTCACTTAAAATTGACTCGCAGCATTGCAATTTCGAGAAACCGACTCCAGGTGTCATTTCCTATGATTGATTTATACGAGACCCTGATGAAGTCAAATTTTGCTAAATTTCATTTAATTATGCAGTTAGAAGAGAATATCGAACTTATGGTGAGCTCTCATGGAAAATAGTTCCGAGTGACGACAGCTCATTAGCAAGATTCTAGTACTTGGGCTAAAAGAGTAGTTTAGCAAGTACCAGCTCTCAGCCTAGGCTAGAACTCTAGTACTTGGGCCAAAAGAGGTTTTTGCTGGCAATACCACGTGATAAAAAGGCAATATTCAAACGGACCCTTCGGTAAGGTTTTTCGCCCTGTGAAAGCATTCGTAACTTGAATTAATACCCGAGATTCGATGCCGGGATTTTCCATCCTGTGATTTTCGAGAGAATTTCTTTCCGGGATCGAGGTTTTTAAATCGAGGAAAATCTCGGGATTCTCCCTTATGCCGGGGGTAAAGGTTAAGGGGCAGCCATAAATCCATAACTGGACGGATAAATGTCTAACTATAGAGTAGCTAAGTGGACATCATTTCAGCGATATCGATGTTCTTCACGTAGAAGAAAATTGTAGTGCGCTTCACCTTTTACAATAAAGAATGTTTGCTTTTACAGATGAGTGCAAACTAATAAATAAAGTTTAAATTATATATTATAGTTCATTATATTATACAATAATAAATAAGACTACAATACTATAGTATATCACAGTTCAAGGAAAAGCTACAAATTAATCCATCCCGTGCCGACCGTGAACTGGCGTCGGCGAATAGAGCTGGGATGCCCTGCACCCAGGGAGACATGCCGAAGGAGCTCAATTGTGTTCTCCGAGACGTCAGCAACAGTAATTAATGAGTTAGGCTTAACAAACGCCTCTAATATGTAAAACAATAATCCATTTGAAAGGGAGTTTCTGTTCCATTGACACTGCTCACATAGCAACTGTAATCAAGTAACCAGGGACTCAAAAGAGCACACCGTAAATTTGGTGAGGATCAAATGGAGAATAATTGAAACTATTTCTAGTAAAACTGTTACCTCGAGGAGCAGGGTGACTCGGTGAGAGGACGACGCCCAGCGTCAACTGAGTGGGCGATCGCTTTGTTTGCAGAGGCGTCGGCGCCACGAAGCGTCTGCCCATCCCGCTCGCCTTTGAAGCGTATAAATGCCGATATTGGAATGCGTTTTCTCGGAAATAATTTTATCTCGAACGAATTCTCTTTGACCTCACTACCAAAATGTTTCGTTTCTATCGGGACACAGGCTAATCAAATTAAAGACAAATGGCAAGGTTGCATGCATGTAATCCAGTAATACTTTCATGTATCAAAGATGTAGTTCAACTAGATTAAACCAAATGTTACACAAAGAGATACATTGCACTCAATATCAACTTCATCGGGCTTGTGTGCGATTATACGATATTTATCGCCGTTAAACGAATTCTGGTCAAAAGTTATTTAAAGGTTATTTAAAGGCTTAAGGTCAAGATATTAAGACAAGATGTCATGACATTTAAAATACTGACAAAGCTATAAAAGCAATGAATTATATTGGTAGCAATTTAAAAATACTGGCATTATTTAGAGAAAAAACCGAGGAGCGCATATAAACCCGTGGTAAAACGTTTTGTTGCTTAGGTAAAACTAAAATTTTATTTTTAATTTTACGGCATACCTTAGGAGTGATAACTAAAATTCCTGCGTAAGATTGCTTCCGTAAGCAGAATTTGGTTTTTTGATACGTCAAATATTAGTTGCCTTCCACTGAGTTTGGACAGAGAGTTTGCTGTTAGTATTGTGTACGTATAGAAGTACATGTATATGCATATATATATATATAATATATATATTTTTTTATAAACACTGATATAGATGTTTAAAACATAGAAACACAGAGAAAGGACACTCACATATGTAGGTTTGACATTTCGACGGCACGACCGTCATTATCAGAATTTTTGCGTCGGCGAAGAGCGTTCCATTTCGAATTTATATATATATATATATATATATATATATATATATATATATATATATATATATATATATATATATATATATATATATATATATATATATATATATATATATATATATATATAGAATACACAGTAATCAACCACAGTAAACCCGAACCATAAACACAGTAATCAACCCGAAGGTCGGTTTAGTAGGTGATGGTAGAGCTCACCCATGTACCAAGCCCGACGGCGTGTGAATATTCACACATCAGGGTAGGGGGGCCAGTTCCTTTCCCTGCGCCGGTTATGGTTTCCAAGGAAGATCTGGTACCCGAAAAATCAACTAGCTTGGGTGGAGCTGCAGGTGCCCAAAGTGCCTTGCCCGGGAATCGAACCCAGGACCCTCTGGTCAGCAGTCCAACGCTCTACCCGCTAGACCACCGCGACCCGCATATATATATATATATATATATATATATAAAACCATAAACACAGTAATCAACCCGAAGGTCGGTTTAGTAGGTGATGGTAGATCTCACCCATATACCAAGCCCGACGGCGTGTGAATATTCACACATCAGGGTAGGGGGGCCAGTTCCTTTCCCTGTGCCGGTTATGGTTTCCCAGGAAGATCTGGTACCCGAAAAATCACATAGCTTGGGTGGAGCTGCAGGTGCCCAGAGTGTCTTGCCCGGGAATCGAACCCGGGTCCCTCCGGTCAGTAGTCCAACGCTCTACCCACTGGACTACCGCATATATATATATATATATATTTGGACGGCACAATAGAACACAGAATAAAGCAGATAACACGTAAAAGAACACTCACATTGTAGATTTTTTGAGCTTTCGGCCTACTCCGAGGCCTTCTTTAGGACATACCTGAAGAAGGCCTCGGAGTAGGTCGAAAGCTCAAATAATCTACAATGTGAGTGTTCTTTCACGTGTTATCTGCTTTATTCTGTGTTCTATTGTGCCTTCCAAATGTTGCAAGGGTTATGCGTCAGCACAATCAATTGCAAGGGTTGTGCGTCAGCACAATCAAACTCTTGGAAACCACCACCGCGACCACCGGCTAATCAGTCCGGAGGCTGATACCGGGAGAACGTTTGTGTTTCAGGAGCGGAGTCACGAGTGATTCCCCCGGCCCTGCCGTACGCCACAAGAGAGGCTACCCTTTGTACCCTGAGCTCCGATAAAAGGGTGACCATCCTCGGCAGACGAGGCGGCCCTCCAGTGTGATTCTGATAGCCCATAACCTCGGACCAGCCGTGCTCCGCTCGGAATTCGGTCCACGCCCGCTCCATATCCCCGCTTCCCCGGACCAGCCCCGCTACGTAAGGGTTCGGTCCCTTCCTCACCGAGACTTCCAGTCCAGCTCACGCGAGTTACCGGTCTACATCCCATCCCCCTGCCGGTTCCTTCCGACGACTCGACGCCGACGCTGGTCACCCTTCAACTCGGTCAATCCTCTTGTCCTTCTGTAAGTACCTACCCAAGTCTTCCCTTCACCTTCCTACTCTCTCACTGCATTATTCCATGAGCTGTGTACCGCCATACTGTAACACCTATTACGCACTAAAAAATACCTGTACTGACGACCGCTCTTGTTATTTAATGCATACCCTCAACCCTTGTTGTCGCGGAGTTGGAGCGCTGCGACACAAAAGTTATATTGCTCTCGTGAGTGCTTCCGCATCATCGATAAATATATATATACACACACAGATCCATATATACATATGCATTATATATCATGTAATTCAATGTAAGTAGACAATAATATTCAAGTCATATCAAATACGAAATGCTGCTGGACTTAAAATATGGAGTCCAAACCACTGCTTTCTTGGGATTCACTTGCTTAATAGTAAAATGTCTATTGTCATCAAACATGAATGGGTACTCACTTGAGTAAATTTCATTGGCTAATACTGATATTATTTCAGTCAAGAATAATTCCAAATCTTGATGGCTGACATTTGCAAGACAATTTCCAAAAGCGCGTTTCCCGCGCATTGATTACGCTTCAAAGAGAGCAACGAAATTCGATGTTTGATCTTTGTGATTGCAAGTCGGTTTTCAGATTACTTATTATTTTTATACACTTAAATTTATTTCCGATACAAATTTTTTCAACAGAAATATTGTATTTTATATTCGAGTAAAAATATCCCCTTTCCCTCTAGTACATTTATTTTCTTCAATTATTTCTATAGAAAGATATCAAAATAAAGTAAGAAGTGCAAGATGTGGTAGGGGAAAGGATTGGGTGGTTGGGAGGACGTACTTCTAAGAAGGTATGACAAGCGAATGGAAGGCATACTGAGAGAGACAATGGAATGCGGAAAACTGGGATAGAAAAGGGAGAAGGTTGAGCAAAAGACACACAGGTTGGAAGGGATAAGCCACACTGAACGGAATGGAGGGAGAAGTGAAACAAAGTTAATGAATGGATTATTGTTAATCGGTATTTGAATTTATTTAGTACCCTTTGAGACCGGTGCTGGAAGTGTGATTGCGCGTAGTCCCTCGGTTCATCAACAACATGCCTCTGGTCGATAGACTACCGTTCATTTTACCCCCGTGATTGCAGGTAAATCGCATTAGCTTGGGCACGTAAACTGGGGTGCATGCCGCCGCGCCAAGTGAAGGAGGCATCGGGAGGTAATCTCGATTATAGATTGACCGTCACCGGGAGGGGTGGGCATCTCCTCACCATCCCCCGCCCCCCGTCAACGTCGCCGTCAATCTCGCGGGGCGCACCTCGCGCCCACCGAACGGAGGGCCGGGCCGGAAGCGGCCGCAACCCTCCCCGCGCCTTAACTCAAGAGCCAGATCTCACACTTCGCCGCCTCGGGGTGCGTGTTAAACTCATCACCCTGCGGGGTCTGGATCGAGGGGGAGGGGCCCGCGGAAAGAGCCCCGCTCGGGTTCCCAGGACCCGGAATACAAATGAATCATCTTGGAAACAGCCTTTAAGGCCGCAGTAGATGGTTAACACCATGGACCCTATGGGTCCTGCCTCCATCACTTATCGTCTTTAATTTCCCAACCTTGAAGGAATTGCCTTCGCGGCGAAAAGAAGACAAAGTTCGCCGCTTCTCTTCGGGCGGTAATTATTGCGAGAAGGGTTCGAAAAGCGGAGGTGATTTCCGACGTGAAGTGAGCGATCGGAATATTTATCTTCGGTGGATTAAGTGCTGCGGAAACCCAGAGCCAGGAGTAATCCTCACGGGCGGTGAGGAAGGCGTGCTTGGGACTCCAGTCGCCTCCGTGGGCTTTCGCCCGCTCTCAAGAATTGGACCTCCCGTCGCCAGGAGAGTGCGCCGCGCGTGCGTGACTCAGTGTTTATACACTCCCTGTCTATAATTGGATATCCGCGACACCACCTCTCCTCCCAATAGGGCCGTCGCCGACCCCCTGGACCACGGCAGGCAGCAGCGATAATTGCATCACCCTCACATTCGTTTCTTCTCTCGATTCAGATGTAATAACCAATGGGGCCGAGGTATTGGTTAACAAATCATTTAAAGTGAACGTGTCCCAATGGGAGTGCATTTAAAGGGTCGTATAAAAGATTTTTTGAGGGAAACCACCGCTAACCTTTAGAAGCTCAAACGAAAGAGATGGGTGCAATAACGATTAGGAATTCAACGTTTTATCGGTGAAGCAATTTCTCTCATTTTATTTCCCCTCCTTGTACAACAACCTTGACATGGTGGACGGTCTCTTTCTTCCCATGACCACAAGGGCTGTGCTGACGGAAGTAGTGCTATATTGATCCTGGTAAGGTCACCCATGCCAGATAGGCATAATTGACCCTAACAGGAGGTATAAAATGGGTAGGAGCTTGCTGCGTCTGATACTCGGTGCGGCGGCTGCAAACCGCCTGTCCTGCTGACCCCAGAGGTTCTCCAAAGAAGTGTCATCGAACCTCTTTTATTCCTACTTTATGTTAACGACATTGACTCCGTAGTCACTCGTAAGATACGTCTATTAACCGACGATTCATTGGTTTTCATTTGATTGGTTTTCATTCATTCATTTTCATTGATTCATTGGATTATCATTTACCGTTATCCGTGATCCTGAGGAGACAGCGTTTTTGTCCGATGAAATTAATGCTAGACAACGCTGGTGTGACACTTGGAAATTAGAACTAAACTTCATTTTTGGAAAAAGAGAAATTCCCACCCGAACGCCCACTGTATTGGGAACCCCGAAATGGAATGCGTACAGGGTTCGTCCGGAATATAAGTGTACTGAGCTCAGGAAAAAAAAATTATTACACTTTTACATATCTTAAGCTAATATTCCTCAAAATAGGACCCTTGTGAGTCGATACACTTGTTCCAGCGGCGTTCCCATTCCTGGAACGCTCCCGCGAAGGCATCATCGGGAACCTCTCGAAGACACGTCGTCACGGCCTTATTGACGGCGTCCAAAGTCCCGTATCGCGTTCCTTTCAAACTCCTCTTTATCTTCGGGAACAGAAAAAAGTCCGGTGGTGCCAAGTCCGGGCTGTAGGGCGGGTGCGGCAGCGTTGCCACGCCGTGCTTGGCCAAGAAGTCCGACACGAAAAGCGCGGTGTGAGACGGCGCATTGTCGTGATGCAGCCGCCAGATGTTTTTGATCGCTGGCCGGACGCGGGCGACTCGTTTTCGAAGCCTGTCGAGCACTTGGACGTAAAATGCAGCATTTACAGTTTGTCGTTCAGGTACAAATTCGTAGTGGACGACTCCCCTTTTGTCAAAAAAGACAATGAGCATCGCCGTGATCCGAGATTTGCTCATGCGAGCTTTCTTTTGACGGGGTGATGATGGGGTGTGCCACTCCGCACTTTGTCTCTTCGAATCCGGGTCGTACTCAAAGACCCACGTCTCGTCACCCGAAACAACGTTCTCTAAAAAATGTGGATCATTTTTGCAGTGATCCGCAAGTTGTGTCGCGATTTCCAAACGATTGAGTCTTTGATCATCACTGAGCACTTTTGGCACCAACTTTGCACAAATTTTTTGCATCTGTAATTGGTCCCTAATAATCTCGTGCACTATTGTTTTTGGCACATTACACTGCTCGCTATCATCCGAACACTAAGACGACGATCAGAGTTCAGTACATCGCGAACTTTTCGCACATTTTCGTCGGTGAGTGTCGTTGATGGGCGTCCAGGCCGTGGTTCGTCGTCGACCTCTTCTCTGCCCTCCACGAACATCTTGTGCCACCGAAAGATCATGTTTCTGGACATGGCTGACTCCCCGTAAGCCTGGTTAATCATACCGACAGTTTCGGTAGACGATTTCCCAAGCTTTACCGCAACTTTGATGGAATAACGCTGCTCCAAAAACTTCGGCATCGCGTTCCGTGACGTGGGTCGAGCGTGGAGTTTCGCGCTAACAGAGCTCCTTACTACACCACAGCTCAGAGCCGACTGCCTTTTTCAGCGTCGCTTGCCAACATACCCCCCTCCAATCGCAGCCCGTCAGAGCGGTGCTGGGCGCGCCTGGAGCGGCGGGAAAAAATCAGTACACTTATGTTCCGGACGAACCCTGTAGACTCAATCAAATACCTAGGCATTACCCTCACTCACGATATCTCCTGGGTGAAACACAAACTGGGAATATGTGGACAAGCTAACAAAAGATTAGGATTTATTCGAAGAGTACTATGTAAATATGATGAAAAGTTCAAAGAGAAATGTTATTTGTCGTTGGTGTCGTTGGTGAGAGCTCATTTAAAATATGGTACATGTTTATGGGATCCTCACGAATTTTGATTAATTGCCGAATTGGATCGCGTGCAGCGCAGATGAGCTAGATTTGTAAAACGTTTTTTTGATATTAGTATTAATTATTATCATTATTAATATTAGAACGGCTAGACTGGGAACCACTATCACCTGGGCGAAGGTTAAATTGCAAATTGAAGGTCTTGCATTAATTGGAAGGAAGTCTCTTTAGCAGTGATGCTGAAGATGTATCATTACTCCCATCGTACTACGGTAGGAGAGTTCATGCCGATAAATTTAGAGAGAAAAAATGTAGATCAGATACATTTCAGATGTCATTTTTTCCACGATTGATAGGGGATCATAATAACATTGTCCGACCAGTGTAGGGTCATGTACGGTCAATGTAAATATTAGTCTGGTGTGTATTTTCCCCCTGCTACACACCCTAGCGGTGGCTTGCAGGATACATAAATAAATAATAAATTTCATTAAAAGAAATTAAATCGAAGAAGAACTGGTAGAGGTAGATAACATCCCCACGGAACTATTTAAACCATTAGGAAATTGTGGGAGGATGATTTTCTATGGAATTATACGTGCGAGTAGGAGAAAGGAATTTGGCCGAAAAATGTTGTGGCGTGTGGCGGGGGGTGTCAGGGCACCACCCGTTCTTAACCCTGAAATGAAAAGGATGCCATATTTGAGCACTACAGAACATTAAGTTCTATTTCAGCTAAATTCAGCTAATTCAGCTTCGACTCAGCTAACATCTACATCTACATAAGTGGTTCTCAAGATCATAAATAATATGGTGGAGAGCAAGGCAAATAATTACTTAGGAAATTACCACTTTGGATTCAGGAAGGGGAGAGGCACCTGTACCCTTGCAGTAATGAGATTAAAAATATAAAGGAGCATGCAGTACAATCAAGATGTGTACGTCTGTTTCGTTGATTTTTTAAAGGTGTTTAATAGGGTAAATAGTGTAGAATTAATGAATTTATTGTAAAAGATAGCAGCAGATTGGGGGGGATAGGAGACTTATATTTAATCTGTACATGTCACAGGTTGCTCAAGTGCGAGTGGGGGATGAAATGTCGGGATGGGAAGTGTAAGGAAGAGGAATCAGGCAGTGAAATGAGAAAAACTAATGGCTATATTGCAGATAATAGGAATAGACTGGAGGGACAGGAGACTGATCCGCAACCTGTACATGTCTCAGACTGCTCAGGTGCGAGTGGGGAACGGAGAGTCCGGATGGGCAGTGTTAGGAAGAGGTGTAAGGCAGGGTTACCCATTGTCACCGGTGCTGTTCAACGCATATGTGGAGGACGTGGTTAAAGAGGCATGGGATGAACTGGAATTAGGAAATAAAATCGGAGGACAATTAGTAAAATCAGTTAGTTTTGTGGATGATTGCCCTTTAGTTTGTCAGTCAGCCAAGAAGTTGCAAATATTGCTGAGCGCATTGGAAGGTCAGTACGATAGGTTTGGAATGAGAATAAAGTAAACAAAACAAATATTTTCGAGATAAAGGAGGCAAAGTTAAATATTACATACAATAGGAGTTCATAAGCTAGAACAGGTGGAACAAGTTGCGAGTTTGTGTTCTGGACCAAAGTAGCCAAGGTAGTAGTGACACAAGACGAAGAATGTTATTAGGCAAGGAAGATTTCACAAGCAGGGCAATTAACGATAGGCACTTTGAGTAAAGGTACCAAGCAAGGGCTCGGCAAAACTTAAATATGGAGCGTGGTTTTGTACGGCGCGGAAACATTGTCATTGAAGCTGAATGATTGACATAGATTGGAAGCGTTTGAAATGTGGGTGTGAAGAAGGATGGAGAAGGTGAAATGGACGCAGAGTAAAACAACGAGGGTATGACAGGGGAGGAGTGAGGATTGTGGGAAGAAATGCAAAGGAAGTGGTTTCATGGATACCGAGCATTTTGATTGGAATTCAGAAGTTAAAGACTGCAATGTATAGAGGACGTTGGACGAACAAGAAAAGGGTAGGAATAGAATGAGGACGAGTATATTGGCCGGAAGGAAGTGTGCGTAATCGAAGACGATTTGCTGCAGTGTGGAGTGTCAGGTTGTGCATTCTTAATCGAAGAAATCGAGGCTAAGAAATGTAGACATTTTCGGTCTCTATCCATTCAAAACCTACCTTAAACAGTAGACCATAAATAATAATAATAAAAGAGGATGGCGGATAGAGAATTACGGACATAAAGAAAATGGCATGGCATATGAAGAATGGCAAAATGAATTAATTAAAACTGTATTAGGTAAGAAATGGGTTACACAGAGACGGGGTTTCCATTACAGGAAGCTAAAATAAGACTATTACGGATAAAAAGATTATTGTAGCCTTCAATGTGGCAGAGTTATATCTGGCTCGGAAACTTGGTCGTTGAGGCAGAAGGAAAACCGTAGATCTGTGGTCTCTGAAATGTGTGAGTGGAGAAGAAAAACGTATAATGGACGGAAAGGAATGGAGTAAATTCTGGGAGGTAATGGGATGGTGAAGATTTTAAAAAGGGGATAATGTTGGGAAAACGAGAACGACGGAGGAAAAGAATAGTCAATTAGAATGGAATTAAGAGGGGTAGGAAGAGAGTAAAGATAAATACTCAGTTACTTTAATATGTACTTCCAATTTTAAGGATATTTTGTGCAAGGCTTAGGGGCAGTGTGGTCAATCCAAAACCCCCGGTACTTGCTACACTGCTGCTAATAACAATTTTTGATTTTATACGTCCTCCTGCACACCCTGGGCATCCTGGATTAAGTGACGTCACAACATATGCCGTGTTGCCAGCTTCCGCTTTGACAAATTGCAAACACTGCTCACGGAGGCGATTTGTGCGCTCCACGATTTTTGGACTCGACCGAGTTTTAAGAGGAAACAGAATTGGGAAGTTGCTGCTGATATATAAATCACATCGATTTCATCTGTACACTTAAATATTAGGTGAACATAAAAGAATATCCTTTTCAAGTATAGATTACTAGTAGACTATAGTAGTACACTAGCAGAGTACAAAAGAAAATCCTTTTCAAGTAGAGACTACTTCGTTGATTAGGACACATATTTTTAGCGTAGGGAACATGGCTAAATTCTGCCAAGCGGGTAATATAAAGATCGGCGGGTATTTCATGTTTTCGACAGAAAAATGTCATGTTTCAGGATATTAATTATTCACTTTAGATCCACCAACTAGTAAGGTCAATGGATCTTTTACTTACAGTTACGCCGAGCAATGGAAATGTAATGCAACAGTAGTCCGGCGAAGATCCAATCGCACGAATAGCAGTGGGTGAAATTAACGCTGGTTTGGAAATAGATTGATTAACCGCTGGCATGCAAACGGTTTGAACGTCTTTTCTTTTGTTTTTAATGAATGTTTGTTTCCTTTTCTTAACACTTTAACCACCCTTCCTCTACCTTTTACCTTACCTATCCAACTTGGTGTTTTCTCACCCTGCCAAACACCTTTTTGGTGGATCGTGGGGTATTTATGTAGTCATAGATGCATACGAGTTAATAGCTGCTATAAGAATTAATATGTAACTTAGTTACTACTCATACTTAATGTTAGCTTAACAAGTATCAATACAAAAATATCAGTCGTTTATAACCAAGAATACCGATTTCTCATTGAGAAAACACTGATCTCTGCTCCGTAGGGAAGGAGGGGATGTGGGGCGGGGTAGGGGTTGCGATGGCGGAGGTGTGGAGGAGAAGTTGAGAGAGTGGAGGGGTGTGGAATGCGGGCGGGGGTTCCGGGTGCACCTTTTAAAGGGTGGACGGGGAGGGAAGGGGGCGGGTGAATCAAGACAAATGCTCGGAGGCATCTGTCTTCTTCCTCCGCGCCATCTGCCTCGCGTCTCTCGGGGAGCGTGTCCCTTATTTTAACTCGCATTAAACCTCTCTCCCCCCTCACCCTCTCGCCGCGCCGTAGAGATTCACGCGACCCGGCTCTCACCCTCGCAGGGGCGGCCCACCGCTCCTCGCGCCCGGCGGTGGCTCTCCCCTCCGCAAATCGAGACGCCCACCGGGACAAGAAGAGCCCACACCGCTCTAAGGCATTCGTCCTAGTTGTTCACGGTTGTGGGGGCCTAGCTCCAAAGGAAATGCTTTCTTTCCAAATGATCAACGTGGGAGTAGTTTAATCCCGAAGGGGCGTGGGAGGCGCTGGAGAAATTCACCCTTTCGTTGTTCCATTATTATCGTTTGCTAGTCTACCGTATTAAGGTATATTTTTAATAGACACTGACTGAACAGGGGTACATTCCCAGGACAAAACTTGACACCCCGCACTACAACAAACTGTTCATCAATTTCGCATACATTCTATCTCCCTTTTTTCGATCCAACATTCCTATATATTTTTCCTACTTCTAACTCGATTTCCCAACGTCCTTTCTTCTTATCACAGTCGTCAGTATTCCATCGCTATCAAAATGCTCTGAAACTAACTTGTTTGAAGGGAAAATATTTCCTTTGTCAATTAATAATTTTCTTCGGACACCACTTTGATTGTTTTCGCGGATTTTCCCTTCTTACTACCCGACTGTACTTTCACTTTCCGGTGCAGCGGATCCATTTCTCACTTTCTCTGAAAACGCTCTCAAATCTCGCTATATTTTTGTTAGGTGTAAATCCTAAAGTCAATATTGATTTTTAAGAACTCTATGCCGAAATTTTTGTAAAAAGTTTCTTCAAAATCAATATTGGCTATAGGATTGTCACCTTAGAAGTTCACAGCCAATAGTTGACTCGCTCTTGGTTTTTCGCAAGGCGCCTCGGGAAACCTGGCCTTCGCTTTCGCCCCCGCTGGAGAGAAGAGTCCAACGAGGACGTACGAATTAAGGCAAAGAAGTAACTCTATTGATTCGCCTGAAACATCATGCTCGTATCGATGAATTCGATATCAATTCAGAAGGCGCACGCGTCCGTCCGTTTCCACTTGGGAATGGTAGACTGACAAATCACGTGCACCTATGTGCTACGGGATCGCTAGACTCAAGAACTCAATCCTGTCTGATCGAATGAAGAAGCCTGTGGGACGTCACTCATAACGGCGGCATACGTGGACGCCCACGGACTATTTGAGGATGTCCATGTATCTGAATCGGAAATTTAATTTTCTGCGAAGCGCACGTGGTTTTAAGGTCGTTGGAACGGTATTTAAAACATGAAAATGTGCAAATTCAATGATGCACTTAAGGCTTTATGAAATGTTATGATTACACTATGAATTGACGATAATAAGCTCCACTATATTCGTATCTCTATCGGACGAGGGAAAATATCTGTACGGAGACGAATGGAAGGAAATAGAAACCAATTAAACAGTCTTAAGTACGTATCATATATACAAGGTCTGTGCAAAAAAATATGAGACTGCGAGTCAGTGAGGTGTCACCTTCCAGTGACGTCTGTAAAAAGTAAAACACCACCTTGCTCCCGGTCCTATCTCACTCGACTTGCCTTCGCACAACAGCGATTATTGTCTGAGCTTGTACAAGTTTGCTGTAATCAAATATTTAGTCAAACAGTTTCATCATTTTTTGAGAAGACATTTTAATGCATTTTCAAAATAAACGTTCCACAGAATATTATTGTTGAAGAATAAGAGAAAATAATAGGTGACTTATTTTCTAGTACTTTCCACCATAATGCATTGCTCAAAGACGACTCAAATATACAAAATCATAATGCTATACATAGCCATCTTGTGGGCGTAGTGATTGTGAATGAAAATGTTGCAGATCGAGAAAAGCGGCGGCGATTAATAGGTTCCTGCGCAGATGCGCGCGCGCAAATGGCAGTGCGACGACGGACGACCTTCGGGGTCTGACTGCGGTGGCGGCGGTCCACAGCGCCACATTCAGAGGTTCCCCCGCAACCACCCCACGCCCCCCACCTAGCACCTGCAACAGAAGGCACTCGGAAGAGTTCCGCCGACCGCCACGGTGCAGCGCGGCCGTCGCCAAATCCTCGGTCGTCGGAGGGCCGCTCGCAGCCGCCCTCCCTCCCGGCCCCAACATCTTTACTCTCACCTCAGACAAGTGGGCATTGATCGGACGGGAGGAGCCAGGAGAAGAGGCGGATGGTGGGGGGTGGCGCCCTCGAGGCAGGGGGGCCTTTCCCAACGTCCCCCGCACAATTGATCCGAGACGGGTGCGATATGGGAGCACCGGGAGCCAAGTGGAGGATGAGGAGGCAGGGCGGGTGTCCTCCATGGCCTGGTGCCGCCCCCTGGCACTCGATGAGCTCATATCATCCAGCATCGACGGAACTATTCCCTAGTAACGCTCCCTTGGGCCCGACATCCGTGCATCCCCCCCTTGACGTGGGAGGCCATTTGGGGCCCTGACCTCGCCCATCACCCCAGCCTCCCCTCTCCTGCCACTCCACCCACCCACCGCCCCTCACGAACCCAACAGCCCTCGCATTGCTGACATGCCCAAGCAGTGGCAGCCTCTTGCGCGAAGGACGTATGCCACCGGGCTTCCCCGGTGGGCAGGGACACTATTTCTCATGGCATACATACACTGAGATAGACGACCTGGCCATCGCCAAAACGACAACTTTTCACTTCACTCACCACCCCTCGAGTACCACCTCTAGATCGGGCTGGACCGCGGAACAGCGAGTACACTCCGGGGACACTTCCCAAAAACCTTTCTTTCTTTATTAATTAAAATTGGCAATTTTCCACAAAATAAAATTTTTATTAATACGATCGGTTTCGATGTAACTACATCATATTCTGGTAACATTCATTACTCATTGTCTACTGTATATGCTGAAAAGCAAGTAAGGGAAGGGTAGTGGAAAATGGGGGAAAGAGGGAGGGGAGGTGGAACGTGGGCCACGTGGGTGACATATGAGAGGGGGAGGAGAAAAGGTGCGGGGGAGGAGAAAGGGATGGGGGGGGGGAAACAACACAGTCCGGAAAAACCTCGTGACTGGATGGAGGGGGTGTCTCGTTGAGGGTGAACCCTCGGTGCGGTGCCAAGCTCCTAGGGCCGTGGAGAAAGGGGATGAGACCGAGGTTTCCCCCGTCAGTGACCGGCCACAGGTATCCATGCACAAAGAAGTGTGCGAAACGGAGTAAAGATTCGGGGACAGTGATCCCACTTTTTTCCACTACCCTCCCCTTACTTGCTTTTCAGCACATATAGTAGACAATGAGAAATTACTGTTACCAGAATATGATATAGTTACATCGAAACCGGTCGTATTAATAAAAATTTTGTTTTGTGGAAAATTGCCAATTTTAATTAATCATGAGATTCCACCATATCACGACTGAAACGTCTCTTTTTATTGCTTCCTTTAGCCCCTCGTCGCTACCCATAGGTACACGAATTACAACAGGGAGTAGAATAGTGCGATTTTCATTACTATCGGTCATCTACATGTAGGTAGGGTGGGTCGTAATACATTTACTTGCATCTCTTTCAAAAACACAACCCGGTATCAGACACGACCTTAAGCCCCTCTTCCATTCCGCATTCCTCTTTTCTCCATTCATTCCGTCCAACATCCCTATCCCATTTCCGCCCCTTCCTCGTTTGCCTAACTCCCCCCCATTATAGTATTCAACATCTCATATTTAATAAAAACGCTTTGAATTCATCTTTACTGCCTTCTTTGAATCACTCCCTACAAACCCCTCTCCTCGCCCTCCATACCTATTAAATCTTCACTTATTTTCCTTTCTGTCCATTACGCCTTTTCCATCCTTCTCCACACTAACAGTTCATAAGACTCCAATAAAGGCCTATCGTCTTGCTTCAATAAATATGTTTCCAAGCCATTGAAAAAAGGCTCATCAAAACTATAAAATTGAGCGTGGTTTTGTAAGGCGCGGAGACATAATCATTGAAGGAGGAAGACAAACGTGGAGTGGAGGTTTTTGCAATGCGTGTGGAGAAGGATAAATAAGATGAAAGCCACAGAATTAAAAACAAACGCAGAAGTGATATTGGCATGGGATGAGAATAAATATAAATAAAATAAACGTTAGTTAGTTTTCTAGAAATAGAAAAGCTAAGCTAAAGGTTAAAATAGTAAGGCCAAAACTAGAGCAGGTGGAACAGTTCGTCTATCTCGGTAATGTCTTTGGCCAAAATGATCTAAGTAGCAGAGACATTAGGAGAAGATTTACATAAATAAAAGGCTATCGCATGAAGAAGGGGGTTGACGATTAGCACTTAAAATAAGGATGTTAAGAAACGCTTGTCTTAACCTTGATATGGAGGGTAGTTTTTAATGGTGCGGAAGCATGGTCATTGAAGCAGGAAGATAGGCATAGATTTGAGTAATTTGTAAAGTGGGTTTGGATGGAGACGGTTAAGTGAAGTCACACAAAGTGAAGGATACTAAATTTAAAGCAAACGAAGACGTCCTAGGCATGGTGGAGGAGGAGAGAAGATTGTTTTTATTGATTTATTTAACAACTTAATTGGGTGAGACTGAGACTTTATAGTCCCTTCTTTCACCTAACCCTTAGGCATTATATTGAAGACAATTACAAACACCCTTACCCTAGGTGGAGGAAAACCCAGCTAGGTGGGAATCGAACCTGCGAATTCTGGGTTGTTAGGGGGGAGAACATTGGCCCGCCGCATATTGGTTCGGATGTATCAGGGATCTGGCTAACCTAAGAAAAAATGTTGCGATTGGAATGAAAATTAGTGTACCTATATATTTTGGATCGCACAATGCACATATAAACTCAGGTTTGTCAAAGGTATTGTGCAAATCAGAGCCAAGGTTTAAATATGAATAAAGGTTTAAATAAAAAAATCGGGAATAGTTTTGTATAAAGAATTCGGATAGATAAATTTCAAATATTGCTACAATCCTTCAATGTCCATCGAAGTACATCCCTTAAGCGCCGACGCGCTTTTTCCAGTGGATTTTCTACAACTTGAGGGCTCCATGGTAGGCGAATGCCGGGAGGTCCTTAACGGTAAGCGTGCAAGCTTCTTTGACGGTAATTGGGTCCCATGGTGGAATCCGTTGAGGGAGGATTTCACTTTTGGGAGTAGGAAATAGTAGGTTGGTGCCAAGTCGAGACTCTCAAAAACGTCAGGGTTACCTTCAACATGTTGCTGAAGGTCCTAGTAAGTAGGCACTAGACCTTCGGGACGAGTTTAGCGAAGATCTTTTGCATCGACAAATTTTCAGCGAAATAGTATACACTTCATCGTATCAATGCCAATAAGGTCTGCGATCATGCTCACACTCAACCGACGACATTAATTCAGCACTTGACGCACACTTTGTCCTCGGTTCTTGCCGTCTAGCGCGGGCCTCTTCCTCCACATTCTCTCGGCCACCTTTGAAGAGCTTGTGCTCCTTAAAAACTACATTTAGTGATATGCTTTCATCCTTGAACACTTGACATATCATGCCCAAAGTCTCCGTTCCCGATTTCCCCAGTCCAACACCAAATTGGATGGCGTGCCTTTGTTCAATCGTTAGTTGCATTTTGTGCTCGCACCGAGTCACTCGACAGGAGCCAACTAAAACACGATCCAGTCTGAACGAACGCTCGCAGGCGATTAGCGCTTGCTGAAGGTCAGACCCCCCGCCACCGAGCCTGCATAATGCACGCACTGCAACGTACCACGTGCTGCAACGTACAGTCACGTCAGGAGAAAATTGTTCCAGGTATATTTAATGAAAACCATTATTCGCCAATTTTTTATAAAACTGGCTCAATAATGTACTAATAGGAGTGCAATAGAGGTAAACCGAGCTTTTCAAATCAATAATAACGAATTTAAACTAAAATTAACAAAAATATGTTTGCAAAAAATTGCAAACCTTTTGCAAATATTTATAAATATTGAATTTTTTTAAATGAAACTGAGAAAAAGGCAATTGCAAATCACACGTGAAAAGTAAAGAATAATCATTTAAATGAGTACAGCAGATTTTTTCGCTACTGCAAGGAGGCCTTGAAACTTTCCTAATTGACGGAAGGGATGGATTAGAATTTGAATTATTTTCCGTCAAAGGGTCATTTACTTTAGAAGGGTGCATTATGTGAAGTGATCGTTCTATCCTTGAATGCCTACGCTCAGAAAAATAGCACGTGCACAAATGAGAAAAAATATTAAATGCAATAACTTGGAATGAAAACACATTACGTAGTATAAGTCAATTAAAGTACTCTCTACAGTGATAATTTATCTTTTCTATGAACCGGATAGGGCTAGCATACTGCAATGACCGCATCTGTAATTACCTGCGCTTCCACGTGCCAGTAAACATTGAGCAACGAGGAATAATTAATTTTCAATGTGCATTAATACAGTGCATTACCATACTTTAGAAAAGCATAATATATCTATAATGTTGTTTCTGAATACTCCGTACAGCGGATTACTGGAAAGTGGGAACCGTAATATTTCTTCCTCCTGGCTTCTTTCTCTTGTTATTCCCTCGGGAAAATTGTCTCATCTTGTTATGAGACCCGGTAAAATAACGTGTGCGTTCTCACGTTTAATCTTTTCCTTAGGCAATATATTTCCCTTCCTGCTTTGGCCGACCTACTTCCAATCACCAAATGCAACAAATAATGCCAACAGATGTGATTCCTATAATGCAATGGCCATTTAATTCTTTTAAACCAGAAAGCGTGCTGCTGCTATACTACTAGATAGAAAATAATTATCCCTAATACTATTCTATTGTTTTAAGCTCAACTTTTTGGAAGTTCATGTTCAATATTTATTTCATTAAGAACACACATAATACTATTTTTCATCGATCGCTCATTTTTGGGCTGTTCTGTTGGTGACATTCATACAATTGATTCAGGAATAGACAAAAATAACTTTGAAAAATAGGTTTTCGCGGACGAAAAGTCGAGAAGATTATATTTTTGCCACTAACCTTCCTCTTCCACCCGTCAGCATCATTAGCGTTACATTTAGTTAACACGAGTAAATCAATCGGGTGGCTTAAAAAATCAGTTTGTTATGTATCAGTATGTAAATTGTTTGGAAAATATTTTTTTTAGAATTTTTACATTTATCTTAATGTCAAATTAAAAAGATTTATTCGAGAAAATTTGTAAAATTGTCCTCTGAAACATGTGAATTCCTATGGATTATTTGCGAAAACGCATCAACAGATATTGAGCAAAATTATAAAAACAAATGCTTAAGGAGCTTTCACAACGTGTACATCCGCCTGAACCCAATGTCCTTCCTTGATGTAGTGACCATTAAGGGACTGCTTCCACCCATCCGAGAGTGGCCACGTTCCGGAAGTCCGACGCCCTTGGCCAGGCAGCCTTCCGCGCCGCCGCGGTGACCCTCCCGCCGAACCTCTTTCAACCCATGGTGCGGTCACACGGAGCGAGCAGAGCGTAAAGCATTTACGAGCAGCTGGTTTACGAGGGGTTTAATTGTATCGCAAAGTTTTAATTAATTCTAAAAAAATAAATCATATAATAACCTAAATTTTATTTCCTATTCTTGAGACTTCTCTCAATGGTCACCAACCAGAGTTATACATATGTCCCAACGTTTCCTGACCTTTCGAGGGCCGTCATTGTAGAACTGTGCAGATCGGAAACTATCGTTCTTGATTGGTGTCATTTGACACCATCCACCTCTTGGTTATTATCGTTTGTATTGTTGAATCTCCCACCACGCAATGGTTTTATGTGTTCTGAGAGTAAGAAAAGGCCACTTGGAACGATATCGGGAAATTTTGACTCCTCAACCGCACCCTGAGATGAATGAGCAATTGCATTGTACGCAAGAAGACGGATGCCTCTGGTGATCATGTTGCACCGTTTCTTTTTCAGAGCGTCACGCAATTTATTTAGCAGTGTGAAGTAATTGGCAAAATATTCCAATTTCAGCCATATTCGAATATGTGCCGCTAATTGAACTTATAATGTTGATTGTACTCAATTCCACGTTTAGTTGTGATATGCGAATTATGTATCCTATCATTTAATGAAGGTTTAATCAGGTTAGAAGATACCCTATTTCCGTTTAGAATATTTTTCTCTAAAAACGAGCAGAGTAATGGTGACGGGACAATTCGCTGATAGATTAAAGCAAATATTACATTTCTCAGCGGATCTTGCCAATAAATCACATAGATTATGAAATTTTGGCCACAAATTAATGACTCTTTTGAAAAACTGTATGACGACATCGCTCTGGAGGCATGGAATTCTGCGCCTACATAGAGGGAACATATGAAGACGCCTTACTAAGTTCGCATGTGTTTTAATTTAGTTTTAAGATCAGTTTCATATATTTTTCTTTTTTATATAAAACAATCACGAGAGAAGACAATATATTAGGGACGGTTCAAGATGGTATAAAAGAATTCAATTTTCGTGAGTTACATGGACATAATAGTACAATACGAATCGCCAAGTTTTTATTCTTAACTTCTTGGTACTTAAAATTTTAATGAATTACGAACTGTCCTAAATCTGGGCATTATTTAACAAACACAGAATGTTAGTGGTGAATATAATTTTTTCTACGCATTAGTGATTTAGGCGATCGAAAAATGAAAATTGCGTTCTTATGGCGGAGTTGCGAGCCAATCTAGTTTTCAAATAATGTGACAAGGAATAACATCCGTCACTTTTAGTACTTGTAGTACCCTGCAAGCCAATGCTAGGGTGTGTGGCAGGTAGTGAATAAACACCATACTAATTTTGATCCGAATATGTTTCCCCGCTAGCGCGGTCGGACAAACCGTGTTATTTTATTCTGAACCCTTATCTTTCGTGAAAAAAAGACATCTTAAATCCATCTTTTCTGCACTTTATCTCTCGAACTTTATTGATATTATCTCTCCTACCGAAATACAATATGCCTGTATAGTAACCCGCAAGCCGCCGCAAGGGCGTGTGGCGGGGGATGTTGGGTCACCACCCGTAATTAAGGATAAAACAATTCATGAAGAGAACCCAAGAATTCATGCCAATCTCCATAAACAAAATCGTATATATTCATACAAAAACCTTTACAACTCACATACATGCAGATACATATACTATCAACCCACACACATGCACCTACGAATATATCTTTTGCCTATGCAACGTTTAATCTTCTCCTGACTTGTAAATTAAATCTATTTAATATTTCTATAGTGACTTTGATTTCTTACTATTATCATTCCTGATTGTCCAGGGCTAGAACGAGTATCTGTAATGGAATCTATCTTCCCTTATCTAATCTTTGTGGTCTGATCTACCCAAGTGGTGTGGGGCCATAATAATTCCTTTTGAGTCATTTTTAAACTTGTTCGTTCTGAATCTGAATGCAATAAGGAAGGTAATAAGGGGGTTTCGATTCAGAACGGGCTTAGGCCTCAGCAGAGCCAAAGTCTAGGCCGCGAATCACTCGCATATGTCACGTTAACC
The DNA here is from genome assembly GCA_037158775.1 of Hetaerina titia. Taxonomy (NCBI): domain Eukaryota; kingdom Metazoa; phylum Arthropoda; class Insecta; order Odonata; family Calopterygidae; genus Hetaerina; species Hetaerina titia. The sequence goes on from CM073769.1 coordinate 87,000, forward strand.
ATCACGGTGGTTTGGTCTCGGAATTTAAGAGCACGCTTCGGTTGCTTAACTGAGTAAAGCACTCGGCCGTAAATCGATGGGGGGGGGGGCGTACTCGAATCCCGGTCTGGACGAATGATTTTTACGCCCTGAAATTGTTTTATTGTGACCCGGAGGTTGCTCCTGTATTGTTTAAGGTTAGACCGCAGCCAAAAGTAAGACTGAAAGACATGCGGAATTCAAACATTCTGATTAAACCAAGTCGCTTTCGGAAATACGCCTATGACAATATTCCATTTCGCCTCAAGTCACATTGACTTGAAAATTGTAAAAAAATTAAAAGATTTTAAATGAGCATGTCGTCAAAGGCGTTGCTTGGGAATGGAATCTCGGACAATCTGGACAGGAGCCTATTACACATTGGTAATTCGTGCTATCACGACAGTGAGAAAACCTGCAAGATATAGTATATCTGGTTGTGTCTTAACAGGTTTATAATTAAAACGCAAGGAAAAATAAAATCTGCAGTAGGGATCCTCGCACTCTTAGTCATAAAAACGACAGCACAATAAGACAGCAAATTTTTCACGATTATCAAATTTTCTTCGGCTATGCGCATGCCCGAAAAGCTCTCACGGATGAGTCAAGCCCGAGACGCGACTCACTCCACCCATCGTCGACGCGTCAGCAGCGGGGCGAGTTGACATAATCTATCGTGGCCACGCCGCAAGCGATATTTTATCTTTCATACGGTTCTTTGTGTCTCGTACTTCCAGATCTAGAGTGGCTGTTATAAACGGAGGTAGCATACGGCGTTCGGTTCATTATTTTTTTTTAATCTTAAACTGATGGACCCTACGCTCTTGCCAATCCATGCATGAAAGATATGCAAACTGAGCTCGTCCACGTACCATTCAATTCAAGGGAGGGATGGATTAGGCATTCGTAATCATTGAAAAAACCCCATGCCATGTCCAGCGCCAGTTTAGGAGGATCTAAGATCATATGAAGATAGCAGGGCCCCGCGCATATATTGCCATTTCACCAAAACCCGCAATTGTGTACTAAAACAGAAAATTTTCGTTGCTGAATAGGAATTTATAGTTGCAATTCTGTTGCTTCCAAATGAGCAAGTCCTCTTTTTTTATAAGCCCGATGAGATGCCGTGGATTCTGAGCGGGTATCAACGTGGTTCTGCCAGTGGGTATCCAAAACAAACGATGCGGCACATGCATATGTCATCAAGTTCCCAGACGCTAGGAGAGACAGCCACCTACGCCCAAAAAAAAAACATTCCATCAGTCGGAAATATTTTCATCCGTTTGCATTGAATACGGGCTGCTCAAATGTATTCCAAGTGCGTGACTGGGGCGATCGATGCGCTCTTTTGTTTTGCTTTAGTTAGCCCACGGATTGCCCCGTTTATCTCTTTATTTTCTCTCTCTCTCTCGCTCTCTGTTTCGTCCTCAATGGCAATGGCGAATTACTAATTAGCATAAATTAAATTGTTCCTTTTGTTACTTCTATTTCGTTGCTCTCGCAGTTGGAGTACAAAGCAAGCATGCGTATAATGCAATCTGAATGGCTCCATAATGTAATATCTTCTCTCTCCCACACACGCCATACCCTACACTCACTCCAACTTCTGACTTTTTGTACAAAAATTTCATCACCGCGTCCATTCACTCTTTCCTGGCTGGCGCCTCCCCTCCCCATCCTCCCCCCCCAGCCGCGACAATGGATGACGTCCCCCTCCCTCCACAATAGAGCCGCCTCTCTAACCCAATCGCATGAATACCTATTCAAAATTTCGGAGCCAGGGATTTAGGGTGGGGATGGCACTGCTGTGAAAACATGGATAGGGAGGACACGCCACCTTCCCGGAAGGATGAAAAATCCTCTTTTGCATTCGAGGGATGAATTTGGTGGAGGTTGGTGGAGGGGGAAGGGGGTGAGGTGACGGTCGGCATGGGGGCGGGGGGGGGGCTGCGCGACGGGATGCCCCGGCGGTTTACCCGGGCGTTCTCGAGGGGGGTGGGGGCGGGGTGGAGTGGGTTTGGCGCCTACCCTCGCCACGCCCCCCGCCATCCACGGATACATGCACACACACACACGCACACATATCTCCGACGAATTAGAAACTGGAAGGATATAAATATAATCACCCCTCATGAGTCGGCATTACAGCGATAATTGCTCGTGTTTCGCGATAGAACGCTTCCGTTTGAACCGTGATCATTAGTGAAGTGGTGCTGAAGTTAAGGCCACATTTAATATTATTTTAGAGTTTCTTCGATAAGTGGGCTGGAAGAAATATACAAGGGTAAAACAAAATTCAATACATACACGCTGCTACCTTCTTTCTCATCGGCAAAAGATTTTTTCAGCAAGCGTATGCAAGCTCAGACAAGAATCGCTGTTGTGCGGAGACAATTTGAGAAATGGCCACGAGAAAGTCGGTGTTTTATTTTTCACAGATGCTACTAGAAAGCGACATTTCACTGATTGTGATCCGTCAAGTATTTCGCATGTAGAAAGACCAGTCTCAATTTTTTGTACAGACCTTGTATCATCCCGTGTCCATTTTTGGCGGACATGACGACGCCTTTCGACGAAACATCACGAGGAAAACTTTCCTTCCCCTGATTTAAATGAAATAGTATGGTGAGGGATGATAACCGTTGTCTCTGAAATAATACGACTACGATGAAAAACATTGCGCACATTTATCAAGGGTGAATAATGACCTCCAACAAATCAACTCACTAACTAATAAAATTTGGGATGAAAGTGCCCATCTAATGTTGAGAAAAAAGGCTATCATCCCACTATTTTAAGATCGTTTTCGAGCGGAGGGTATGGTCGTCCATTAGCACCACGGCCTCTGGCCCTCTACCCCCTTGGCACGAATGCCAGCGTGCCACGGATTGACAATAATTTTTAAACTTTCGCCCCGCCAAAAATATCAGGTGATCTCTTTGTAACATCCTCACAAATAGTTAACAGCAATTCACTGGTTTCGAAAATATCACGCCGTTATTTGTCTTCAGCATTTCATACCTCCATTTCTGACAGAGAAATCTTTAAATGCTCGGAGCACGTTAATGACAACTCTAAAAATTATTTTGAGTAACACATCGGATACAATGAGAGCAGTGCAAGCAGAACAATCCTAACTCCTGTAGGAAGAAATCGAAGGGGTTAAGAATTTTCTAAACGTCGGAGAAGTGCCCACTTTGAGAGCACTGAGACCCCAGAGGAGTAGACAGAGAGCCGGAATGGCGTAGGCAGGAAATGAAATGGGGACAAGCCGCGGGCTAAAACACCAAATCTCACATTCTCCAGCCGGCTGGAGGAAAGAAGTTTGTCTCGCAACTATTTCTACGTTGGCAGCCTCATGTGTTACTCTGTAGCATTTATAATGGATTTTCAATGTCGCTTACCACGTGTACATGTCAGGTACCATGTGTATAACGTAAATCGGCCGTGCGCAGTATTACATATCGTGAATTATACAGCATCCTCCGTGCGTCTTAGATATGAAATAATATTTGACTTCCATATCACACAAAATATTTCCTGAAAAATATTCCTTAGCTCAAATTTACCCCAAATTATTTGGTTCACTGATCCCTTGGTAGAGGGTTCCTCATCGGTCACGATAGTGAAAGCCTGTATCCTCCTACATCCGAGGGCATCCGTGGGAATTCGAAATTCAGTTCGATCTGGAGGGGGAGGAGGACGGGGGTGGGAGGAGTGGGGGGGAGGGATGCTCATCCTCCGCCACTCCCTCCTCCGTCGCCTCCCCCGCATCAACGGTGGCCTCCGCACACGGACGCCCATCTGGCCGTCGCTCGCCCCTACCTCCCCCAGTCCACCCATTCTCACACATCCTTTTCACCCCCTCCCCTCACCCGGAGGAGCACTCACTGAAAGGGGGAGGCATTCGGGGGCAAGATAAATAAGGAGGAACGGCAGATTAGTCGCCACATGTGAGAGTGATGCACGCACAAAATCCCGCACCACCTCCCTTTACCCCCCATCCCCCCGAAACTCTTCACGCTTTTCCCCCCACCCCCGCACAACCCTTCGTCGACCGGAATCCATTATTCCCCTCCCCCAATTCGCAAGCCCATTTGTGTGAGGAGAAGAGGGATGAAGGCCCAAAGACACCCATTCCACCGATACATCGGGATTTTTTCCACGATACATCGATACATGTACACTCATATATTTAGCCACGTCCGATATATCGCGCAGACCGATATTCATTTCTGATATACGATATTTCTCGATGTTTTTCGCAAACGATGTTTTCTCGTTTAATTCGTCAATTAAAAAAACAATACTGTGAAAACGAATATTTGCATGCATGACAATAACTTGCAAAGGAACTTAACTCTTTCTTTTATTTTTGAGTTTTACATCGGAACCATTTGAATTCCAATATTAATGTTAATAATGATACATTTCCAGCTATGCTAACTGCCAACACCTAAAGTCTTCCACAGTTGAGTCACAGATGCACGCAGAGCATGCTCAGACTCGGCTATTCTGATAATTGAGGGAAGGGGTCGTGCCTCGAACACTCTCTTACCGTGCGTGCGAGACTCGTAGATCTATAAGGGCAGATGTACCAGTGATTTTCCAGAAAACTTTACCCAGGAAATTACAATACCTCTTTAGCTGGATTGTGAATTCACTCGACTTCGCTTCTCCACCGATCAAATATATTTTCTGTTAATCAATTTAACGAAGTTTATCTCAAGAGAAATGTCGCGGCACTATTAGGACTAGAGGGATAGACTGCAAGACTGACAGGTTTAAAATGTCATTTTTTCCAAGAACGATAAGGGACCAGAATGCTTGTAGCCGAAATTCCCCAGGACTTAGTTCATTACAATAAGTATTAACGTACAGATTAGGGACTGCGCGAGGGTATGTATGTGTGTGTATGTATATATATATATATATATATATATATATATATATATATATATATATATATATATATATATATCGATGATGCGGAAGTACTCACGAGAGCAATATAACTTTTGGACGGCACAATAGAACACAGAATAAAACAGATAACACTTAAAAGGACACTCACACTGTAGATGATTTAAGCTTTCGGCCTACTCCGAGGCCTTCTTCAGGTCAGACCCGAAGAAGGCCTCGGAGTAGGCCGAAAGCTTAAATCATCTACAGTGTGAGTGTCCTTTTAAGTGTTATCTGTTTTATTCTGTGTTCTATTGTGCCGTCCAAAAGTTATATATATATATATATATATATATATATATATATATATATATATATATATATATATATATATATAGTCACTTTCTTGGAAAAGCCACGAACGTGCACAATAAAATTCACTAAATAGTCATAGCAAACACAGAAACTAAAACACATAAAAGAGGGACTCACTAGTTCTCGAATTTTCGGTGGTGCAACCACCTTTCTCAAGAGAAATTGGGAACAGAACTGAGGCAGAGGAGAGCCCGAAAGCAGTGGTAGGAAGAAGGGGGAAAATGGGGGAAAAAGAGGGGAAAAGAGTGGTAAAGAAAGGAAAAGGGGGGAAAAGGGGGGGAAAGGCATTCGTGGTGAGGGGTTTGGAGGGGTAGTGTATGGCGCGGGAATTTTAAAAAAGGTGGGGATGATATGGAAGTTGTTGGGGGCGGCGGGGGATGAAATCATATGCATAAAGGGGGCAATTAATGTCTAATATTAATACCTGGGCGATTCCAGGAATCCAAGAGCCAGATGAAAGCTAGCTCTAATGTTTTGAGTTTCAGTGGAGGGTCTGAGTGTGGGAGGGATGCTAAGACGGATACTTTAAAACATTGGTCAAAGGGAGTGTTGTGTTCGGAGGCATGTTTGGGGATTGGGAGCATACCAATAAGGGAGGAATTGTTGCATGAGGCTCGATGATTATTGATTCTAATATTAAGGGGTGTGGTACACTATCCAATGTAAAAGGCAGGGCAAAGTTGGCACTTAAGTAGGTAGACAACATTGCTGGAGGTACACGAGGAGTAGGGAATTGGTGGGAGAGAGTTAAAGAGCGGGTGGGAGAGGGATGGGATTCTGGTTAGGAAAATAGGACATGTTTTGCATCTAGGTTTATTGCAGGGTCTGGGAGTGATTTTGGAACGGGGCGAGGATTTAAGAAGTGGATTGGTACATTTTAGAAGATCTGATAGATTGGTGGGGCGTTTGAAAGTGACAGAGGGGCATTTCGGGAAAAGGTTGGTGGTGGAATTGTGGTTTTTGAGGATAGGATAGAGGTCCTTTAGGATAGAACGCAGAGATTCTAGGCCAGGAAGAAACATGGTGCAAAAGTTTCTGTGTTTGCTATGACTATTTAGTGAATTTTATGTATATATATATATATATGCATACATATAGTATATTTGTATGTATGTGTATGTATGTATCTTATATTTTTTTCTAACAGGTTCCCCCCATCTTTCCTCACCTATTTGATAACCCCCTCATCCCTTACCCTTCCCTCATGGTGCTACACCCCATGCCACACACCTTTTTTGGTGGCTCGCAGGGTATTTATGTACACCCCCCGCCACACGCCCTTGCGGCGGCTTGCGGGGTATTATGTAGATGTAGATGTATGTAGATGTATGCCCGAGCATTCACTCTCAATGTAACATTTTGATCAATTATAGCTTGGGTGCACGCCGATGGCCCTATGTCTCCACAGCTGACCGTGAGTTTTACGTTGTTTCCAAAGATGGATCCTAAGTGTTGGCTTCAAATCGATGAAATCTTCCAAAAGCATTTCTCTTATAGGTTCTATCACGAGATTTGTGAGAGATAGCCAATCTCCATGATACGGAAAAAAAGAATGAACAGGGTGGAAACAACTCCAAACCGATGCAACGAAAAAATAAATGGATCCGTTCAAATTTTATTTCAGATTTTCTTCCAGATTGCTCTCGGCTAAAAGGAAAAGTTAATGTTTATAGTTGTCCTTTCTTTTTGCGTTGTGATCGCGTCCAGCACAAAATTCACTATGATTATAGATTAAGTAACTCTGTAAATTTTACACTCAGTATTTTGCTTTAATTAAACCGACATCGTTTCGACAACTTTTGCCATTCTTACCGCCATTAAAATGACGCAATTTGTCGCAATTATGGATGGTTAACTGTGAACTTCAAAGTTGTTGACTGTTACCATGGATATCACAAATTTGGACTAAAATATGCCAGATTTAGCATCTTACATCAATATCTATAAATTAGGCAAGCGGTAAGCTCTCACGATTTGTATGATTTTACATGTTTAGATTTCCTCTATTTTTTCCAATATTTAAGACGTTCCAGTCCAATGACTTTAAACAATTGAGCGACTCATTCGAAAGTAACATACTTGTTTCACATATCAGAAAAATTTCCTTTCGACTCCATCCAATTTGATAAATAAATCTCCCATCCATCTCAAATAGTTATGACATATTCATCGTTTAAATTAGAAGTAGGTGGCTTCGGTTTTGAGATACTCGAAGCACGAAGATTGCATACACAATTTAAACCGATTGATGAGCACAAATGATACTGGTTAAACACTGAATTAGAGGGATAATAATCATAGACCCGCATATTACATAATCAAGGGGCACCTTGGTGGAAAGTTAAGGAAAACTAACTGTCGAACACGCGCCGAGACATTTTAGGAATCACTATTCCCTCGCACGATTCGTGACAAAAGTAAGAAACATAACCTGCAACAATTTGAGATTCTCGTTAATAAATTTAGCAGCTAAACTTCCGAAAGAGTATTTGCAGTCTCTGTGAACCGAGACCACTTTTGCAGGCATGTAGTTCATGACTAAAATGTAAACCCAACTCTCGTCTGGTGTGTGGGGTTGGTGCAGGGGATAGATGAAAGGGGCATGCGTGGGACTTATCATTCGATGCGATCCCTGTCGAACCATTGCACGCCGCGGCTCCATCCTCGCCCAACAAAGGGTATTCTCCATCAGATGAGCCAAAACAATCAATCAATCGACGTTACATCCAAGTGCTGGCCTGCGAGGCACCGCTGGGGTGTATGGCAGGGGGGCAATGCCACACTAGAAACGCGGAATCAAATATAAAATTTCCCAATGCAATGAGAATTCCCTAAAATGAGAAACATTGAAAGTGTACAGGGAAAAGCATTATGGAAGACAAGGGGAGGAAGGATTTGGAGGAATGTCAGTGAAAACCATTAAACAAGCAAATGACCGTGAGATATTGGCAGAAAGAGAAAAAATACTACAACACACAATGGAATATTTGAGAGTGAATGGTGTGGGGGGCTCGGAATGCGGCTTGCACCAATATCTGCTTTGAGCCAATATTTACTTTTCCAAAGCACAGGAAATATAGACGATAAAGTTGAGAAAACAACAGAAAACACAAATGGTAAATATCCAACAAATAAAGGTTTCTTTACATGAAGACTCTTTATTTTTTTATTTATGTATATAATATTTATTAAAGACTTTTTGTATGAAAACTCGTTATATTATCCATATATTTTTAGACGAATTTACTAGGGAATCGTGGGTCACGCAGGTGAGAGATATGAACACCTAAGGGTGTGTTTCCATGAAGATGGAATGGATGGATGCTTTGGGGAAGAAAGAGAAAGGCAGGATTAGTAGTCATGTGAAGTGGTACGCGCGAGAGTTAGGAGAAGCTATTTTGAGAAACAGAAATGCTTATCAGAAATGGCTAAGTACGTACAGATAAATTAGAAGAAATGAGAGCTCAGAGGACTACAAGGAGAAAAACAAAATAAGGTTAACGTAGCGAAAGAGAACTCATGTTTTTATAGGTGCGATGAAATCGATAACAGGATTGCAGGGAGTAGATTTAAAGAATCCTGGGGGACGCTATCACAATAGGAAGAGACAGAATAAGGGAAAAAAAGAAACATATCCTTTATCACGGCGAAAGAGTGGATTTGGTATTTCAATTATCTTTTAAAGAAAATAAGGAATGAGGGCTATGAGTACACAAAGAGACAACTAATTACAGAGTAAAATGTAAAAATTATAACAGCATTAGAGTAGGAAAAATTGCTGAGAGAAATGGTAAAGGGTGTCGGGTTCCGGAGACGTTCCCATTGAACCAATTAAGCAGAGTCGGTTGCTTAGGAAATAATCTTGTCCATAATAATTGTTTAAAGTGCACACGTGAAATACCTGAAGAATGAAAGCACGCTTGGGTTACACTAAAATACAATTTGTCTTATTGTTCCATCAAGAAAAATTGCATGAACTACAGAGGGATCAATTTCCCAAGTGAACGGAGAGTCCAGATGGGCAGTGCTAGGAAGAGGTGTAAGGCAGGGTTGCCCATTGTCACCGGTGCTGTTCAACGTATATGTGGAGGAAATGATTAAAGAGGCATGGGAAGAACTGGAGGTGGGAATGAAAGTCGGAGGGGAATTCGAAAAACAGGCTTGCTGATGACCAATCATTAGTTGCTCAGTCAGCCAAGGGTTTGCAAGCATTGAGTGAATTGGAAGTTCAGTGCCGGTGCCAGTGTAACCGGTAGATTACCTTAAAAATATTCCTGAAACTTACGTGAATGGTTCTGCACACCCATATACATGTTAGAGCCAAACCTAGTTTGAAACAGGGTGTTAATTTCACCCACTACAGAAGCTCGCAAGTATGTTAAATAGGATATAATAAAAATGAACCACAACCACTTAAACGATGCACTAACAGCATAATAAAGCATATCCTGCAGAACGTGAAAGCAGAAATAGGAAAATTTCATAACCCCACGGCCATTCAACTTATGATTTTGAGGAGAATTACTGATAATCTCCTCATGTGAGAAGGATGTAAAGAGAACTGGCAAATATACGTCTTAGTTGGTCATCCAGATGGAGTTTCCACCCTACCTATCCCACGTGACTTGACAGGTGACTTAATAGAGATCACTTGGACCAATTCCTCAAGCAAACCCCGATTTCTTACTCATGCTAGACCCCGGGGTATCTCCAGAGCGGCTAACTTCGCTCGGTGCGAGATCCTCAAGCCACGAAGTCTCCTCGTCCCCTTTCGCGGCCACCGCACGGGGGAGCGGGATTTGCGCTCCGGGGGGGCGGGGTTAAGCGGGGGAAGTTGGCTCCGGGGGAATTACAGCCACCCGCCCGAGTATCTTATTGGAGTCTTTAAAAAAAATGTCGTTTTTTGGCGTGTTGTTATAGAATACGGACAGATGGCGCCTCTCTTGGTGTGGCGGCGCGGCATGTGTGGTCCTTTCGCCGCCTCCCTTCCCCCTCTCAGAGAGAAAGAGCGATGCGGGAAGGGAGGGAAGAGGGAGAACTTCCGGAAAGAGGAGCAGTCCTACCAACCAGAGGCCGTAAATTTCTCAAACAGCACGTATAATTACGGGATTGTCTAAGTCATTCCGAGAGCTTCGAACATCTTAATCCACTGTAGCTGAAATTTTTTGAACGTTTAAATTGAGAGAGCATCTAAATAAATACATGTGTCTAAATTATTATGTCACACGATTTTCACAGAAGCCCATGTCTCCGTGAAAATTTCCTAAGTTTCGCTGATCGCCTTCATGCGAGAGAACTCGCAGCAAAAGAAGTTCAAAGAACCCTTAGCATTCATTTCTGACTAAGGTAAATTTTTGTAGCATTTTTTAGGACCCTGAAAGCTACCGCTAGGGTATGTGGCTGCGGGTGACTACAGGCCAGACTAATTTTGACCCGAACATTTTAACCCCTACCGCGGTCAGACAACTTCATTCTCATATTTATTTTACTAAGAACACAATGTGTACATACACTGTTCTTTATTATCGTACAACTAGTTTCAACGCTTAGGCCTCATCATCAGGTACTTTAATTGGTACCTGATGATGACCTCTACGCGTTGAACCTATTTGTACGATAATAAAGAACAGTGGGTGTATACATTGTGTTCTTAGTAAAATAAATATTGAACATGAACTTCCACAAAGTTGAGCTTAAAACAACAGAAAGCACAAAAACGTTATTCTCATTCTTTATCGTTTGTAGAAAAATGACATCTTAAATCTATCTGTTCTACACCTAATCTTTCTGATTCAATTGACGTTACCTCTCCTGCCGCAGTAAGATGGGGTTAATAATACATTTTGTAAATCATTGCTGAAGAGGCAACCTTACAATTTATTGCAAGCGATTCAATCTGTAATTTACACTTCGCTCCGTGAGTGATTTCCAACCTAGTACCTCCTCTAATAATGCTGATACGCTACTAAGTTTGCCATAACAACGTATTACAAATCTAGCTCCTCTCCGCTGCACGTGATCCAATTCGACAATGAATCCAACTTCGTGAGAATCCCATTTACTTGTAGTATATTCTAAATGAGGTCTAACCAGCGAAAGATAACATTTGTCTTTGACCTTTTTCATCAGATTTTCCCTACACTCTTCTAATGAATCCTAATTTTTATTAATCCATATTCCCCGTATATATTTCACTCAGGAGAGGTGAGTGAAGGTAAAGCCTAAGTATTTAATCGAGTCTAAACTTTCTACTTTGGAGCTCCTGATGCAGTGGTCGTTCGGGAGGGAACCGCTCTTTTTCCAAAAAATTCATCACTACGCAGTTTTTTAAGTTTAGTTCTACTTGATAAGTGTAGCATCAGCGTTGGATAACGTTTAAATGATATATGCTGCATTGGATCCATCCACATTGATAGATAACATGATCTCCAGTCGTTCTACTAAACAAGTCGTTCTACTAACAAAGTGAACCCGAATTGGCTGTTGCCAATTCGGGTTCACTTTGAACTTCGATCCTCAGTCCACGCCTATCAACACGAAGTGGCAAGCCAAACCTTCAAAGGGGAAAGATATCATGATCTTGTTTCATGATTATTTTGCTATGTCATTTGCAGCCTGGCGACTGAAGAAGGCAAAAATAAATTGCTTCAAAATTTTCTAAAATTCCGCGCTCAACATTTCACACTTGAGACAAGGAAAGATCGCGACAATAAAAGGGGGAGGGCAAGTAGGAAGATTTGCATTCCAGAGGTTGGAGTTTTTACGATCGATGGGGATCCCAGAGTGCTTAAATGCATTCATCGGCCAGCTAACATCAAAAAGTTCAAAGGATAATAAACAGAAAGTTGAGACTCTTGAGTGAGTTGAGAGTCTTGGGTGAATTAGATTTCATCCGAGTGAAGGGTAAGCTCCCTTTCCATCGAGAAGTGAAAGAGTTTCCTCCGCCAATCCGCATATAGTGGATTCTTATGAAAATTTTTCACTCAAACTAAAGTAGAGATTTAACGCAAAAATATCTCCCTTTATGCTAGAAAGAATGTTTACCACCTGCATTCAAAAGCCACTAGAAAGTGTCGCGGAGTTTTCCACTCGAGTGAGGAGCTTGGGGAATAAATTACGAGAGGGGATGAGGGATCCGCTGTCCGAAAACTCCAAATTAATTATGGAGGACCGATTGTTAGCGCAATTTCTCTTAGGACTAAGGGACAAATGGGAAGGTTTGTGCTCGTTCGTAATCCTAAAGGAATTGTCGAAGCGGAAGCCTATACGACCATGGAAGAGGCAAGCGTGAGAAATTATCAGAGTCTTCAAAATTCGATACAGGCGCTTCAGTTCAATTCTCCTCACGAATGGTCGATAAATCTAGCGCAGCAACTAGCGTCGCAGAAGCAAAAAGGGACTTTAAATGGTTTTGTAAGTAGTCCAGAGCGCCCTCAGGTCAGCCCATTCGCAGAAAGGAGTCACGGGGACTATCAAGGAAATCGGAGAATTAATTCTTCTCCACGCACCTGCTATCGTTGCGGACTGGCTGGTCATATTGCGCGCGACTGTCGGGCCAAGGAAGACTCCTCTGGCGAATGCTGTAAGTGCGGAGAGAGCACCCACGCCCCTTGGTGCTTTGTGGGAAATGCGGCAAAATGGGTCATCTTCCTATCCGATGCCCGACTGGAGGGTCCATGTCAGGGCCGGGAAACGCTCCTACCCCGACCAATCGGTCGGGGTAGACGTCGTGTTAGCTGTTAAGCCAGAGGCTGGCTGCACCGTTCCCGTAAAAATCTTAGGCCGAGTGTTTCATTTATTGGTGGATACGGGAGCGGTGGTCACTATCTTGCATAAAAAGAATTTCCCTCTTTACGAATTTGAAGTATCCAAGTACCATTCAACTACATCTACATAATACCCCGCAAACCGCCACAAGGGCGTGTGGCGAGTTAGGTCACCACCCAAAAAAGGAAAAAAAGAAATACCGCTTTCAAAACCAACACGCACATGCAGACCCCAATCCACAGCAGTGCACACATTCATAGAAACATCCCGTCATTCCACGCGCATGCAAACACACATCTACCTCCCTTCACTCCACAACCATGCAACAAATAATTGTACCCCAGGATGTAGCAAGAAATCTATCAGGAACGTGCAAGCTAGACTTTTGTTTGTAGCTAGGCGAAATACCACCACCACAAGCACGTGCTACATAAAACTCTCTCCTACCCAAGGTGAGGAATCCGGCCCAACGCTGCTGGCAGGAGGAGGGCTCACCCACGGAGAGGGACCAGAGATGGAAGGGGAAATCTAGGGTAACAAAAGCAGAGCAAAAAACACTGTAAACAGCAATACATTACTTAATGGCACTCCAATGCGGGAATGCAGGAAGGGTTTTCACAATAACACACAGGAGGTTAGTGAAAGTGCATGCAATTGAGTGTAACTAATTGTTACCTAGACGCCGAGGGTGGCAAGTGGCATTTTTGTTATCTCCGAGTGTGACCTTACAGTTGTTATCCCGTATGTCCGTGGGAAGAAGGAGTCCTTGAGTCTGCTAGTCCTGGCATCTATTTCCCGAATTTTGTACACATGATCCAAGCGACCAATGTACATGTATGTTGGAGCGCGAATAATTTTCGAGGCCTCGGTGCTAAAACATGCGGATCTGAATTTATTTAGTAAGTTTGACCTAGCATTGAGTCGTCTTTCTTCCAATGATTCCCATCCCAACTCCATAAGCATTTCAGTGACGCTTTTCGTTTTATCGTAACAGTTTTCAAGGAAACGAGCTGCCTGGCGTTGGACCTTCTCAATTTCCCGAATCAGGACTTTTTCACACGGATCCCATACCCTACATGCATATTCTAAATGGGGCCTTATAAGAGCGTGATAACAACGTTCCTTGACCTTGGAGTCACTTCTGCCGACAAAGCGTCTAATAAATCCCAATTTTTTATATGCTTGCCCGCAGACTTTACGTATATGGGTCCCCCAAGTTAAGTCTTTAGTGAATGTAACACCTAGGTATTTCACCGTATCAACTACTTCAAGGTCAACTCCCGCTAATTTGTAAACGAATCCCGTGGATCTTTTAAAGAAATTTACCACCAAACATTTATTAAGATTTAAAAGCAATCCCCATTTTGCGCACCATTTATTAATGCTATCTAAATCACGTGCTAGAATTACATGATCCTCATCCCCAGATATCTCCCGATAAATCACTGTGTCATCCGGGAACATCCTTATCTTACTTTTCACTTCGCGGTTCAAATCGTTAACTAAATCAAGAAAAGTAACGGTCCGATAACACTTCCCTGAGGAACCCCCGAGGTTACTCGTACGCTGGTAGAACTAGCGCCGTCAAGGACTACCCTCTGTTCCCGGTCTGAAAGGAAGTCTTCAACCCAATTAATGCCCCTTGTGTATACCTGCGCCCTTTAATTTATGGATGAGTTTACCATGTGGAACCTTATCAAATACCTTTTTAAAATCTAAAAAGATCGCATCCACTTACCTACCACTTTCACCCGATAAAAGTAAGTCATGCGTGAATAATCCTAATTGGGTCTCGCATGAGCGGGTTTTTCTGAATCCGTGTTGATTTTAACTTAAAAAGTTAATGTTATCAAAATGTCTCATTATGGAACTGACAATTATGTGCTCTAAAATTTTGCAACATATAGAAGTGAGAGAAATGGTTCTGTAATTGCTGGGGTCCTCCCTGTCACCACTTTTAAAAATAGGCGTTATTTGCGCGGTTTTCCAATTCTTAGGGACTTTGTTCTCAGTGAGTGATTTATTAAATATAAATTCGAGGTACGGGACGATGTTAGGAGCTAAGTATTTCATCATCCTAGCTAGTATGTTTTCGGGACCCGGGGATTTGTTTGGTTTAATATCTTTGAGCAATTTGACAATTCCTTGCTCGTCCGCTGTTATTTTTGCCATGGGTTCAGTATATATTGTTTCTTGGAGATACGCGGTGGCTACATCGTTCGTGAAGACGCTTTGGAAGAATTCGTTTAGAATGTTGGCTTTATACTCACTGTCAGTATGAACGATATTGTTGCAATCCCTTAAGCAAGCCACGGTTTGTTGACCCCCATTTACTTCCCTAATATATGACCAGAAAGCTTTGGGGTCAGTGTTCAAATACTCGCAGAGTACTTTACGTTTAAAGTCTTGCAAAGCGCTACGTAATTGTGTTTTGTTTCAATTTTAGAGTATCTATACTCGTCCAAGAGTAAGAAGTGCTTCAGGTTACCCATTAGCGGTCGTTGGGCAATGCACAATACCTTTTGTTATAATTGGGAACCCATACCCTCACGACACCTTGATTGCAGAACTCGGGAACGTAAATTACGATGGAAATCTAGGTCACGACTTCATGGTACGCTATGGGGGAAGTCTATCCTTCCAGGATAGAAAACTGAAGATTAGTGAGGGTGGAGAAACGAACTTAGATTCAAGCCAAGGTAGTCCAAAGAACAGGATTAAGCAAGGGAATAACATACTGCCCTTAAAAAATGAATCCCTCCTTTCGATGACGGGAGACGACACCAAACGAGACATTAGTAGCGCAAGCCTCCCTGAATTTGATTTTCTGGGGGAAGCGGAAAAAGTTTTTTCGCAGGATGAAAGCGTTAGTCGGGATGCGCTAGACCTATGGGAATCCAGCCCGTTAGAAACGGTTGAGGCGGAGGTTTTGTCACCACTGCCAGATAAAATTAACGTAGCATTAGTCTCCCATGAGTTGATTGAGTTGGGAATGGGGAAAGTGGAGATGGGGCCCGTGAATGAAGAGATAACTGAGTGGAGCACAGGAGAGCCACGGGGGCATGCGGCCCACCCGCCAGTTAAGTGTCCCTATCACAAAAGGAATGATGGGATTAAAAGTGAGGAGTCCAAGGGTGACTGCGTTTTCTCATCCATTAGTAAGAGTGATACCGTTGCCACTTCAGGTATTAGCGGGGGCCAAGAGCCGGCCGAGAGGTCTAGCTGTGATACTGGAAGCTCGGGTGAATTAGAAATGATAAGGACCGAAAATAGTTATAGAAAAATCGATTAGAGTACCCCCATCCTCGATTGTAATTGATAGTGTGCGATGCGATGGATCTATTGGAAGTGATGTGGAAATATTGGGAGAAGAGAGAGATCTAATCGTATTTCCGACAGTAGTATCGGTAAGCAAGGAGGGAAAGATTCCTATAGTCATTTGCTACTTGAAAGCTGACACACAAATTTTAAAACGAGACTCTCACGTGGAAGTTGAATTATTTCAAGAACCAACACACGAGATTAACGTTCCTGCGGGTCAACAAGAAGACGATAACTTTTGGCCGGAAGCAATAGAAACGGATGAACTTATGACCCTTAACAATTTCAGCGAATTGCCGGTCGACACCCTCGATCCACTCCAAGAGCTTGTCATTGAGCACAAGGAGATATTTTTGCATAAAAATGTTGGATTAGGGTGCACGTACGTAGTCAAACATCCATTCCATTCGTAGTCAAAGATTGACGTAGGCGAGACCAAACCCATAACAAACGACCCTATCGCGTTCCGCATTCGCAACACCAGTCTCTTAGAAGGGCGCACAATTACGGCACATCAGCGGAACCTTGTTGCCTTACCTCCTGACCCTGACCCCTCCTTTCCCCACACCCTTTTGGACAGAGACGCCTCGGGTCATACTTCTCCTCCTATCTCAGAATCAGAGGAGAGGGTAACGAACGAACCTACCGAGCACAAGGAAGATCATCGGCCGACTACATTGGCCGAAGATCCTCCCACCGAGTTACCACGCCATCATTATAACCTGCGGCCGAGACTCCGATAAAACCATCTCTTCTGGAATCCGCCCTTCTTCACAGCAGCATGGCCCGTGGGATGAAGGCAGGATGCCTGAAGCGGATGGTAGAGACCTTCGGGAGCACGCTGCAGGACCTTCCGGAGATCCGTGACCCAGATATCCTCGCTGAGATCACTGTCGTCGCCGAGGATGGGGGATTGGAGCACATCTACACGACAAAGGAGGTTCCCATAGGCTAATTCCCCTTTAGAATATGCATGTAGCGTATGGGATCCGTGTGAAAAAGGCCTCATTCGGGAAATTGAGAAGGTCCAACGCCAGGCAGCTCGTTTCGTGGAAAACTATTACGATAAAACGAAAAGCGTCACTGAAATGCTTATGGAGTTGGGATGGGAATCATTGGAAGAAAGACGACTCAATGCTATGTTAAACTTACTAAATAAATTCAGATCCGCATTTTTCAGCACCGAGGTCTCGAAAATTATTCGCGCTCCAACATACATGTACATTGGTCGCTTGGATCATGTGTACAAAATTCGAGAAATAGTTGCCAGAACTAGCAGACTCAAGGACTCCTTCTTCTCACGGACAATACGGGTCAACAACTGTAGGATTACACTCGTAGATAACAAAAATGCCACTTGCCACCCACGGCGTCTAGGTAACAATTAGTTATACTCAATTGCATGCACTTTCACTAATCTCCTGTGTGTTGTGTCAAAACCCTTCCCGCATGACCGCATTGGAATGCCATTAAGTAATGTATTGCTGTTTACAGTATTGTTTGCTCCGTTTTTGGTACCGTAAATTTCCGCTTCCATCCCTTGTCCCTCTCCGCGGGGGAGCCCTCCTCCTACCTGCAGCGTTGGGCCAAATTCCTCACCTTGGGTAGGAGAGAGTTTTATGTAGAGCGTTCTTGTGGTGGTGGTAATTCGCCTAGCTACTTACTAAAATCTAGCTTGCACGTTCCTGATAAATTTCTTGCTGCATCCTGGGGTACAATTATTCGTTGTACTTAAGCGTATGTACTTGCATGCTTGTGGAGTGAAGGAAGGTAGATGTGTGTTTGCATGCGCGTGGAATGATGGGATGTTTCTATGAATGTGTGCACTGCTGTGGATTGGGGTTTGCATGTGTGTGTTGGTTTTGAACGCGGTATTTCTCTTTTCCTTTTTTGGGTGGTGACCTAACACCCCCCGCCACACGCCCTTGCGGCGGCTTGCGGGGTATTATGTAGATGTATCGGAACCGCTAGGGCCGGGAAATCCCTAGTCCCCGAGGATGACCTCTGACGGCTCCCGTAGAAGGACCAGGGCCCCTCCTAGGAATGGGTATAACCGCTAGGGCCAGTGACGTAGGCCGGGAAAGCCCCGCTCCCCGAGGACGACTAGCGGTGCCCGTAAAACAACAAGGGTCCTTCCTGGGGGCGGGTAGAACCGCTAGGGCCAGTGACGTAGGCCGGGGCCCTACTCGCTGAGTTTGACGTCTGGCGGCACCCGGAGAGGACGAGGGTCTTTCCCAGGAGCGGGTATAAACTCGGCTGCCAGGAAGGCCTCGGCAGTTGGGTCACGTTTGCTGAGACCGGGTCTAGCACGAGGCTTGTTACGCTCGCCGTGACTTCGGCTAGACGAGTGGACCACCCCTGCCATCCGCCCTCGAGAGAAGTCTCTGCCGGGGCAACGTTCGCCGCGTCCGCGTTTCTCACTCCCTTTTCTTCCCCTCCGGTCCTGCCCGGTAACATGGCTGATGATTGGGGATACGTTCGCCGTTCCCGCGTTTGCCCTGTTCCGCTGACGCCTAGTGCCATCCTCCAAAGAGTGTTCGCATCCCGATGCCTGGCTCTCTCTCTCTTTCTCCCATCGTAGATCGTAAGTCATGTTTATTGTACAACATGTGCCTTGTTTTGGGGAAAATAAATCTACTATGTTCCTGAATATTTCGGTCTAATTACTTTCTCACTATCCAATCTCTGGACGCTCATTATGTCGCCAAGAGCCCGCTGCGACAGGACTAGTCACCCTGAATTGTACGAGGGTAACATGAAAATTGGAAAAAATTGTCTCAAATGTTTCGTACATAGCCTTAATTCTCAATATTCTGTAACGCTCATGACGGGGATTACTTATTTATCTGAATTAAACCCTTACTTTTATATTTTTGTATATTTTTAGCACTCTGCAAGTCATCGTGGCAGCCACCAAAGGTTTGTGGCTAGGCCCTTGCTAATTTTGGCCAGAATATAACATACAACTTACTAATTCTGGGCCGAATATTTTCACCCATACCGCGGTCGGACAATGTTATCCTAATACCTTATCATTCGTGGAAGAAATGACATCTTAAACCTCTCTCGAAAATCTACGCAGCCATATACTCTCTCATCTACACTTAATCTCTCTAATTTTGTTGACACATCTCGCTTCTTTCCGCCGCAGACTTTTTAAATTTTAATCCTAATTACCAAGTATCGCATCAATGTTTAAAAGCTTTAAGGTCACCTGCAGGGTAGTAAAAATACTAAAATACACTAAATCTACTTGACCCTCAGGACTACAGATATCTCTGTAAAACAAATCACTGCGCAATTTTTAAGTCAAAGTTTAAGTTATGGTTTCCATCGCAACGTTACGTATGCATCGAAATCCTTCCTCCTGATCGATTTTGGGACCAACGCAGAACGCACTGCCAACAAAACATGAAAACTCACGTCGGAGATGGAGGTGCCATCTCCCGCCATACACCGCATTTCACGCACCGGCGTCCGAATGACGTCTCGATAGAGGCATTTCGATTTTGGGAAAGCAGATGGCTGCACACACATACACACTCACAAACACAGGAAGCACAAACAGAGAAAGATAGGTAGATGTGTGGTTGCATGCGCGTCGAATGATGGGGTGTTGCAATGAATGTGTGCACTGTTGTGCATTGGGGTTTGCATGTGTGCGTTGGTTTTGAATGCGGTGTTTCTTTTTTCCTTTTTCTTTTTTCCTTTTTTTGGGTGGTGGCCTAACACCCCCCGCCACACGCCCTTGCGGCGGCTTGCGGGGTATTATGTAGATGTAGAAAGCCTCACCACTCTCTCGTCCCTTCAGGGGTGATAGGCATTTCCGCCCACCCAATCCCGTTGCCCCCGCACTCGCGTGGACCCATCGTTGGCACTCCATTCTTTCTGGCCTTCGGAAGGACCCTCACTCCACTCTCCACCACCTCCAAGGAATGTGCTGCTAAAGGAGGGAGGATTAAGGACGGGGGGCCGGAGGGGGTGTAACCAAGAAGAGAGTCGGGACCTCTCATCTTTCGCCCTGTGATGCTCTCAAATATACGTAGTACACCAACAATTGATACCTACTACGCGTTTATCAAGAGTATCTTAATTTTTTATGCTGCATGCCTGATGTGTACCCACTGCTTATTACACACCCTTGTAGTAGCAGCTTGCATGGTACCATGTAGAAAAAATATGTAAACTAATTGGTAATTCCAAAGAAATGTGATCTGATCTAATAATCGAATTTTAATGCACTTATCGATCGAAGAAAAAACTATGCAGACTCGTCCCTTGCTTGATACATTCCCAGTTTTCTTCGATAGTACTCAGTTCTTTAGCGTCATCCATGATTTCCTCTACAGCCTGATGATACTCCTTCCTTTTTAATCCATTTAATGCTTCTACATTCCATTTCCTAACCCGCCGCCCCCGCCTTATCCTTTTGAAACGGACGCTACATTTCATTGCAACTAAAATGTGGTCAGAGTCCGCATTCGCTCCCGGGAAGCTGTACGAATCTATTACACTGTTCCTAAACCTGTGTCTAACCATAATATAATCTAACTGGTACCTTTCTGAGTCACCTGCCATTTTCCATGTATACCTACGCCTTTTGTGGTGTCTAACCTCTACCTCTAACTCATCGTACATCCTATGGACTCCTTCCTTGTGGTTGCTCGGTGGCATGTATACCTGATCAATGACCAAGTTCGTCGGCTATGCTTTAATCTCTACGAGTAAAATTTTATCAGTTGCTTTGCAAAGGCATATATGTTATAACAATAAGTTAATGTACCGGTAAAGGTAGGTTTTTGGATGGACACAACTACTAAATAAATATTTTGTGACCCCTAACAAAATACAATCCAGCAATCTACCCTACATTAGGTCCCTGTGTACCTTCATCTATTTTACTTCATTCCTCCCTTCATCCAGTCCAACAACTCTGTCCTCTTCCTACCCTTTCCTCGTTTGTCTTTCTCCCCTCTATTACAGTCTTCAACATCCCACCGACTATCAATACGCCCTTCATCCTTTTCCTTGCTTCCATAGGTATTCTCCCACCAAATTCCTATCATCGCCCACCATCCCTAGTACTTCCTCATTTGTTTTCTTTTCGGTCCATTTAACCTTCTCCATTCTTCTCCACATCCACAATTCAAAAGGCTCCAATCTACGTCTATCCTTCTGCTTCAATGGCCACGTTACCGCACCGTACAAAACCACGCTCCATATTTAAGTTAAGCCCTGTCATCAACTCCCTCCTCCTTGAGAAAGCCTCCTTGCCTAGCGCACTTCCTCTCCTTACGTCCCTACTACTTTGACCGTGTTGGTACAAAACATGTCCGAGATACGTAAACTGCTCTACCTGCTCTAGTTTTTGCCCTCCTACTTTACTTCTTAGTTTAGCCTTTTTCTTTGTGAAAAATGGCATAACCTTTATTTTATTAATATTGATTCTCATCCCATATTGTCGCGGCGGACATCGGTGGGGGAGGTCGGGTCGATAATGTATGAAGACAACCTTACTTTAAATACATTTATTGTCTAGAGACATATTCCGAGAACACAATTACAACCAAGCCATGGAGAACAATTTACAACTAATCCATGGCGAACAACTTACAACTAAACCTGGTGGGCACTCACGAGATAAGTCGGGAGCGAGCCGATCAGTACCTCGTGGTCCCGTGCTCGGTCGTGATGGTCACCGGCTGGTCGCACTGGGAGCACGTCCGAACCAATGCTCCTATCCGACGCAAGGCGCCGAACACGTCGAGGAGCACGTCCGAACCAACGACCCTTATGTCGCAAAGCACAAGACTCTCTATGTCGCAAAGCACTCCCGGACCCTTAGGCATGAAGCCCTTATATACCGTCTTGTCCAGTAGGGGACGTCGTTAATCTTTCTCAAGGAATGATGTCGCCGCGAGCCACGCCTGGATCCTTGCCCTGCGGGGGTTACCGAGGGTCAGGAACACGTGGCCCGCTCTGGCAGGGTCATATCCGGTTCATTTCCTGTGCAGCATCTGGACACCATCAGTGCAGCACGGTTGGTCACTCGGGGTTATGTCTTTGCAAATAATAGCTTGCAGCCGCGCGGCCAATGTCCTTGCGACAATATCTATTGCACTCAATTTCCAATTCATTCAGCAATGCTTACAACCCCTTGACTGACTGAGCAACTAATGCTTGGTCATCAGCAAACCTAACCGATTTTACCAATTCCCCTCCGACCTTCATTCCTACCTCCAGTTCTCCCCATGCCTCTTTAATCATTTCCTCCACATATACGTTGAACAGCACCGGTGACAATGGGCAACCCTGCCTTACCCCTCTTCCTAACACTGCCCATCCGGACTCTCCGTTCCCCTCTCGCACCTGAGCGGTCTGAGACATGTACAGGTTGCGGATCAGTCCCCATGTCCCTCCAATCCATTCCTATTTTCTGCAATACACGCATTAATTTTTCCAAATTCACTCCATCAATCGCTTTTTCGAAATCTACGAAACAGGCAAAAACGTCCTGATTGTATTCTATATTCCTCTCGATCAGTGATCTCATTACTGCAATGGCATCACGCCTACCTCCCCTTCCTGAACTCAAACTGATCATCCCCTAAGTAATCATTTGCCTTACTCTCTATCCTTTTGTTGATGATCCTGAGAACAAGTTTAGCTGCGCGGGATATCAAACTCATTGTTCTGTAGTCCTCACATGATGTATGCTTTATCTTTCTCGGAATTTGAACTAACACTGATCTCACAGGTTTCCTGCCAACATGAGGCATGTATCGATCTTATTAGTCAGGTAACACTCAAGTGATGCATAAAGAAAATATGCGAACGAACTTGTCAGGTTATTTATTCATTGTTGATTTAAATCACATGACTTCCTAAATACATATTTCGATAGCCAAAACATTTGTTAATATTTTTCTAAAGGCATTTGGTCCAGTAAAATGTATTGAGCACCTCTGTGTGTCCCTGTTTACCACGAAATTCACTTGAGAAGGGCATTATATTGAGTTTCATTCAAAAATAAACATTGTGTGGCGTCATAATTATCTATTACTCATAATTTTCGAGACTTGGCACCCTCCATTTCTAGAATATGAAGTGTGGATATGTTGAGAGGAAATTGGATGCTGATGAGGCCGTTATGAGAGGATGAATGGTCAATGTCCAGGGAAAGGGGAAGGGATATTTGCGCACGCTTTTGGCCGCCGCGAAGGGGGATTGCGAGGACGAGGATCGAAAGAGGGAAACAAAGCAAGGCAAACAAGTGTTTCGGCGTGGGGAATGTGTCTCGTAAGTCCATGAGGGTAATACCCTCCTGGGTCCGTCCATTCCATCCGTCCCCCAATTAAAGCAGAAAACCTATGGTCGTTGTGGGAGCGACAGTACGCATTTCCATTCCATTTCTTTCATATCTGATGAGGCAAGGTTTTAATTTCATGGCGATAAAAGACTCACCACCCGTTAAGCCGGATTTGCCTAACACGATCATTACGGTCCACAATTAAATTCATCCCTAGAATTCTTTATCTCTAATTGGGTGGCTATTTCCATCTATTGGTCGGCTATGGCGACGAAGAGAAACTGTTTTCACAAGCCTGAGAGAAATTGTTATTTTAAGTTTCGCGCATTTTCAGGGGACTCGGAAAATCTCCGTGCTCATCGCACGCTAAAAGAATGCATCGAGTGTGTGTGACGGAAATAAAATTGAAAAAAAATAATAGGAAGACCGCCTAAAAACAGTCAACTTTGCAAAACAAGAGGGAAATGGAGGGGCAGATGGATCTGTTTTACGGCGAGAAAAATAATATTGTCACTGTCTGCCGCCGCTGGAATTTGACGTGGACGAGGGCGCCTAAAACCCACCGCCGAGCAGGCTGAAGTGTGTGCGGGGGAGAGGAGAGGGGCAGTGGGGCGGGCCGAAATAAATAAGCCAGCAGCCACTCACTCCACTCTCCTCACTTGGGTAAGGGCGGTCGGAGGGCACCGCGGGAAATGCGAAGCGGGGCGAAGGCCTCCCAACCCACTCTCTCGATGCTCCCGCTCCCGTAATCCATCGCATTACGGGAGGCACGCAAAGCAGTGGTGCCCTCGGGGAAGGGGAAGGAAGGGAGGTCCCGGCGAGGAGTTTCAAAGGGGAAGGGGAGCGGTGGCCCCGCACATACCCACCCATTCGGCGAGCGCAAACATTATCCTTGGAGGAGGCAGCCCGCGTGAGGGGGATGGAAGAGGGAGGAGGGGGAAGAATGGGCGATGCACTTCTTGGCGTGGTGGACCGGATGTTCGGGCCGCGGTACCCTCGAATCTCCGGGAGTGAGGGGGGCAGTGGGGGGGGGGGACAGGACGGGAGCCGAACCACGGGTCTTCATCCCGCGATTCTTGTGCGTCCCCGAGCCTTCCACTCGGCACGGGGGTTGAAAGGGGAGTCGTGGGATTATCCGCAGCATTATGTAACAATTGACGGTCCGGGCGAGGGGGAGATTATGAATGGGGTGGGGAGAAAATGGAGGCATGGGGCTGAACAGCCTCCCACCGAGATTTATTTTTTCACCGAGGCACGAAAAAAATACATAACGGACGGACTCTACTTTCTTCTACTCGGGCAAGTTTCCACGCGTCTATTTCTTTTCATTTACTAATGCCAAGGGTAGGAAACATGGGGGGAAAACGAGCACGCAGAAGGATGTCAGCAAGTTTGCCAGTTGGCTGCGAGACGCAAAACAGGGCAGGGACGAGCAATCAGAAAATCTGCGGCGGAGCGAAATTTCATGAAGGGAGGATCTACTCTTACCAGTAATTTAAGTAAGGTGGCGAAACTCGCGAGAGGAGGAACTGGAGAGGGGGCGGCGGCGATTAGGGATATTGAGCCGCTGGCAGCAGATACTGAGGGGGGTACAGGTGGGGGTAGACATGAGGGAACGTGCCCGATGGAAGGGGATTCAGCAAATCAATCTAGGGAATGATGTCTGCACGGAATAATGCATCCTCGAATAACTGACTAACTGGTATTCTATTTGAGTACCATATTATTATATAAGATAACGTTAACGATACCTAGTTTTTGAAGCATGCCTAAGAACCCTCACTCATTCCTCCCGTAGAATGTTTAGGGCAAATACCCTACCTGAATACTTGTGCAGATACACCGGTTGGTGCCTAGCTTTCTTTCTCTATCCATCAGGTCTAATCTTACTTTCCCCACAATTTTGGCCGATGCCATATTTTTAAAGAGTAAAGGGTGCATTCCGAAAGTAGTGCAATTAAATTTCCCGCGCCGCTCCCATTGGTCGGAATGGTATCGAACCACTTGGATTGGGTGGAAGGGACGCTAAGCCTTACCACGAAATTGGTCTCGGTGCTCTCAAAGCAGTGGAAGCGGCAGGACGTCAGTTGTTGCGCGCCGACCGTGTCACGAAAAAAATGGAATCGTCGATCGAGCATCGTTGTGCGATTACTAAGTTTTGTTGTAAACTGAAAAAATCTCACGCGGAGGCTAACAAAGTGATTCGTGAGGCATACGGGGACTCAGCTATTTTCTACTCACAAGTTTCGAGGTGGTTAAAGGCCTTTAAGGAGGACCAAGAAGAGGTAGATGAATCACAAACGACTTTGACCATTATCACTTTCAGCGACAATCATCTCGACACTCTATCCACCCCGATTAAGGACAACAAATCGGATCCTAGGGTTCTCGACCTGGGGGCTTGTACGGAGGATGAATATCTGAATATCCTACGCAATGGTGCCGAGCACTGTTAATACATAAATCTGGATCGGGGCGCCAGTAACTGGACTCCTTACTCTATGCACGTGCTTGTGAATATATTGGAAATACACCTGCCACTTCCATCAAGTTGAAGATATCAGGGTCAGAATCAAGTATGTGATAACATCCCAGAATTAAGTTCTTGATTAAGGAAGGGATAAACAAGACGAACATTATGAAATGCAAGAGATGGGTTCGAGTTCAGCATTTTGGAACATGTACTTGGGGTGCTACACTGACATTAAATATTTCGTTATGCCCGCCCATCGGAGGAATATGTGAGTCAGTCTTAAATAAGCTCAATTTTCACCAGATGGGTTTTGAAATGCAATTAAAAAGTAAGAGGGAAGTGTTACTCCGCTTTCGTTAGCCCACATTTCGAAAGTTTGTGGGGTCGTAAGGAAGAACACGTCAATTGATGATTCGGATTTGAGTCATAGAAAATCCGCGAGGTTTGTTAAGAATTCCTACGAGATGAAAGTACACGTTACATCTACCTCTACTCAATACCCCGCAAGCCGCCGCAAGGGTGTTAGGGCATCACCCTGATTTAGAAAGGAAGAAAACCGCATGCAGAGCCACAAAATTGTAGTCCACAAACCAAACATGGTAAGTATTCATGCAAGAACCCCTTCACCCCACACACTTGCAAACCCACAAACTACCAACAAACATACACATGCACAATCTTTGAATTTTTAATTTGGCTCCGACTTGTAACTTAAATGTTTTTAATATTTCTAAATGGGCTTCGGATTCTTACTATTATGATTTCTGATTGTTCTGGGGAAGAATGAGTATTTGAATCTATCTCCCTTGTTTTATATTTGTGGCTGATCTACTTAAGTAGGCTTGGGCCATTATAATTCCTTTTGTGTCATCGCTAAACTCGCTGGTTTTGAATCTCTCTAAAAGTTTAAGTCTCGCTTGTTCTCTTCATATTTCAAGGGGCTCCCAGCCTAAATCCCCTAAGAGACCTGTTACACTTATGTTCTTGTCATATATATGTTTCACGAATCTGGCAGATTTTCTCTGGACTTTAACTAGTTCTTTTTGCCATATCCTCTCCCAAGGATCCCAAATACTTGCGGCATATTCCAAATGTGGTCTAACTAGAGCAAAATAACACCTCTTTAACTTTCTCATTACATTTCCCCACCATCCGTTTAACGAAGCCCAGTTTCTTTAAAGCGGATCCGCATATTGTCCTGATATGTGATCCCCATGAAAGGCGTGGTGTTAGAACTACCCCCAAATATTTTACTTGTTTGGCCGTAGTTAGTACTGAGCCCTATATTTCGTAGTTTATGTTCTGTTCGCCACTTCCTTTGTTCCAAAATTTCAAAACTGCGCATTTGTCTATATTAAGCATTAATCCCCATTTCTTGCACCAATTCGAGATTGTGTCTGTCTCTAGAGAGTAGCTCGCGATCTAGTTGGCTCCTTATTTCCCCGTATACCACCGTGTTATCAGCAAATAACCTGAGATTACTACTAACGTGTGCGCTTAAGTAATTAATGTATATTAAGAATAGAAGAGGCCCTATTACAATTCCCTGGGGGACGCCCGATGTTACATCTCTTTACTTTGAGCACAACCCATCGATGACTACTATTTGTTTGCGATTTGACAATAAGTCTCTCCTTGAGAATTTTCTCATTGATTCCATAGCATCTAAGTTTGTGTAACAATTTTTTGTGTGGGACTTTATCGAAGGCTTTTTTGAAATCTAGGAATACTGCGTCAACTTGTGTGTTGTTTCCTCCCGACCTAAGTATATCGTGAATGAAAAGACCTAATTGTGTTTCGCAAGATCTTCTCTTCCTAAATCCGTGCTGTTTGTGGCCTAGTATTTTCCTACTATCAAGAAACCTCATTATGTTACTGACACTAATGTGTTCTAATATTTTACAAGAGATCGGTGTCAAAGAAATGGGTTGATAATTGGTTGGTTTATCCCTATCCCCGCCTTTATAAATTGGAGTTATATGGGCTAGCTTCCAGTCGCGAGGAACTGGGACATCTTCTATCGATTTTAGGAAAACAATTTCTAAAAACGGGGCAATGTCTTTGGCTAATTCCTTTAATATTCTAGCAGGTATTTCTTCCGGACCAGGTGCTTTGTTTGCTTTGATACTACAGAGCAGATGTTCTATTCCATTCTTGGTCAGTGTTATGTCGCTCATGTGTTCCCCGGGTGGGTGTGGAGGATCGTTTGGTGGGTTTGTGTCTTTATTGTAAATGCTCTGGAAAAACTTGTTTAAAATGTTTGCTTTTTTCACGCTGTCTGTAATAATTTCTCCGTTTTCCGTCTTCAAAGTATGTACAGTTGGATGTTTACCTTGTATTTCCCTAACGTAGGACCAGAATGACTTTTGATTATCCTCCAGATATTCGCTTAGAATTTTAGATTTAAAAAAGCGTAGGGCTGTGCGCATGATACTTTTTGTTTTACTACGACATTCTTTAAGTTTCTGTTTTGATGTATTCACATAAACAATATCGTCACTTTTTAAACTCTTTTTAAAATTTGACTGTAGCCTTCTTTGCCTTCTTAATACCGATATTACTTTACCGTTGTACCATCTAGGTTCCCTATTGTCGCATTTAAGTTTGGATGGGATGCACGCCTTCATTCCTTCGCGCAAAATATTTAAGAAATAATTCCAGCTGTTCTCTGTATCGGTTGTCAGTGTTTTTGTCTTGTATTCTGGCAATTCTTTTTTCAAATATTCTCGTAGTCCGTTAAAATTCACCTTGTTGAATAGGTATAGTTTACGCTTCTCTTTGTTAATTTTCACGAACTTAGTTTTTAACTCTACAAAAATTGCCTTATGGTCACTAATCCCGTCCATTATTTCAATGTTTGTCACGATTTCGGGCGTAGAAGTCGCGAAGATATCAAGTATGCTGTGGCCCCGTGTGGGCGATTTAACAATTTGTTCCAGGAGTGCTTTGTGAATATATGAAGGAGTTCTTGGCATGATTCTCTGTTTTTGGCGGATTTTCCTACGCAGTACTTGTCCCAGTCAATTGACGGTAGATTTGTGCCACCAGCGATTATAATAATACTGTTGCGTTACTAAGAGAGGATATTTGGTCGTCGAGTTTGTGTAGAATATCTGTACTATAATCTGGGGGCCTATAAAATGAGCACACGAATAGGCTTCTGTCGTTGTAGTCCTTTATGTTACACCAAACGCTTTCTATACTATTTTCGTCGCATTCTTATCTTTGGCTACTAAGATGTTACTTTACAGCTATGAATACTCCCCCACCCAATCTATTAGGCCTGTCCCTTCTGTAAATTGTGAAACCGCTAGGAAAAACTTCGTTGTTTGCCATACCTCCCTTGAGCCAACTCTCCGTTCCAACAACTGTCTGCGTTTGTACTCACAAAAATGTAATCAATATCCGATATTTAGTTTCTAATGCTGCGGCAATTTAATGTTATAATTTTTATTTCGCCAATCACTTTTTCTTTTACGGTTTTATGTATGCTCAGAAAACTGTTTCGCGACGATTCGTGGTTAACAGAGATATGAGTATTATATTCGCACGCATTACTATCTGTTATGTATTTCGAGGCACCAATTGTATCAACTTTACGTGGGTAGTATGTTGTATTAAAGAAAGTTTTTGTTTGTTCTGTTATTTTTGGGATCTGCGAGGCGTAACCTGATCTCAAGTGACAAAAAGCGCTGGATTCTACTTTATTTATCCCAATATATGACCTGCGCTCTTGCCTTCCAACTATGCTAAACCCTAGAAACGTGTTCGTGGGACCTACGCGCTACACACTGTGATGCCACGGCAGTATTATGGACCCCGGAGCGATTTAGGGGTACCCGACACGATGAGAGGACAGGCCTCAGATCAATAAAGTCCTCTCCGATTTCCCGACAAAATCCCAACAATTTCTCATTTAAACCCTCTATTCGGCTCCAAACGAGCCTTCCGCGGTCAGTATGTGGCACAATACTGCAAATACTTAATTTAATTGGGACCTTCGTTACAGGCTTTCAGGAGGAATTACGAAGACTACACTTGGACTTTAACCACAACATCAAGGGTAGATTCAAGTGGATACCCGTTCTTCCCTCGCATGATACGGAATCATAACAAAATTAATCCCAAGCTTCCAAAAAAATATAAAATAACTTGAATATTAGACTACTTGAAAATTATGAGAATAAATGTGAATAAAACAAAGGCTATGAGATATCCAGGAAGAGGAAAGCTAAAGTAAATGTTAAAATAGGAGGGAAAAAAAACTAGAGCAGTTTACTTATTTCGGATGTGTGTTGGACCAAAATAATCAAAGTAGTTAGGACGCAAGAAGAAGAATTGCACTAGGCAAAGAGGCTTTCACAAGGAGGAGGGAGTTAGGGACGTTGAGTAAGGATATTAAGAAAATGATCGTCAAAACTCTGATCTGGAGCATAGTTATGTACGGCATGAAAACATGAGCACTGATTCAGAATGATAGACGTGAATTGGAGGCTTATGAACTGCGGGTGTGGAGAAGGATGGAGAAGGCGAAATGGACCGAAAGGGAAACAAATGAGGAAGTGCTAGGGATGGTGGGTGAGGAGAGGGGTTTGTTGGGAGAAATCATAAGGAGGCAGGAAAAATGGATGAAGGGTGTATCGATCGGCAGTGAGATGTTGAAGACTGTGATGGAGGGGTGAATGTTGGGCAAAAGAGGAAGGAGCAGGAAGAGGATAAGAAAGTCGGACAAAAAAAGGGAGGAAGGAAGTATGCAGAATTGAATAGGGACCTATTATAAGGTTGGATGTGGGGTAGAGTTTTGCTAAGATAGGCAAGGGATTTGTCACTGTAAGGTTTTGTTAGTTTTCGTCCTTTAAAAACCTACCTTAACCGGTAGATACCGATAATAATAAACAATAATTAGAATTTGATGAATTGGTCAAGCGTAACAACTATTGCATGCTGTTTGGACGTGTGTATTCGGAAAAGAGTTTTTGTTCATAACATGTATGAGCTAACATGTATTCATGTGTAAACATGAACTAATGATTCTGTATGTATGGCCGGTGCCCCATCACTCCCTGCCACACACTCTGGCGACGACTTGCAAAGCATTGCGTAGATGTAGATGTAGCGTAACTAACAAGTGCCCAAAACACGTCGATGTGAATTCTACATCTACATAATACCCCGAAAGCCGCCGCAAGGGCATGTGGCAGGGGGTGTTAGGTCACCACCCAAAAAAGGAAAAAAGAAATACCGCATTCAAAACCAACACACACATGCAAACCCCAATCCACAGCAGTGCACACATTCATAGAAACATCCCATCATTCCACGCGCATGCAAACACACATCTACCTCCCTTCACTCCACAAGCATGCAAGTACATACGCTTAAGTACAACAAATAATTGTACCCCGGGATGCAGCAAGAAATTTATCAGGAACGTGCAAGCTAGATTTTAGTAAGTAGCTAGGCGAAATACCACCACCACAAGAACGCTCTACGTAAAATTCTCTCCTACCCAAGGTGAGGAATCTGGCCCAACGCTGCAGGTAGAAGGAGGCCTCACCCACGTAGAGGGAGAAGGGATGGAAGGGGAAATTTAGGGTACCAGAAGCAGAGCAAACAATACTGTAAACAGCACTACATTACTTAATGGCAATAAAATTAATTATTTAAATGGATTATGCCCGGAGATCATACAGAATGTTGGCAACCCTGAGAAAGAGTGAAGAGACGAGGCAGAGGACGGAAGAGTGAGAGGAGGGGTAGAAGTGGTCGGGGGAAGGGGGACACGAGGGAGGGGGTGGCTCGAACGACGACTGCAGGGCGGCTTTTGAGTTGACACAGCGTGCTTCGTAACCGCGGGGGTTGGGACGGGGGAAGGGAGGAGGAAGAGGAGGGGTGGGCACACAGTCGGGGATAAGTGACCGGAAGCCTTTAGCTACATAGGTGTGTTATTTTTAGCGTCACAGAGTTTGATTTGCTGAGGAACATGGGAGACTCCGCTTTCCCCCTCCCTTGCGCCGCAAAAATCCACCACCTCTGGGGTTTTATTATCAACAATTTTTTCTTTCATTCCCTTTTTCCCCAATCCTTTGCATCGGCCTACGAATTATTTCAGCCCATTGCGCCTCGGGACGGAATCGATTGACAAGGGACCTGCTTGTGGGGCGGAGCAGACGTTTACTTTAGCCACGTAGCAGAAAAGAGTGGAGAAATAATATTATCAGAAAATTATTTGAGACTTAATATTTTTCAATGGTCTAACATGTTTAAATTTTAAATATATTCAAACAAAAAGAGATTTTTAAGGCAGTTATAATGAATGAAAATCACTTTAAAAGATGACAATAAACTGCTTATATCTGTGTGATAACTGCAATAAACAGTGCTTTATCTACGTAACCAATTACGGTCGTCCCCTCCCCTCTTGCGGCGGTTTGTGGGGTATTATGTAGATGTAATTGTTTCGAACGGCTTCGGTGACTTCAACTCGTCTCGAATATCGAATGGGGAAGAAATGAAGTCGTCGACATCCGTTCTCTTCATTCGTGACCCGACCCTGGACACAGTTGTGCTCTCGGCGATTCTCGGGAGAATTACTTCGAATTCTCGAGGGATTCAGCGCACGTACGTTTCAACATTACTTCAATGAGTGCTTCTAGCCAAAGTTCTTATGCAAATTTAATCACTCGACCAATATTACCACAACGAGTTTTAAAAACCTACCCCCTCTAGGTGGAATTATATGTAATTTAGAAACTAAGACCGCTTCGTAATGATCATTATCTTACTAAGGGCAGAGTCGAAGAGGGACCAACCAAATGGATGCATTATTCCCAGCATATCATCGATTCCCTTCCGTATTAGCAATGTAGAAAAATATACACAATAATCGATTTTGTTTGACACTCCCGCGTTGCCCGTAATATTTCGATTGGTAAAATCTTGTAATATAAAGTAGAATTATATGCTAACATAGGAATGAAAGTCTTGAACAGAAGAAGTGACGAGCACAATGAATACTTAGGTAAAATTAATTTAATTTATTCAGTGGGGTTTTTATCAATCTGTTTATTAAAGCATGAAAAGGAATTGAAAATGAATAAACATAAAGTCATGGGGCCGGGATAAAAAACAATAATCCTCGGTCACATTCTTAATAAAGCCCATAATAGGTTCATTGTCCATATTGTCAACCTTATCCCACATCAAAATCCCGACAAAATCGTGAAGGGAGCCATTCTCAGGCAATATCTCATAAACTATTTCCTAATGCTTCCCCGGAGACAAATACAGAATTGTTTACCACTAACCCTCAATTCTGAAAACATATCTCTTTAAAAGGTAAAGAGTTCCTTCTTCCCACTCAGAAAAGCGGTATTTATTCACTCCATTGTGACAATTGCCAAATAAAATACATTGGTGGGACAGAACGAAATATTCGAGTAAGTGAACACAAAGTGCACTTCCTATAAATGGAATTTGTATTTTATGTTCGCCAAGCATCTCCTGGATAGCAACCATCAAAGTCACTTTTTGCCCGATATCCTCCACTCGGAAGATAACAGAAGAAGACATGATGCATTGGAGACGCTAGGAATCGTCCAGCACTCCTTGAACAACGTTCAATTAGCTAATGAGCAAGTGCTTCCCTCCCAAACACCTCATTCGCTCTTTCACTACAACACCTTATTCATTAAATGCATACGATTCCAAGTAATAGATATACGAGTATTCCACTGTCGTTTCCTTGCCCCCACCCCCCGCCCCAATTTCTTGGGCCTCCTTACCCTGTCCCCCCCGCCACACGCCCTTGCGGCGGCTTGCGGGGTATTATGTAGATGTAGATGTCATTTAATTTCCCCCCAAAATCTTTATCTCCCCTTCCGAGGAGGGCAATTCCATTAAATGGGATTGTGACCGCAATGGAAAAGTTTTTAAGAGGACGATTTAATGTAGTGTAAAGACTGTGGAGGATAACGTAGTGTTTTTCATATTTTAATAGATGTGCACAAACCTTTATCCCCAGAAATCCCACCATTTCCTACTCCTGTCCAATCTCAAACCACCTCATTTTTCCCACACACTTTTTCCTCATGACAAAAGGAATATATATATATGTATTACACTAACTAAGTATTTACACATTTACATATATGTGTGTGTGTGTGTGTGGGTCGCAGTGGTCCAGTGGGTAGAGCGTTGGACTACTGACCGAAGGGTCCCGGGTTCGATTCCCAGGCAAGGCACTCTGGGCACCTGCAGCTCCACCCAAGCTAGTTGATTTTTCGGGTACCAGATCTTCCTGGGAAACCATAACCGGCACAGGGAAAGGAACTAGCCCCCCTACCCTGATGTGTGAATATTCACACGCCGTCGGGCTTGGTACATGGGTGAGCTCTACCATCACCTACTAAACCGACCTTTGGGTTGATTACTGTGTATATATATATATATATATATATATATATATATATATATATATATATACATATATATATAGAAGATAAAGCTCGAAAACTTACCTGATGATATCATTTTTTTTATTTTACCTTGTACTCTGCAAGCCACCGCTAGGGTGTGTAGAAGGGGGTGGATACACATCAGACCATAACTAAGTATTTACACATCGTAAGATTCAAACCCTAAGTGAAATTTATTTATTTTGACTTTTAATAATCAAACCACTTTACTTTTCTACAGTTTATGTGGAAAAGTAAAGCGGTTTGATTATTAAAAGTCAGTATGAAGATTTTCCACCAAGTTACGCCAGAAACTTTTATTTATGTTATTTATTTATTTGATGATATTCGTTGCAATTAGGCAATTGGCCTGGTGGCAACGGTCACATAGCATACAAAAAATATTTTAACAGTTATGCTGTACAATAGCACAATTAGTCAGTTAAAATTATTAGACAGTTACAATAGTATACAAATCACTGATTAATAGTTTATCACCCAGTGACTGCTTCACAATTACTCTTAATGCTCCTAAAATTGGATATGGAAAGGGCTCAAACAAACCTCCAGGCAGCTGGTTCCATTCAACAATAGTTCTGTTTAAAAAAGAGTATTTTTTCTTATTTGCTTTTTGCGTTCTTATTTTTATGTTAAAACTGTGATCGTTTTTCCCCTTAAAGTATGGTTTTTCTATCTCTTTCCATAAATCTTCCCACGCTCTGTCATTTTTTAAAATTCTGTGCATCGCGCCTAACCTACTTCTTTTTCTTCTATTTCTTAAACTTTCCCGTTTCAATACATCCAACATATCCGTGACACTCTCCCAAAATGAACAAAGCTGCAATTTTTCTTTCCATACTTGATAAGCTTCTCAAAGCCAAGTCTAAATTTACCAATTTTATTGAAATAGAAGTTCAAATACTATAGCACAAGGAACAGTCTATTTATGTCGGATGTGTTCAAAACCAGAATGGCCAAAGTAGTCGGGACACAAGGAGAAGAATTGCGATAGACCAAGAAGTTTTCATAAAGGGGAGGGAATTTACGAGCATGACAGGAACGCTGAGGAAAGAAGTTAAGAAAACGCCCATTAAAACATTAATATGGAGTAATGATATTGTCAACGAAGCTGGGTGATGGGGATGGATTGGAGGCTTTTGAAATGCGAGCGTGGAGAAGGATGGCCAAGATGAAATAGAAAGGAAAACGAACGAGGGAGTGCCAGGTATGGTGAGGATGGAGAGGGGATCGTTGGAAGAAATCTTAAGGAGACAGGTGAAAGATGGGTGCAGAGGATTTTGATTGGCAATGGGAAGTCGGAGACTAATAGGGTGAGAACATTAGGAAAGTGAGTAAGGGGTAGGAATATGATAAGAATTTTCGACGGAACGAAGAGAGGAAGGAAGTGTTTGGAATCAAAGGTGTCACTAAAGTGACGGATTTCAGGTTATGTTGTTTGATTATGAGAATATTAGGAAGACGTTGAGGGCAGGACAATAAGAAAATACAAAGCGAGAGATGGCAGGAGGAAGCATTGATATTTTAGGTCCATGCGACGTGAGATGAAATGATAGGATTACTGGAGTGATAGCCAGAGTGCAATAGAGCGTAGGAAAAGAGATACAACAGGGGTGGTAATAATACTGAATAAAAGAGTAGAAAGGACCGTAGTAAACATAGAGAAGGCGACTGATAGAATATTGCTAGTAGAAGTAAAAGCGGAACCAACGAATTCGGTCATTACCATACATTCCACCAAGCAATCACATGGAGAAAGAAATTCATTGAGTATGCGATCAGTTAGACTACATAATCGCGGATGTTCCTGCAGGGAAACATTTGATAGTGATCGGGGATTGGAACGCGATGGTAGGCAAAGAAAGAGATGGTGATGAAGTGGGGGACTACGGTTTATGTATGAAGAGTGACCGTGGGGAGAAAGCAATGGAGCTCTACGGGAGACAGAGGTTAGTCATCACCGACACTGAGCTTAGAAATAATGAAAGGAGTAAGTACATATGGAAAATGCCGGAGGATTCAGGAAGTTATCAATCACTTGGACTATATTAGTTATAGCTAGGCAAGGATTTAGGAACAGGGTAATCAATTTGATCAGCTTCCCGGGAGCGGATGCTGACTTAAATACCAATTTAGTCATTATGAAGGTTAGGGTCTAATTCAAAAAGATATAGCAGGGGAAGCGGATTAAGAAATGGGATGTAGAAGCGTTTACTGGATTGAAAAGAAGAAGTATCAGCGGGCTGTAGGGAAAATCATGAGTGAGGGAAAGGAGCCGAGAATTACCGACGAAATATGTTAATAAACATATCGAAAGCCGCAAAATAAAATATTAGAGCAATAAGTGTGACTAGACACGTAGACACGTAGGTTTTCAGGATCAATACAAGAGGATAGAGAGCTTAATTGATTACTTAGGGGATCAACAGTTTGGGCTCAGGAAGGTGAGAGGCACGCGTGGACCATGCAGTAATGAGATCATTAATCGAGAGGAACATAGACGTATTTTTCTGTTTTGTCGATTTCGAAAAGGCGTTTAGAAAAGTAAATTGGGTAGATTTCATAAATTCATTGCAGAAAATTGAAATAGATTGGAGGGACAGGAGGCTAATCCGCAACCTGTACATGTCTCGGACTGCTCAGGTGCGAGTGAGGAACGGAGAGTCCGGATGGGCAGTGTTAGGAAGAGGGGTAAGGCAGGGTTGTCCATCGTCACCGGTGCTGTTCAACGTATATGTGGAGGAAATGATTAAGGAGTCATGGGAAGAACTGGAGGTGGGAATGAAAGTCGGAGGGGAATTCGTAAAATCGGTTAGGTTTGATGATGACCAAGCATTAGTTGCTCAGTCAGCCAAGGGGTTGCAAGCATTGCTGAGTGAATTGGAGGTTCAGTGCGATAAATATGGGATAAGAATACATGTAATTAATTACAACAAAGTTTATGCTGTTTTCCAGAAAATGAAAGTCTACGTCAATGGCAAATATAGGAGGGCGAAAATCATAGCAGGTGGAAAAGTTTAGATATCACAGGAAAGTTTTGGACCGAAAGGGTCAAAATAGTATGGGCCTATGGAGAAGAGTTGCACTAGCCAAATAATATCTTTCCCAAAGAGGAGAGAATTGATGACAAAGACGTTGGTATGGATGTAAGTAAGCATCAAATGATGACGAATGAAAATGAAATATGCGTTTCCTTACTTTAAATGATTTTCTTATACAATAACTTTATGCACTTTTTTGTTTATGCAACTGCTATATTGAAGTGAAGATATTGTAATGAATACAATACTTTCTTAAGAGACAATTGAAGGGCAAGAGTAACTTGACTAGTGGAGTGATTTGGGCCGCCTTTTCTAAAGCGCTTTGAGTCTGGTGACATAATTTTCCAATGGGAGCGTGAAGTGCTAGTTTTTCATTGTTATTATTAATGAAATTTTTGTTTTTAGTAACCATGATTCCAGCTTAGGAAAATTCCAACATGAGAAAAGTATGCGCTTTATTAACGAATTGCTACTGCAAGTTACTTTCCTTAGGATATGAATTATGTTTCAGCTTCCTCAATTTGCTCGGTGGTAAAAAGTTCAGTCCCACTCAGAATATTTCAGAAAAAATGCCTTGTATCTTTGTTAGGTCGGAAACTTTTCAGACCACCCTTGTACTTTCGAATTCGCGAATTTTCATTTTAGGTGATATGCTCAGAGATGGCCTGTGCTCATTGTACTTATGAATACTTATTTTTTGTGTATGCATGTGCATACAGTCGGACAGTAACGAAGTTCTTTGATTACATGAACATGTTCACGGTCTCTACACTGCCACCCAAATTCCCCCCTTTTAGTGTAGTTCTATCATCTTTCGCATGGCAGCGCTGGTGCTGCTACAACTTCGATGCTAAAACCAATGGAATGCTTTCGCAAAGAGTTTCTAGGAAGGGTTGACTACCCATATTTTACATTCGTAATTTTCATCCTCGAATATCTGAAACATGCTACCGTATGAATGTCAACTATTGACAAGTTAAAAAATATTCCAAATGTAAACGTATAAGCAGAAATACTCTGTTTAATCGATCATTTAGACGGAGCCACCCAATGCATGAAATTTTACCTGATGTTTTTCTTATTACGTTTACCTTCATGATTACACTTGAATGACCGCTTCTAAAAGCCTCTCGAACATACTCTCGTTCGTTAACATTAAAACGTTATAATGACAACCGCTAATTTCACCCCTTCCAGCAAGTTGTTTTCAATGAGAAAACATACCATCATTTATTGCAAAGAAAACAAATGATCCCCTATGAAAAAAATGAGAAAAAGCAAATACGGAAATGGTTTAAATAAGCGTGAACATTGTACTCCACAATTTCGTGTTTCCATACGTGTAATGCCTCACCGGTACCCTCCCAAATGCTCGGCGGCAGGATAAACCGTTGAAATAATAATTGTGAAAGGATCCATTGATGCGACGGCGGCCATGTCAGTCAAACCCCGGAGGGAACCGCATGCTTCAGGTAATAATGAAATTTATTCCATTCTCCTTCCCGGGCGCACTTAAGCCGTCCCAATCCCTTCCCCCTTACCCACTCACCCCCGCGACCACCGCATCCACGAGGAGAACCCCGAGGTTCCCTAGCCATTCATCGCACATATCCCTCTGCCACTGCAGGATCCCTTCCCCTCCCCCCGGGGGCTCTCTCCAAGCGGCGTGGAGGGGACCCCTAGCGCTCGAAGAGGAGGACCACCCAAACGGGGACCCCCCCCCTTTCGTTCGCCCTAAGCCCATCCTTCTGAAACCACCACCGAACCCACCCCCTTAAATAACTCTCTCAGAATACACTCGTTCACAATTGCACACATCCCCGGGTGCAACTTCCAACCGATTGGCCGCCATTCAAGAGGCGGCGGCGAACCCTCTCTCGCACCCGGACCCTTAACTCTCACCTCCAATCCCCCCCACCATGAGAGAGAGGTGAAGTAGGGGGAAAGCGAGAGTGAGAGGGTGTGGGGGAGCAGACCGGTCCGTCGGCCCTCCAAGTGAAAGAGAAGAGGACCCAGAGGGTCGCGAGATTGAAAGGGAAGGAGGGTCCCTCCGACTCTCGGGAATGCACCGCCGCGCCGCGGCGGGTGCTGTGACGGGGGGAGCGCCTGCGTCCCTGGGCCCCCAACCCCCTCGCCAAGAAGTGGGTGCGTGTGTGCTGTGGGTTGCCTCGGCGTTAGTCCCCTCCACCATGGGGACTTCCTCAAGGGGGGGGGGGAGTGATCCCACTCCCGCACTCGTGCTTCTCTCTTTCCGTAGGATACGTAAGAGGATAAGCAAGTTTATTAAGAGAATTAAAATCCAATTGATTGCCATACCATTGGCAGTGAATTCGAACCTTTGCTCCTGTTGTAGGTGACTATTCGCCCCTACGGATGGCCAGAGCGTCACTGGCGTATCGTTGACCAGCGCGGGGTTTTCCCATTGCCGGGCCGTCCTTTGAGTCGGCAGGGGATTTCCCCAGGGTCGCACCCCCGCAAAACAATGCACCTGTGGGGAAGGATTACAGGTCACTGCACTCCTCCTGCCCAAGACCATTACGTCAAGAGCTCACGGGCTATTCTGGGAATGACGTTGTGACGTCGTTAGGAACTGAAAAAAGGGTTAGCGCCCGATCTCGGGAGCAGATTTCCGAGGACAGCAGACGAGGTTGGCTGGCTGAGAGGAGACTGCGGACGGATCTACGGCCTGCGAATCGTGACCCCACCATTCCCTACTCCTGGCTCTGGACTCCCCGTACCGATCTCCGTCGTCAGAGTAAGTGTGAGTCCCAATAAACACCCTATCGGCCAATTCTGTGTTCCTTCTTTCCCCGTCGTGTCGCGGCGACATTTGGTGACAGGTGCTTCCGAGGAACGATCCCGAGGATACAATACGCACTCGAATATATTTGCCGGAAGGACTGTACTGTTTTTCCTTATTTGTTTATTAATGTAGCACTTAGTGAAATATTTCAGCGCTCGTTTGTTTGTTTTTGAAACTTTATTTATATATTCCAGCATTGCTCATCATGGCTTTTCACTCTCATTCCGCGTTCCACTCTTCCGCGTCTCCTCTCTTCCCGTCGTACATGGCGCAGCCCAACATACCCTCACGGCTTATGGAGTTTACTCCGTGTGTGAACACCTTGTCCGAGGTGAACGGCGATACTCATTATATTTCACATCACACGATTGCACCACCGCAGTCGCAAACACACTCCCCGATAGCGAGCCAAGCGTACTTAATACCGACTTTCAGTGGAGAGGACGAGCCGCCCGTTGACCATTTCGTTGAGGCGTTGAAGACTGAGCCATCTGAATGCTTGGACCGAAAGCCAAACATTGTGCATCGGGCAATTGCGACTAAGTGCCTCCGCCGCGGACTATGTGGCTACAAATCCACATGTTTTGGACAGCTATGATACAGGGTTCGTCCGGAAAATAAGTGTAAGATGCTCATTGTCTTTTTTGACAAAAGGGGAGTCGTCCACTACGAATTTGTACCAGAATGACAAACTGTAAATGCTGCATTTTACGTCCAAGTGCTCGACAGGCTTCGAAAACGAGTCGCCCGCGTCCGGCCAGCGATCAAAAACATCTGGCGGTTGCATCACGACAATGCGCCGTCTCACACTTTTCGTGTCGGACTTCTTGGCCAAGCACGGCGTGGCAACGCTGCCGCACCCGCCCTACAGCCCGGACTTGGCACCACCGGACTTTTTTCTGTTCCCGAAGATAAAGAGGAGTTTGAAAGGAACGCGATACGGGACTTTGGACGCCGTCAAAGAGGCCGTGACGACGTGTCTTCGAGAGGTTCCCGATGATGCCTTCTCGGGAGCGTTTCAGGAATGGGAACGCCGCTGGAACAAGTGTATCGACTCACAAGGGTCCTATTTTGAGGAATATTAGCTTAAGATATGTAAAAGTGTAATAATTTTTTTTCCTGAGCTCAGTACACTTATTTTCCGGACGAACCCTGTAGTTTCTCTACGAATCTTAAACGCAGGTTTTCGGTTAGAACTTCTCCGCTTGCTCTCGAGCGAATGTTTTCAACCAGCGTACAGCAACCCCTCGAGTCAGTTCATGAGCTTGCGACACGCCTTCGTAAAATCGCTCGCCAACTAAGAGCAACGTTCCCTGACCCCGAAGCCGCAAAAAAAATTGTCGAGCACAGGCTCCCCTCACAATTTTTTTTAGGCTTACGAGAGGAAATAGGTCGTTTTGTCCAAGTGCGTAGCCCGAAAATTATTCTCGAGGCGGAAGAATTCGCACTAACTGAAGAAGCAAGCGTGAGAGCCTATGCCAAAAAATTCTTGGAGATAAATGCATTTCATTCCTTGTACTCACAGCATCCCCCCCAAATGAACTCGATCCACCCGCCATGCATATTTTCACAGAAAGGTCACCCGTAGAACGGAACCGAAATTCACATGCCCCCGCACTACGAATTGTTCACAAACGGAATCAAGAAATGTCAGCATTCGCAAATGTTACCACTGTGGACGGCCAGGACACATTGCCCGATTCCGATGCCCGATCGTCATGCTTTCAATGTGGAGATGCAAGCCACCAATCCAAAGATTGTCCCCTACTCATTTGTGGGTACTGCAAGGAGTCAGGTCACCGCCCAATTCAGTGCCCTTTAAAATTCAACTCTACAAATCCGGGAAATTTCACGACCCCAACTGCGGAGTAGGGGAGGATTTAATTTTGACAGTAACCCCAGAAAACGGTGTCGTAGTCCAAGGGACAATACAGGGGAGGAATTACAAGCTCCTAGTGGACACAGGTGCGGCAGTCACTATTGTGAATAAACAGAAATTTCCTTGGAATAATCTGATTACTCGTCCATACGATACCCCTATCAAAAGCGCTTCCGGCCACATTCTTTCTGTTCACGGCCAATGTCTCGCCCCATTGACTATATCCGGCGAGTTATATCCCCAGGAAATGCTAATAGTGGATCTCGGTTATACTAATTACGACGGAACCATTGGTCTCGACTTCATGAAAAAACACGGCTGCACTTTAAATCTTCCGCAATCAAAAATGTCGCTTAACGGCTGCCGCGATATTCCCCTAGAGCGGAACTTCCCCCAAAATGTATACCCTGATTTCATTTCCTTGGAGAACTCAGCACTAAAGGACGATGCGAGAAACGAACGTGGGATTGCGGACGTCTTCACGGCAGATTTAATTTCCTTTGAAGAGCCTTTACCTACCCAACTCGCGCTCGATATTCGGCGTGAGCCTGCAGGAGTGACAATTTTGTGCGAAGAAAGAGAGAACGTTAATTGTAAGGATAGCTCAGAATCCAAGATTCAAGCGACAATGGAGGACCAATTTTGCGAGAATGCCACGACTGTAAAGGATAATGGGAAAAGTAAGGATGAGAAAGGCGATGATAAGGCCGGTGAGTCAGGGGCCCCTGGGTCAATTGAGTTTTCGTGTGCGATTGCTCCCGATGTTATGCGGCTGACCGTAGTCTCTCAATCGATAGTGTTTCCCGAAGTGGAAAGTGGCTGTAAAGTAAAAAATGTGCTGTGCGTAGAAGAAACGTTGAGGGTTCCTCCGTTTCTCCATAATGTGTCGAGCTGCCAATAAACAATTAGCGGGGAAAGAGGTCGCACTCGGAGGGGAAAGTCGAAACATCACAGTCCTTCCAACGGTAGTGAGGGTAGGCGAGGATGGATCGGCCCCAATTTTGTTTTGCAGTTGCAATCGCTATGAGGCGAAGGTAAAAAAGGGATCGGGAATAGAATCCGAGACGAAATTTGAAGAAGTCATACCGTATGTTAACGAAATTATTTCAGACGACATAGAACTATGGCCCAAAAAACCGCCTGAAGAAACTCTCCTCTCCCTTTTTGATTTTGGAAATGTACCCACGAGGGCTTTAGACGAACTAAATTTGCTCATTTCAGAATTTTCGGAAATATTTATGGACGGTAAAAATCCCCTTGACTGCGCGAGCATTATTAAACATTCCATTGAGGTAGATGACGTCAGACCGATCAAAAAACCGCCATATCGCGTTCCACACTCCCTCAGACTTAGACAACTCCATCAGATAAATGCTTGAACAAGATATTATATCACATTCCACTAGCCCCTGGTCCGCTCCCATCATATTAGCCAAAAAAAAGACACCTGCCGGGGAACCCGTCAAATACCGCCCATGTATTGATTTCCGTGCATTGAATAGTGTGACTAAAAAGGAGGTATTCCCATTGCCTAATATAGATGAGACATTCGATCCGCTGGGAGGCTCGTGTTATTGCTCTTTAATGGATTTGTGCAGTGGTTGCTGGCAGGTGGAGATGGATGAAGATAGCAAGAAATATACCGCCTTCAGCACGCCACAAGGTAATTTTGAGTGCAATAGAATGAGATTTGGATTAGCCAATGCACCCTCCACCTCCATGCGCCTCATGACTAAAGTGTCAGATGGACTTATAAATCACGGATGTGTCTGCTACCTAGCCGACATTCTCAAATATGACCGCACTTGAGAAGAGCTCATCACGGGGTTACGCGAAATTTTTTCTAGGCTTAGAAAAGCCAATCTAAAACTCAAACCTAGGAAATGCTCCTTATTTCAGAAAAGTGTTAAATTTTTAGGACATGTTCTTTCAGGCAATGGATTTACACCTGAAGAAGAGAAAATCGAGAGATCCTTCAAAATTTCCCAAAGCCAATTAATGTCCAAACCATTCAGTCTTTTCTCGGTCTTGTGGGTTACTACAGAAAATTTATCCCAAATTTCGCCACGATGTCTAGACCTCTAACCAAGTTAATCCGGAAAGATGTCCAGTTCGTTTGGGGAGAGGAACAGCAGCAGGCTTTCGAACAGTTAAGACGTTGCATTAGCTCTCGACCCCTCCTCAAGTTCCCTGATTTTTCCAGGCCATTTACCCTCACTGCTGGTGCTTCCGTTCACGCTCTCGGGAGCATCTTGTCTCAAGAGTTTGAGGACGGCGAACGCCCCGTCGCGTGTGCCAGTCAGCAAATGCGCAAAGCGGAGACATCCTATTCGGCTACAGAGTTAAGAGTGTCTCGCTGTAGTTTAAGGAATAAAGAAATTCCGAGTGTACCTTCCAGGGCAACGGTTTACTCTTTGTACGGACCATAAACCTCTGAAATAGCTATTAACACTCAAAGAACCGAAA
Organism: Hetaerina titia; assembly: GCA_037158775.1. NCBI lineage: Eukaryota > Metazoa > Arthropoda > Insecta > Odonata > Calopterygidae > Hetaerina > Hetaerina titia. Next base: position 131,828 of record CM073769.1, read on the forward strand.
CCAAGGCTAGCGCGATGGGTTATGGAGTTGAGCGAACATTCACTTGACATCCAATACCGACCAGGAAAAGACATCTCTCACAGTGATGCGCTCTCAAGAATACCTCTTCCGATACATTCCATTGTCACGGATGATTTTCAGCCTATTTGGGATAAGGAAAGAATAGCAAATGCTGACCCCAGTGGGGCAGCCATTAAGTGATGGTGTCACGTTAAAAACACTATTGAGGAAGGCAACGGGAAACCACCTCAATTATGATTCCCAAGAATGAAATGATGGGAACTATAGATAATATGAGTCCTGGCAACTACGGGACTCGGCCCAAGAGGCCGTGTATCGTGCCCGGCAGCGGGAGAGGCAAGGCTTCCGCGGTCGTCCTCCCACGAAACCCTTGCAGGAAAGAAATAGCAGCAGCAAAGAAGACTCAGAAGAAGACAAAAGTACTTAAAATAGGAACCTGGAACGTCAGGACAATGTTGAGGAGAGGCAAATTAGAAAATATTAAGCGAGAGATGGAAAGAGGTAACATAGATGTTTTAGGCCTCTGCGAGGTGAGATGGAAGGATAGCGGGGATTACTGGAGTGACAATTATAGATTAATATACAGCGGCGGGGACGAGAGCCAACGAGGGGTTGCCGTAATTTTAAATAAAAAGGTAGGAAGAAGCGTAGTCAACATAGAGCAAGCAACTTATAGAATATCACTCGTGGAGATTAAAGCAGAGCCGACGAACTTGGTCATTGTTCAGGTATACATGCCACCGAGCAACCACAAGGAGGAAGAAGTCGATAGGATGTACGATGAGTTAGAGGATATAATCGCGTGTGTTCCTGCAGGGAAACATTTGATAGTGGTGGGGGATTGGAATGCGACGGTATGCGAAGGAAGAGAGGGTGGTGAGGTAAGGGACTATGGGTTAGGCACGAGGAATGAACACGGGGAGAAAGCGATTGAATTCTGCAGGAGACAGGGATTAGTCATCACAAACACATGGTTTAGACACCACAAAAGGCGTAGGTATACATGGAAAATGCCAGGTGACTCAGAAAGGTATCAGTTACATTATATTATGGTTAGGCACAGGTTTAGGAACAGTGTGATAAATTCGCACAGTTTTCCAGGAGCGGATGCGGACTCTGGCCACAATTTAGTTGTTATGAAATGTAACGTGCGTTTCAAGAAGATAAGGCAAGGGCGGCGGGTTCGGAAATGGAATTTAGAAGCATTAAATGGATTAACGAGGAAAGAATATCAGCAGGCTGTAGAGAAAATTATGGATGACGGTAAAGAACTAAGTACTATGGAAGAAAAATGAGAATGTATCAAGAAAGGGATATTGGAAGCCGCTAAAGACACTATAGGAACCGTTAACGGGAAAAGGATAAGGAAACCATGGGTAACGGATGAGATGATTGCAAAGATGGATGAGAGAAGAAGATGGAAAAATGTAAACACAGAGTTAGGCAAAATGAAGTACAAAGAGTTAAACAATAAATTGAGAAGGGCCACAAATAAGGCAAAAGAAGAATGGTGGAAAACGCAATGCGAGGATATGGAAAGTTTACAGAAGAAGGGTGAAATTGGTGCTCTATACAGCAAGGTTAAGTTATTATTAAGGGTCGCACCCCCGCAAAACAATGTACCTGTGGGGAAGGATTACAGGTCACTGCACTCCTCCTGCCCAAGACCATTACGTCAAGAGCTCACGGGCTATTCTGGGAATGACGTTGTGACGTCGTTAGGAACTGAAAAAAGGGTTAGCGCCCGATCTCGGGAGCAGATTTCCGAGGACAGCAGACGAGGTGTGCTGGCTGAGAGGAGACTGCGGACGGATCTACGGCCTGCGATTCGCGACCCCACCATTCCCTACTCCTGGCTCTGGACTCCCCTTCCCGTACCGATCTCCGTCGTCAGAGTAAGTGTGAGTCCCAATAAACAACCTATCGGCCAATTCTGTTTTCCTTCTTTCCCCGTCGTGTCGCGGCGACACTCCAGTGTGTTAACCTATGAACAGTATTGTTACGAGAAGTGCGTGAGCTCCTCTGGCAGGTTTGACGTCGTAATCCTCATCTCGTCTCATCGATAATAAATACAATATTGCATTTATTTTCCTCGAAATTCAAAATAAACAGTTACGTGGAGATGGAGCTTTTGAATGACCTTAACTAACACTATCCCGGAATGTTTCGCCTTTTCCTCAACCGCTGTCACGAAATTAACTTCAGTCTTCTCTCCAATTCTCTCCCTCTTCTCCTCCTTCATCCCCTCCCAGTTCCTGTAATCCCCCTCTCACACGCAGCGCCCACCCGCTAATCTTCTCTCCCGTGACTCGAAAACAGCCTCCCTCTCTCTCTCTTCGGTCTCCTTCGGACGCCTATGACACACGCAAAATGGTGGAAAACAACTCCATCTACATTTCTAATGGTCATTGATTGAGCTCCCTTCCTCCACCTTCATGGTATCCATCATAATTATTTCTTTAATATGTTTTTGAAAACAACCTGATTTTTCAAGGTACGACAGCCTTCCTTCAAGAAGTTGGGTCGGCAGACTGGATTAAACGGTAATTGGGTTACGGAATAATTTATCTGCATGTGGCCATTGAGAATAAAATAAAACTTCTTCAACTAATTTTCTCTAGGTTTTAACTCTCTCATTCATTTTTAACATGCTGTAATATTTCGCCGGCAGCGGTCATACTACATATAATATGAATGGATGAAGTTTTCTCGGGTCTTCCACCGGGTCAGGGGTTCCATGTAGGCCAACATGGAACCCCTGACCCGGTGGAAGACCCGAGAAAACTTCATCCAGCAAATACGCCGGGAAAGCACCAGATCTTATAATATGAATAGTTGACTTTCTCAGAGGTATTCTGAAACATGACAAGGCCGTACGTTTCTACTGCGTCGCCGCCAACTGTTTCAGGATGGAGGAGGCGTTATTATTTTTTCCGATTAATTGGTGGTCCCTTGCCGCCTTTCTTCTGACAGTTGCTCATCCCTCTAGTCGTTGGTGAGGTGAATGCAAAGTAGGGCGGAGATCAACAGTTTTCACGCACGCGACGCCGAGCCGACGTCTGTCTGCCCTCTTGCCTTCCGATGGATAACCTCCCGAGATGAGCCAATCGCCGTACAACTCTCGACTAGCTCTCTTCCCACCGTGCAAAGCAACCTGTCAGCTCTTCCTACACTCAAGGGTTGTAAACAAAGGGAGCAACAAAAACAGCAACTAACTCAACCACATCCCCAACAAAAAAGTAATACATTTTAGCCACCACAGCATGCTAAGTAAGCGGTACATAATGTCTAAACATAGGTATAGCTGATAACAAGGGCGAAAATATACACTTACGTCCACTGACTCTCTCGATTGTACGCCGAATCTCATTAATTACCTATTCAATGAATTGAAAAATAAACGCGGGAGGCCAAATATTGTAAATGACACCTTCAAAACACGAAATTCGTTTCCAGCCCGCAATATCGAATGTTTATACCTAATTTCACATATTCAAGCGGTCCATTTTGAGAATTCATATACTGAAGATACAACAATTAACAAATTTTAACTATTAATTATTCGGAATAATGTATTGTAATCAATTTTCTAACCTCGCATTATTCAATCTCCTGGAACTTTTGTTTGTAAAGACTCGGTGTTTCTTGTAAAAACCATGTATCACATTTCATTACTTCCATTGCATAAATTGACCATAAATTTTGAATATGTATTTTCAACTTGTGACATGTGATGGAATTTACGTGGGACTACGACCAGTTGATAACATGTAAGCGTAGCTACTGGTAAAAAATATATCCCCCACGCGTGGCAACGCATTACGCCACTACCAGGATTTCTTCTGCAGAGAAAAATCTGTGCATTAACATTCGCGGTGTGGCGTCCAGCGGAATAAACGCCGAGTAAATGCAGTTGCTCCATGTTAATGCCGCGCTGCGTGCGGTTCACAGCACTGTCCCATCGATGTTGGAATCGTTTTTGGGAGCGGAAATGATGCGAGACGACGCGGACCTCTCGCTCCCCCCGCGGGAAATAAAAGGAGTGAGCAAATAACAGCACGTGTAACGCAAAGCGCTTTTCAGGAACGGGCACGGGAAGTATAGCGAGCACATTGGACCTTAAATTATTTAAAATCATTCATAACATTTCGCTGCTCATGCATTTGCATAAAGAGATGAGGATAGAGAAAGAAGGGAGGAAAAAGTGCCCGCGTTTCAATTATGCCGTCGTCGCGGAGCAAACAGAGAGAGAGTGCGCCCCCCCACCCCCCACGTACTCCAAACGGATGGGGGGGGGGAGTAATTGCGGGACGGCGAATGGGGTCACCAGGGGAGGGGCGGTCCTGATCCCCACCTCTTCCCATAACCCCCCTTCCTCGAAAAGCGACCATGCGGACGTTCGCCAATTAGGGCGACAGAACGTGCGACGCCATTTATGCCATTCGAAGCCGGGGAAAAATTCAAAATTATTTTTCTCAACTCGGTCATCGCTGAAAATACATTCTGGCCGAAGAGTACATTTGCAATCTTAGGGAAGGGAATCACAGCGGTGACCCTTTTTATGTGCACGACGGCGCCACGTCCCGTCTGATATTTTCTATTTTTTTACGGTCGTGGCAAAAGTGTGAGCGCGATTGGTGCCACCACCTCTGGTGCACGCTGTGCGTGTGTGTGTGAGTTGGTGCGTGGATATGGGGGGGTATACTCTCTTCCGCCAAATGATGAAATTTTCGCCGTCCGGCGGCAAAGGGGGGGAGTGAGATCACTCGATGGAGCGTGAAGGTGAAAATGGCTGCGTGTTTACACAACGTGCTCTACATGCCCTCCCTGTCCAAATACGTGATTTTACGGACGACGCCGGGTTAGTTACGCATATTGTTTATGTGCACCGCGATGATTGTGTCACTAACGATGCGCGACAAGGGAGGGACCGATAGGAGGGCAGGGCAGGCAGGGTGGCGGACGAATTTACGGGGGCGTGTGCAGTGACAGCCGTCGAATGTTGCAGAGGTGGAGGGATGGGGGGTTGAACGGAGAGGGGATTCACCCCCTTCCCCCTCCTAGTCTCTAAAGGCTTTGCCGATGATAAAGAGAGCGGGGGGGCGTCGCCGAGATAAGGGAGCGTTTGACAGGCAGGGGGTGGGAGGGGAAAGGTCGACGGGAGCGTCTTCCTACACTTCTCCTGTGCCTAGAGGCGTATTTAATAAATATTTCATTCATATTCTTATTTATTGGTTTTCGATGGAGGTGAAAACTCAATATTGCAATGGTATTACGTAATTACGATTATAAGTCCGTCTGCTGAATAAATTCCATGACCGAACCAGGCAGCTGTCATGATAGACTATAAACGTCTTAGAAAGCAATAACTTTAAATCAATTTCAATCATCTCTATCAAGAGAAGTGTTAACTTCTATTAAAAAGGTAAAGAGGTGTTATTCCGCTCTAGTTAGGCCACATTTGGAATACGTCGCAAGTACTTGGGATTCTTGCGAGAAAGCGTTCAAAAAGGAATCAGATAAAGTTCAGAGAAAGTCCGCCAGATTTGTAAAACATTCTTACGATAAAAAAACGGGTGCGACGAGAACAAACGGGACTTAGACTTGTAGCATGTTTCAGAATAAACGAGTTTAACGATGACACAAGGGAAATTATTTACTATGGCCCTAAACGATTTGGGTAGGTTGGACCACAAAGATAAGATGAAGGAGATAGACTCCAGTACAGTTAGATACAAACATTTGTTCTTTCCTCGGACAATAAGAAATAATAATAGTAAGAAATCTAAGTCCTAATAGAAATAGTAAAGTCATTCGTATACAAGCGAGGATAAGATTAAGCGCTGCGTCGAGATCTGGCACATTCGTAGGTACATGTGCTTGTGTATGTAAGTTGCTAGTGTACGCATTTGCATAGTTATTAAGTTAAAATGGGTTTTTCATAATTGTATTCATCTGTTTTGGTGTGACTTAGCATGCTTTTGTTTGTTTTGCATTTAGTTACATTCTCTTCCACGAGCGATGTCCTAACACCTCCAGCAAAACGCCCAAAAGACGTGTGGAGGGGGGTGCTAGGACACAGGGTGTTATTTTTTAGATGAACATGAACATTCGTAAATTTAGCATAGAATGTTCGCAACTCCATCGATTGAAACGTAGACGTGATAAGTGTTGTAGCTTACTTGTTTCAATTTCAAGGCTCTGTACAATTAAACTATAAAATCATATTAATCAACCAGTTGCTACGGGAATGCACTCCCGGACAATTAGCATAGATACGTGTTAACTTAATAAAACCTCCAGTGGTCCTCTAGTACCTTGAGGTTATGTAATTCCTTTGATGGAATGAGAAGTCAAATAATTTCCATTAACAAAATATCAAGGAGACGTTGGATGATACATGGTTCGTACACAAAAATTTCAGTGGAAAAACCCATTCAACTTTTCGCCCATTGGTAGTACTTATTCAATTCAAGAAGATTCATGATTTGAAGTGTGTTCCTTTTCCCCCCTACTGACCAGATCTATCTCCAGACTTTTTCAGTTCCCCAATGTGATGGAACATCTTGGGAAGCTTTTTGATCATCAGAGGCAACTGCAAGTGAAATGAACAAGTTTCAGCTTGCAATGACTGCCGCTAAAATAATACTGGAGTCATAGCAATGAGATATGAACCATATACATATTAAGCTAACAACATAACATAGAATTAAATTTTTTCAAATAGCGAAATCATTCGAAAAAACTCTCGTGTATTCCGACTAAGTGTTTGCCATACTCTGTGTGTGAGTGAACCACCCCTTTTTCAGAATGAAAAATTGAATGAACAAAAATTATCATCCCATTTAAGACAGCTGTCACCTTTGACTTCGAAAGAAGTCCTATTTCGTTCATTTGAAAACGGATATATACGAGAAACGATTAGAACACCTTCGAGCAACCTACGCGAAAATATCGCCATATCGTAATTTCAATCTCAAGATTGGGTAATTACAGTCCTATTATCTCTTCCCAATCTAATGCAAGTTCTCCGACGTCCCGCTGTATCTTCTGTCCAAATCAATCTTCGATCGAATAACTATTTCCTCCAAACGAATCCATAATCTCTCAATTAGTGTTCCCGACCTGTCTGGCTTCTTCTTTTTTTAATATCTAATCAAATTGTCTCCACTCCTCTACTGCATGCTTTCATTTCTTGTTTTATCCCAGTTTCGCCAGTTGATCTCCAGCATTCTCCTCCTAAACCAAGTTCCGGAGGCTGCTTATTCTTCCCTGGTCTTCTCTCACAGATCTCCACGTGGGTGTGGTGGGCTACTCTCCTCACGAATGATCTCACGTGTCGACACGTAACTACGGTGAAGTGCACATTGGATTTTTAGAACGGGGCGAGCTCCCTCCTTCGCCGTGCGAGTGACACCACGCCCCCGGGGGAGGGCCGCCTCCACCCCCACGGCCACCACGCGAAAATCCCGTCCTCGCACCAGGAGGGGGTGGAGGCACATGTCTCTCCTCGAGATGGTCAGAGAAGAGGCCGCCGCGAGGAGATTCCCAACACGGAATCCACCTCCGGGGACTCGACTGGAGCCACCCGTCCTCTCGGCAACGAAATAATACCCTCCCGACGCTCAGCAGCAGTGCCAGCGCCTGACGACGCAACGGGAATGCGACGAGAAAGAGGGAGCACTCCTTTAATTCCAGAGGGAATGGAAGAGGAGGCGAGGGAGTGAGGGAGGGATAGATGCGGTTAGTGTGGCGTTTAATGGCGAGTGTGGGGGAGTTGGGGTGGAGATTGGTTCGGGGGCGGCAGTCGTGGGATTGGGGGATATAGAAGCCTCCACGCAACAACAACATTTCACGACCGATGGCCCTTTCGCTCCTCCCCCACCCACCGCACGCACGCACGCCCTCCTTCCTTTCATACGTGCGTGCGTTCTCGCCTCCCTCCCCCCCCATCGCCCCCTTATTCAATTCCCCCGTCCGTGCGTTATTCTTGACGCACACACCGTTCCCACCCTTTATTTTTCTTGCCATCTCCTCTCTTCTCCGCCGCCTCCGTCTCTCGCTCCCCCCCGCCCTCCCTTGCTCCATCCCTCCCCTTCGTTTTCTTTCCTCGCGCTATTATGCTCCCTCCGTCGCCGCACAATGAGAAGAGGATGTCTTCGCAGCCGCGCCCCCTCTCCCCGATCCTCCCCCTCCTCCAGCCCCCGGGGCGTGGGGGGAGGGAATAGTGAGGAGGAGGGGTCCTCGAGAGTAGGTGTGGGGTAGGGCGACCCCCTCTGTCCACCCCCCAGCCACCCAACCTCCTCTTCGGTCTCCGCACCCCATTCAGAGGCTAGGCGGGAGGGTTGGAAGGCGATGGGGGAGAAGGGGTTGCTCTCCTCCCCCCGCCCATCAGTAGGATGGCAGAAAAAGCGAAGGTTCCAGTACGCCCATCCTCGAATTGAGTGAGTGAGTGGCAAGTATTTGCTCATCCGTCAACGAGGGCGTGTGGCTGGAATTGTGAGGTCAACCGCCATTAGATTAATTGTTGATTGAAAGCATCCTGGAATTTTATCCTGTGACATAATGCATAATGCTCCTTCTGTCTCGGTCTAGGATTGTGTGCGAGGGAAAAATGGTTCCTCGTATCTTTATTAGAATCGGACCTTCGGGTGGACAGTTTCCATTATTACGTGATTCTCACAGAGGTTCCGCCTGCCTATGTAATATAGGCAGGCGGAATATATAGATAATGATTTATATTAATGTGATACTAAAACTATCGCATCTAATCCCCATGTTTCTAATGCCTCCCGAAACGAGGGGTTGCAGTGATAATGAGGCACTCTCTACTTCACCATTATGATTCCTTCCATCGCATTTCTTTGAAAATGTACATACGTAAGGGGTTCTTTCCCGTTTTGCGTGGACGGGACGATGCCTTTGTGTTGACAAGTGCCCGTTTGCGGTCTCTAATTTGGAGAGTGTCGGTTAAAGCGACAGCTGCAATGGTACCCATCCCACTTACGAAAATATAAAATTCATATCACCTACCCCCCCCCCCCCAGTCCGAAGAATGGAGACGAGGAGGGACGAGTTATGATTATTGTTGTGATTGTTTTTTTGTTTGTTGTGATTGTTGTTTTATTGTTATTTTTTTATTTTTTGTTGTGAATTGTTTTGTTTCATTTTTGATTCATTGTTATGAAAATATTTTAACTTCGTATTTGGTGTTTATGTGCTAATATTTATATTCATATGCATAAACAAGTAATGAGTTTATAAATAAATAGCTAGGCTAAGATAAACATTAAAGTTAGCGGGTGTAGGATAGATCTAGAACAGGCAAAGCAGTTAAACTGTTTGAAAAGTGTTTTTGGGAGAGATGGAGCCGAGTGGTGGGAACACGAAGAGAAGAATTGAGTCAGGATGAAGAAGCGTTTGCAAAGAGGGAGGAGGAAGCTGATGACAGGCACCTTGATTGAAAATGTAAAGAAAAGACTACTTCATGTGGAGCGTAGTTTTGTACTACTTGGAAAGCTGATCGTTGAGTCTGGAAGATAAGGGTAGGTTGCAGACTTCCGAGATGTGGGTTTAGAGAATAATGGAGAAAATAAAATGGACGGTTACAGAAAACCAACGATTAGTGTTAGAAATGGTATGGGAATAGGCACTTGTGGGGAGGAATTCGAAGAGGACAGAACAATTGGATGCAGGGGATACTTCGAGGTAATGCGACGAAGACCATGGCGATATGAAGGGGAGAATGCTGAAAAACCGAGGTAGAGTTGGGAAAAGAATAGGAATTTTGGATAGAATCAATGGAGGTAGAAATAATTCAGAGATAATGAATGTGTTTTTGTGGGTGTAAAATACTTTTTTGTCCTTCAAGTTAGGACATAGGAGTACAGTAGTGTGCAGTGACCAGGGTTCATTAAAACCTACCCTCACAGGGTAGAATAATGTCAATAAAGATAAGCATATGGGAACCTGTATTTACATGCTTGTCTTGTTCCCTAACACCCCCTCTGCGCACCATTACGGTGTGTTGAGGGGGTCTAGGGTACCGTAAGGGTGTGTAGAGGGGGTATTGTGGTATTGTTTAGATGTAGATGGCCCACAATAGGTTCTCAATAACAGCAAGCAGAAAATTTACCGAATATACGCATACATGTAACCAACTCCATGCCATCGTAATTCAATCGTACATTTAGCCCTCTCTAGCAGTATTGTCTTCTACGTCGCCAGAAACATTAATGATAATTATCACTGAAATTCGAAATTATTATGAATCGCCGATTAAAAAAGTTATAGTCACCAATGGTAAATAAACTTACAATATGCTTTTGGATACATGCTTGGAATTATTCATTTTTTCAAATTATGCTTAAATTACCACCTTCCTACACTCTATGTTATCTAGGACAATACAGGCATATGTTATTGTTCGAATTAACGCCATACTGGATTCGAAATTCATTTGGAAATAATTGTAATTGTATTACTTCTTTAACTCCAAGTGACGACATTAAAAATCTTTGAGGTTTTAGAAGAGACTAGATGAGAAATACCTCCAAACTAATAAGTGTCCACAGACCCCAAACACTATGTGACGGTAGATTTTTGCGAATCCTCTTTTTAACTTTCGATCGCTACCTTCTGATAATGCTTGAAATAATAATATTGTACACAATCACTCACTGTATTGAAATGTACCAATTTGCAGGGAACAACAAGGACATCGATGCTGTTAAATTTTAAAAAGAACTCCCATTGAAATGTGACCATGGATTAAAATGTATAATACTCAGGCGAGAATAAAATAATCTGTAAAAAACGAAGCCGGCCAAAATATATTTCACTCTGTAATTTTCGGTAGACCAGAGGGAAGGAGAGTCGTGGACTGGGATCACCAGGTAGGCAGCCAGCCTTACTCTGAAACATAATTTCTGAGCACAGGTATTTGGCAGTTCACTTTACAGATTTAGTTCATTAACTACGAACTTTGTTGATGAATGAGACATTTGTCAGGCGTAGAAAAGTACACCTTTGCTCCATCCAAAATACAAAATGCATTAGAAGGTAATTCATTCACTAGATTTGAATGTTATCGGAGTGCGAGAGCCCTTGTCCCTTTTCTGTGTCCCCAATCTGCTACGCCCGAGCGGAATCGACATTTCCTTTCCTCTTCCGCCTCCCCGGGCTCCATTCAGTGCTTCACACTCGGCTCCCTCCCCTCCCACCGCACCATTTTGCCACCGCAGTTTGGTGATGCGTAACGTCCATTTGTTCCTGAAGAGGTGAGATGAATATTTTTTTTTAATTTTGCCAAACTGGGGGCAAAGGATAGAATTAAGTAAAGGTGCACGTTTCTTACCAGCGAAAAGCAGGAGCGAAGCCAGAGGAAAGGCACGAAAATAAATGGACTAAGAGGTCTTAAACAGACATGAATTCTACGCTTATTAGGCTCAACTTAATGTAACTTCATGATGAAATTTTGAAAAATAAAAGCTTTGTAATTTCCACTGAATTTTATTTAAAACGATCGGTTTCGTCTAGCAGTCAACATCACCACCTGATGACATCGACTGTTCGACAAAACCGGTCGTTTAAAATAAGATTCAGACGAACCTAAAAAGTTTTTATATTTTTATATTTTAAATCGACATATTTTCTTCTTGTAGTAAGAGGCAATTAGTGTTTCGATCACGGACGGTCTGGCGTATTTTTATGATTATTATATGAATAAACCAAAAACTATCGATTAATGGAAAAACATTCATACACAAACTATATCATTAAAAAAAATTAAAATGCGCAGAGGGTCAGTTATTTCATTGCCTTGGATCGCCTCAGACCTGTTTATACGTTGTCTATCCGATTTCCATTCTCATATTTTAGTAGATGTTGGTTTAAATGAAATAATATCTTTTACTATGATGGCAAATTTATATCAGTATTAGTATATCAATCTAAGATAAGATAAAATAATAGCATGTTTTTATTAATTTATTAGCATTCCCATTTTTCTCATTTTTTTCGAACACCAATTGGGAAATGAATTTGGGAAATCATGAGGCATTCACATTCCTTCAACGCCTTTGAATCTAGCAAGAGTCTATTTTATCGTGGATATTGAACACCATTAATATATTGTACTCCATCAAGTGGAATAAAATGATGCCATTAACGTTAAATAATCGCGGGGTTCTTTGCAAGCACAGCATTGATGCGGGTTCGTTATTTCACAATTGATTGCCTTCAATTCTAGTTTGAATTTTCGCTTCGCGCCACACACCATTTTCATGGCTCACGTGCAGGGAGCAACTCTACAGAGTGAGTCATGAGATTTGGGCGCCAGATCCTTTTTCCGCCATTTCTTGACAGAAACGAAACGGCTGGCGCACGTAAACCGAGGCTGAGCACACGTGGAGATGGTGGAAGTCATAATTCCAACCGAGCGTCAGTCAGCAGCATCGAGCACGCCTTCAATTCGAAAAACGACTCACCGAGGGGGCGGCTGACCGGAGACCACCGCACCTACGTCATGTCCTGCCAGACACCACCACGGCGCACAGCGGTTTGAAATCCCAGGAAAGCTGGCCAAACAGGTAAAAAAAAAGTTTCTAGTTAGGGCATTTGGAATGTTCAGGTGGCAAGATAGTGCCTCTAAGCACCTGAAAGCGGCAGGTATAGGTCGACAGGTGCGGTCCTGCTCACTGCTGCGGCACTGTCAAAGTGCGCGCTGCGCAGGCAACTTACGTGTAGTGACTAAGCGCAGCGAAACACGTCGGGTTTGCAGCAGTGCAGCAAGTGTTCTACTTTATCGATTTTGATTTTTCAAACTGGAAACAACTCATAATGGTATGAACTTTACATTTATATATATTAAATCCATTAATTTTTTAGCCACTCCAATAATTGGAATTAAAAATCTTACAAATTTAAACTATAAATTCAAAAAATATATACTTCAATATAAAAGAGTGCGTTTGTTGGATGTTGTTGGGCGAAAACAAATACTGGAGCTTTTAGTGTACTTCATTTGCTTTAAAATGATGCAAGATTTGTGTCCCTATTCATTAATTATTGATGAAAAACCGATTCATGGTATGCGCTGCGCTGCATTTCACCGTTCGTGATTGCGTCGATTCGTAGACTGCGCTTTATTCGACAATAGCACAATCATCTATTTCAATACTTTCACTAATAGTTTTCACGACTTATATTGCTTTTTTCCATTAGCTAATATGATAAAAAATATATCTATGATATATTTTAACAGGATTATTGACTGGGAAATTTATTGAAATGAAATTATTGACTTTGTCATTCCACACACCTTAAAAAAACACGACCCAAGGTTTCGATGTTGAACTTCGTCATCCTCATAGAAGCAAACTCGGGATACTCGTATATGTTTGTATACTTTCTGATAGAGGGATGGCGGTTGGTCAGAGAGGGGAGAGTGGAGGGGTAACAATAGAATGGTTTGAGGCGTCACTTTATGGAAGCGTCTCATATCGGAAAAGAAAATACTTTGTTCTTCCAAATACACCGTATGTGGAAGAACAAAGTATTTGCTTTTCCGAGGGGTAAAAAGGTTAAAATGTAGCTGGGAGGAAAAGAGTATTACATCTTTCGGTGTCAATCGGTGACTTGGAAGAGTGGTAGGTGTACGAGTGAGGAGTGGGAGGGATACAAAATTACACAAGTTTGGTATTATGTTATCCTGTCGTTAAATTTTCGTCCTGTTTGCCCGATATACTTCGTGTTACCTTGGGAGCACTTTAATTCATACACTTTACTCCTCTCATTTTTGGGAACTTTGTCTTTAGTGTGAGATATCAGGTTCTTAAGGTTTGTTTAACCACACTTGATTTTTTCTTTAGGTAAAATTTTGATTACTTTTTGAGAAATAATCCCTAGAGTATATTTTCAACTAAATAATCCCGGCAAAATATATATTTAACTTATTATTTGTTGTATTAAATACTGTAAATAATAGTATTTGCACACCATATTTGGTAAATCAGAATTTATATTCGTAATTCATAACCCTCAAAACCTATAATACCAATTTTCCTGAGAATTGCAAAACAATCATTTTGCAAATTATTTTTGCGAAAAACAATTTTCGAATGCGAATTAAGATTAGGTACTACGAAAAAAAACTACTTTTATCAACGTTTGCTTTCTATAAATACAATATTCAGTCATTTTTGCATAAAAATTTGAAAATACGATGATTTTTCAAATACTTTTGGCAAATCAGATTTGGATTCGTAATGAAAGACCCTCATCACCTAAGGATGCCAATTTTCATGAAAATGGCTTAATAATTATGCAAATTTCTTAAGATTTGCGAAAAATTACAAAATTATTTTTATGGAAACCTGTTAGTAAGTATGAATTATCATTCAGTAGTATCAATTAAAAATGCGACTTTTATCTATGTTTGATTTATCTGTACAATAATCATCAATTTTTGCATAAAAAATTGCTATTACTATTATTTGCACTTTACTTTTGGCAAATCGGAATTCATATTCGTAATCTACGATCGGCAAAACCTAAGTACACCAAACTTTATTGAGATTGGAACATTTTTCACACAGTGGCCAGCTTTCCTGGGGTTTCAAACCACTGTGCGGCGTGTGGCAGGAGATGCTGGGGAACTATGCTTTAACCTCTAAAAACTGAAACTATTGGGAAGGATTCGAATCGCATGGTTGAAGTCCTAGCTCTGCTTCCGGGAGTTTCCGTCACGCAGTACGCTGTTTCGACGACATTAGTTTCGCGGTCGCCGTGGAGGCCTCTTCAGATCTAACGAAGTGTATCGGTCAGCAGAGATGCCCCCAGAGCAGGGTAGGGGCGTGGCGACACTGTCGCCAACCAAGTAAGCTACTCGAAGGAAGCAGAACGAGGCCCTCAAGAACTAACATGGCTTTTTAATAAAAATAAACAACAGTTATTTTTGTCGTCTACAAGGGATTTCTCCAATTAGCAGGCATTAAATTCGCATATAAATTCCCTGTTATACTTTCCGAAACGAACTCGGCTGGAAGAGACTGTTGACACTTGTTTCATTGTCCGCAGCAGGAAGCAAGAAGTCAACGCGGGATTGTGAATATTTGCAATTTCGGAGTCACGAAGTCGGGCGCCTTGCGGGGCAGGCGGGGGGTCGTGACGGGGTGCGATAAGGGGGGAGAGCGAGGATATCCGCGCTCGGAGACGATGGCGGCCGGAGCCGGATCGGCCGCTCACCGCCGCCGTGCACGAGGGATGGATGGGCTTCGGGGACTGCCTCGAACGACGAAGTCACTGTTCCGGGCGCCGCTCATTGCCTTGGTACGGTGTGCGAGGGTGGGTGAGGGGAGGGGCAAGAGGGTGTAGGGGTGTACGATGCGGCCCCACCCGCGTGCCGCTATTTACGCCTCCCCCTCGCTCGGGCTGCGTTTGATTATCAATTCAACGATTCCCAGCTCGCACTCGACAGCCAGCCCGGTCTCAACGCATGGAATGGTTTCTAATTGAATGCGGTAAAAGAAGAGTCGACGGCGGGAGTGGGTGGGTTTCGTGCGCTGGGAGGGGGGCGGGTGGGGCGTGTGCAAGTAACCACCCATATGGGGAGAGAAGAGGGAGGAGGATGAGATGGAGAAGAGGAGTTTGAGGGCGTGAATGGCGTGAAAGAGTGTTTATTTGCATCAGAAAGGGTTTGTTACGACGCAGCAGTTATCGGAGGGTATGGGAAAGCTGTTTGCTTAGCGGATGGAGATATACCTTACGGGGACGTGAGGAGCGAAGGGGTGGCTTAGAAGAGAGAGAGGTTTGGGGAGCTCGGTTCCCTTCGACGATGAATTGCGGAGGGGGGGAGTTTTTCATGGCAAAGGGGATGGGGAGACTGGATTAGGGGGGGGGCGAATGGAGAGGGATGAAGGGGAGGGGAGGTAACATTGTGAGGCACGGCCATTCGCCCGTCGCGCCGTCCTCACCATGACAACGAGGGCAACAATCGGGCGCAACCACTCCCACCGCCGAATGCCGGGGCCAATGGGGGATCCGCTCTCTCCGCGGAGCGAAGGGATGGAAGGGGGAAATGCGCAAGAGGGGGAACAAGTTTTTCCCCATCATTCTGAGGAGCACGTGTAGCGGATAAGAAGGGAGGATCCCCCCCGGACCCCTCGACATTGCCACCGGGAGAGGGTAAGGCAGGAGGAACACTGATCATCGCTTCGGAGTAGGATGGATGGGGGGTGATTGGATGGCGATGGGCAGCGGAAAGGTCCCGAAAAGGCAGAGGAGACCCTAGCGAGTACAGGGGTTGCGTGACCCTCCTCCCAAAGGACTCTCCATGAAGAGGGAGAGGAAGTGGCAGCTGCCGAACGACTCAATTGAGGCACAAGAGTGGGCGTCTGTGGTCCGAGGCGACACGCGCTCACACACGCGGATGTGTACGTACGATATGTGTATACATTAACACAAACGCATATGTGTATAAATGCGTGTGCACATATGGGTACATAAATAAATATATCTCATTACTATCGAAGAAAAATGGGAATGTATCAAGAAAGGGATATCGAAAGCCACAAAAGGCACTAAAGGACTCCTGAAGGGGAAAATGACAAGGAAACCATGGATCACGGATGAGATGATTACCAAGATAGATAAGAGAAGAATTGGAACAGTGTAAACACAGAATTAGGCAAAATGAAGAATAAAAAGACAAACAATAAATTGAGACGGGCAACAAATTAAGCAAAAGAAGAATGTTGGAAGACGCAGAGCGAGGATATGGAAAGTTTGCAGAGGTAGGGTGAAATTGGTACGCTATATAGCAAGGGTATATCACTATCGGGAAGTAAGAAGGGAAGACCTGTGCTAATGTTAGAGATGCATCGGGTAAAATAATACTTGAAAAAAAAAGATCCAAGAGAGACAGAAGAAATATACAGGAACACTGTATGGTAAAGAACTTAGACCAACAAGGTTAGACATAGAAAAGGAACATGACGTAAAGGAAGGTAGCTTAGGTCCAGGAATTCTCGACGATGAAATAGAAAGGGCATTAGGGGAGGTGAAAGCAAATAAGGCCGTGGCGGTGAACAACATACCTGTAGAACTGTTGAAATGGTTAGGTAAAGGTGGGAAGAAGGCCATATATGGACTGATTCGTAGTATCTATAAGGAAGGAATCTGGCCGGAAGACTTCGTGAGATTAGTGTTAGTTCCTACTCCGAAAAAGGTAAAGGATACATCATGTGGGGACTACAGAACAATAGTTACATTTCGATACTTTGATTTGGAACAAGTAGGGCGAAAGGAGACGACGGAAGTGTTGAACGAACGAACGAATATTGAACGAAATGAAAAGAGCCAAAGAATTTCGAATCGCGGAAGCATTTACCATGATGCAGGGTGTCACGTTAGGTCATAAGTTAGGCTTAAAACATGTTGCGGTGGTGTGATTGTGTGACAAATCAAAACGTAATGATAAGACTGCCACGGTCGTTTACGCTGCAATTGTTAAATCTCACGTGGCGCCTAGTTCTCATCACCTACTTTTTACCACATGATATTCCACTACAGAGGTAGAAATGGGTGACATACGTGGTTGTTTGAGTGATTTTTTAATGACTGGATCAACTTATAAGTTGGGGTTTCACAATCATTATCCAGCAGATATATGCCACGAAAATATATTCTTACGGACTACATGCTAATAATTATTAGTCTTCTGTGTCTAAATATTATTTATTTGGTCTGTCGTTAGTGTGAATAAATAAAATACAGTTCAAATGAACGAGGTGGAGACGATATAACAACTACGACAGAGAGGACGCTCTTGTCCAACTCGAAAGGCATACGAAAAGTACCTCTGAATCACGAATGCGAGGAAGGTAATCCAATCCCTAAGGTCTTGAAACCGTACAGTCCATTTGATGAATATGTTTGAAGCAGATACATGTGGCTACGTGCAGTAAACGTGACGTCATCTCGCTGGTCGACACTTGGGGATAAGTATCCTGACCTAGTTTTGTCCATCTCCTCTTCAACTCATTTCAAGTAAAAGCAACGTCGTCTTATCGTATGAGTGAAGACCCCTCATCCAGCAAAGATGAAGAAGAGATACGAACACTTATATAGCAATACTTTTTAGTTCCGAAACTCGAATGACTTGGGGAATTCCTAAAAAGTGCGCCTATCCGTATCAATAAATGAACAACTAAGAAAAGTATGGTTTATGAGATGTTAGTCGACCTCATCGGTCAATAAAAAGAAATAATCGCTTCCTCTGCTTTTTTAGTAATTTTATATTTAGTGTACATGGTAATCTGTAAGCCGCCGATAGGGGGTGTGCCTGGTGGTGATTCAACACCAGGGATTCAACATCAAAAAATTAAGTTTTTCTTAATTTTCAGTTACAATATATGCGTAAAGTAATTGAAATAATGTACATCTTGATAATTACAAGTACGTGCACTACAGCGTCTAAGTGTGATATACTTCTTTATTCATAAGAGACAGTGACGAGAGTAACAAGTAGGTCAATAAACTTAAGTTAAATGAAATCATCACAGTAAACTGAACGGCTTAGAAGCCAAAAATAAAAATTCATTTTACCAATAGTTTGGTTGCTTTACAGTTATTTTGATGCTATACATACCCTAATATGATCAGTAGGTGTCATTAGAACAGATTAAGATGCTTTATTGGGTAGGATGGCCTTAGGTGATGACCATCGCAGCTCTTATTTGGGACGTTTAGGATGAGGATCATAAGTTGCACGGCCACGGATTAATAAAACATTCCTCTTCTTAATTTCCAGTTCTGCATGGACTGCCTTGGCATGGTGGAGGTCTTTCTTAAAGGTGTATGTTTTTTCCCTTTTCTTAACCTTTTAACCATCCTTCCTTATCTTATACAAGTGCCTTACCCTACCCACTTGGTGCTCGCCTCCCCGGCCACACACCTTATTAGTGGATGGTGGGGTATTTATGCAGATTTATTTGCAAAAGCAAAGTACATGAGCCGTGTGCAAGATCAATTTCCGCATGAAGATTATGAGAGAAATTACACTGGACACATCTTGAAATAAACATGATCGCCATTACGGCACTTGCCTGTTGAGAATTTGTCCGTTATTCCTCCAATAAATTCCGACAATGACAGACATTTCACTCGATTACTAGAATTCTTTCACAAATACTTTTTACCATTAAACATAACGGAAAGGCATTGGTTAGCAACAGACGCACCATCAGAATGAGCACCGGTAACCCTTTAGGAAAACACCATTTCTTAATTCAGTTGAGCATAAAGACTCAATTTCTTTCTCCATTATTTACATCGAATGGATACACTTATGCCGCGTTTCACTAATTCAATGTCCTCAGGTGGGGGAACTTTTCACTTAGAATGGATCTGGTGTACCATCGAAGGAGGAAAATAAAAGTATATTCATGTAGTATGTATGCGCGTGTTCATGGCCGTTCTATATACCACGCGTAATACACGATAGAAGTGTAAACAAAAAATACCGGGACGGCAAACTTGAATGGCACTAAGTAATAAGAAAAAGAAGAAAGGAAAAAAAAACACACACACACACACACAAAATCAAAATAAATTTAAAAAATAATAATACTAATAAAATAAATTTTAAAAATAATAAAACAAACTTACAGCCACTCGATCACTAGGGTGTGTTACGAAATAACTTTCACTCTTTTGAATCACATTCTTACACACACACTCAGGGTTTGCAAGGATCCCTCCTATGTCAGTGACCCATCAATCACACAAATAAATGAAAATTATTAAAGGATGTAATGAAACAGAAACGACTTACGTGAATACACAGTCACCCAATCACTCGAAAACAAGGACCTTTGAGATTCACAAATACTCACACGTTCGTTCAGGGTTTACCAGGATTCCTCCAAGGTCAGGGACCCGCCAATCACACGAAAATAACTAAACGGAAAATAAGGGACTTCGGTAAAAACGCAATCACTCAATCACTCAGGTGTATCCGACTTTTGTGAAACGCACGCACTCACTCATTCAGGGTTTACAAGGATTCCTCTTATGGCAGGGACCCGTCAATCACACAAACAAAATTAAAGAACTAAAATTGCGGGTAGGTAAGTGCCTAAGAAAACCTAAGAAAACCCTGAGTGTGTGTGTGGATGTGATTCACAAGAGTGAAAGTTATTTCGTAATACACCCCAGTGATCGAGTGGTTGTAAGTTTATAATGAAAAGAGAAACTTTATAATTCCAAGTTGTAAGTTGTTTTTAAGTTGGTTGTAAGTTTGTTTTATTATTTTTTTATTAATATTATTTTTACTATTATTTCTATTATTTGTTTTGATTTTGTGTGTGTGTGGTGTTTTTTTTCTTTCTTCTTTTTCTTATTACTCAGTGCCATTCAAGTTTGCGGTCCCGGTATTTTTTTGTTTGCATTGATTGACGAACGTAGGTACGTTCCTTGTATATTTAAATCCATGATAGAAGTGTTGAAGCAAATAGAAGCCCAGACATAAGCACCCTCTTCTAAACGAAACAAGGACGCAATGATTATTGGTGGTGAATTTGATCATATAGTACGAAAAATGAGCCACCTCGAATATCAACAAAAATCCTGGAAACCGTTAGTCATATAATTCGTTACTCAGATTTTTCTCAAACCCATTATTAACTCGCAAATCACACGCCTTTCATTGACTCGCTGGAAATCCAACGAAAGGAAATATACATTTAGGTCTTCTAGTAACTAGACACAAAAAGTGTATGCAAGTAGTCACCCATCATTTAGTGTATTGAATGAAGGTTATAATTAAATAAAACAATATTCATTAATGAAGCTTTCAAATAAAAGAAAAGAGAAAAAAACACATATAAAGTACACAATACTTAGATGGGATCGTATTAAGCAACTCAACAAGTCAAATCCTTGGGTGTTACGCATGCGTAAAACATTTCTCGGTTCACACGCACATCACAGTAATATGCGGGATAGCCTTAAAGTAGCTAGGTTTTACTTCGTCTAAAAAAAGTACCTTTGTCTTTAGCCCGTTTCAAAGCCACACGAATTCCAATCCATAGATGGGACATAGAAATCTCCACCGATTATTATGTCACGAATGTTGGATGAGAAATTTTGATTTGCTCGTTTAGGTCTAGTACTAATTTAATTCTAGCATCCGTTGACCTGAGAAATGAGCATACATAGAGTATTTTGGACTCGTGACTTTTAATAAACACCAGACACTTTACAAATCGTTATCTGGAATTACTTCGGCCCTGCTAACGCATGAGTTTTTAACGGCAATAAATACACCGCTTCTGATTCTATTTACTCTGTCGTTTCTGTAAACGGAAAAGGAAAATTTTGGAAACTGTCGGCGATATCTGTGGATAAAGATTCTGTTTTGATAATTATATCTGCACCTGTGCTTTGAATAAGGCGGTGATTTCCAGGGACTTTATTTTTTAAACTGAGACAAATGACTAATAATACAGATATTCTTTATTCATATAAGGCAAACTTGAATATTAACTAAGAACTTTTTGTTTTTATCGAATCGCTAAAAAAACTTGCCATCCGATACAAGGTGATCGACGCTATTTAACCTTTTGCATACATCCCTAGCACTGGAACTCACTTCATGTAAAACCTTAATTATTTGAGAATAAGGACGTCATAGAACCATTATTTGACCACCACAGTGGCCCACCCTTAAATCTAATTTCAACGCTGACAGAAGCTAAGTCTACAAATAAGGGAGGATTACGTGACGACATTAGTGTTGAGCCTGTTACTCTACGGATCAGAGTCAATGATCAATTGGTAAGCAGAGAGAGGAATAGAAGCCTTCGAGTCATGCTGCTGGACGAGGATAGGATGAGGAAAGATTAAGTGAGAAAAAAAACAATTTACAGATGAGTAGAGGATGAAAGGAGTAAAATAAGGAAAAGAAGAACCATGAGGACTGGACATATTTCATAAATCACAGTGGATCTGTTTATGGGAAACGTGATAGAGAAGAAGGCGCCACGAAGAAGGCCAAGGGACATATGTCTGACGACCAAGTGCGGAGGGATGGCTGAGAGAGAGGGGAGAGCGGTCATCGGGGTGTACCAGGGAGTACTTATTTTATTTTTTTGTATTTTTTAGTACCCCGCAAGCTACCGCTAGGATGTGTGGCAGGGGGTGAATACAGAACAGACTAATTTTGACTCGAATATATTCACCCCTGCGGGTCGCGGTGGTCTAGTGGGTAGACCGTTGGACTACTGACCGGAGGGTCCCGGGTTCGATTCCCGGGGAAGGCACTCTGGGCATCTGCAGCTCCACCCAAGCTAGTTGATTTTTCGGGTACCAGATCTTCCTGGGAAACCATAACCGGCACAGGAAAAGGAACTAGCCCCCCTACCCTGATGTGTGAATATTCACACGCCGTCGGGCTTGGTACATGGGTGAGCTCTACCATCACCTACTAAACCGACCTTCGGGTTGATTACTGTGTTTATGGTTTTATATTCACCCCTACCGCGGTCGGACAATGTTATTCTGATCCCTTACCGTTCGCAGAAACAATGACATCTTAAAGCTATATGTTCTACACTTGATCTCTCTAATTTTATTGACATGTTCTCTCCTACCCTAGTATGATGGGGCTAATAACACATTTTCAACATCACTGCTAAAGAGATGTCCTTCCAATTTATGCAATGGATTCAATTTACAATTTAACCTTCGCTCTGTGACTGATTCTCAGCTACTACTCTACTAATTTTGATACGCTCCTAAGGTTACCATAATAGCGTTTCACAAAGCTAGCTCCTCTACGCTGCACGCGATCCAATTCGGCTTTCAATCCAACTTCACGAGGATTCCATATACTAGCAGCTTATTCTAAATGAGGCCTAACCAGCGGAAGATACACTACTCTTTATAACCTTTCTCATCAAAGTTCCTCAATACTCTTCCAATAAATCCTGATTTTTCGTTTTCTGGTCCACCTATTCCGCGTATATGTTTCCCCAGAAGAGGTCGTGAGAGAGATTAAAGCCCGAGTAATTAATTGTTCGAGTCTACACATTCAAATGCGGTGTTCCTGATGAGCAGGCGTTCGGGAGGGAATTGCTCTTTTTACAAATCTTCATCATGTGGATACAGGGATGCCTGGAGAGCTAACCAATAAATTGGTCACAGCTTGTCAGTTTTAACCATAGTCTACGGATTAAAATTCTGTCGATAATATGAATACATGGTGCATACAAAAATGGACAAAGGACTTCAATTAACAATTGCTGGAAAAATATAATTTTAGACACCAAATGACGGCACAGCACCGATCGAACTTTAGTCATTTCTTTCTTATTTTCTGTATCTAATTACACATTGAAACATGTTTCCGCGTAACCCATTCTTTCCTTGCTTACGCGGAACTTTATGAATACACTGTGCTCATAATTAATTACCACATCAAAATACCTAGGAATGTAAAACTTGATGCGGTGAAAAATTGAAGTCACCCATGCTTTCATATTTTAAATTCGTCACGAATTCGGGAGACACGTTCCCTCCTCTCTCCATCTCTCTCGCCCACACCCGGCCGCCCGCGGCTGCGCGGCGTCGGCATCTCAACGCCAGCAGGAGAGGAAAGGCTTCTAGCCATGCCGATGATGTGCCATGAAATTCACAGAAAGGAATACGCGTCTTTAATCCGACAATACCCGAGGCGGAGGTGTCATGGCGCGAGTGAGTCGCGCCAGGGTTCCCTCATTACTGCACCTCCAGGGGGCGCCCCCCACCCCGCGCGAGTAGTGGCGAGAATCGCCGATGCCCTCCTCCTGCCCCCCAACGAAGCACGGGCTGGGGACAATGGGGGGAGGAGGGAAGATTAATGCGTTCGGGTGGTTCGGATTGTGTTTGGAGGGAGTTGCAGGAGGGGTGGGGGAGCAGGCAGCGGGAAATGCGGAGGAATCCGGCACTATCCCCTCCTCCCAGCCAGTGACCACTGGCTATGCTATGGAGAACGTCTAATGTATTGGTACTCAATGATTACAAAGGCCTCAATTAGAATATGCTGCAAGTATATGGGATCCTCACGAAGTTGGATTGATTGCCGAATTGGATCAGAGGAGCTAGATTTGCAAAACGTTGTTGCAATAAAC
>CM073769.1:156118-173618 GCA_037158775.1 Hetaerina titia
GGTTTAAATTCCCATGTGCACGCATGAAAATGTGACCATTGCTTTTTGCCGCGATAGACTAACAAGAAAGCTAACTCGATGCCGTTACTCATCAGTAAGAACCTCATTGAAGACTAGAAAGCATCAATAATAACGCCTGTCCATCTCAGGGCGAGTTTTCGCATCGACTGAATCACAGTAAAACCGAAGAATCCTGACGATGGGGTCCGAGTTAATGCGAACGGCTTCCGTCGCGGAGATGACCCTCCAAAGTGGCTCATTCTACGCCTGGGTTTCGCTATCACACCTGACTTTTCTCCGCTTTCACGATGGATCTTCTCCCTTCGATGCAACAGTTAACGAAGAAAGATTCATACTTATGCTGGAAAAACAACGGGATGTTGCGCACGCGACTCGACGATAAATTCAGATCACATCGTTTGCTAAACAATTTTGCCTCCTGAGTTTGTTGAACAAAACAAAGCGAACAAATTTCATCCCACTGTCGGGCGTTGATACTGGTCCTCAATTATCCCTGGCAGGCAAGTGAAGGTCATAAAACAGTTATTTTCTCAGGAACGGCGGTGGGTTAAACGAAATACAACGGCGCACTAATTCTTCTCCGAGGATCACCCGGAGAAGACGAAGGGGAGGGGAGAGACCCGTCTCGAAAACCTCCTTCCCTCCCCATCCACCTCCGCACCCCCCCCATTTCTCCCTCCCCAACCCGACGACCCTTCCCTTCCCCGCCCCGCCACAGCGCCACCTATAAATACCCTCGCGCCTCTCTCTCTCCCCCCTTTCACGATGATGACACATCCCATCGAAACAGTCGCCGTAAAATTTCAATCGGTGGTGGACTAGGGTTTTTCTTTAAAGGGGCAATACAGAGCCAAAGCTATGGATCTCACAACTCCTATTTGCTCGCGTCTCTCCTCCCCAGAGACTTTTATCTCACTAGCCCGTAGTGCACGTAGATTTCATGTTTCTTATGGCGCGTAAAATCAATTACTCTTACTTCAAATGCACAAAAATTCTCGACTAAAAATATATGCACTCATTTTTAATCATCCAAATTTCTTAAATAATTATGAGCACAGAAAAATGTATCCTTGGAAGTAATGGTCACAATAACCGAAGGCGTCGTCGCTCAGGGTGCCTAATACGAAGTTCTCCAGTCGAAGACGACTGATACATCAATTAAACAGAGAACTTTCAGATGCTATGAGCTTTCTGCGCTGTAAATCTCATTTTGGAAGAATTCTAGTCACCATGAGAGTACGTACGTTATGAGTCCGGAAACCATGGAGATTTCTCCCTCGCGTTTCTGTCGATGAAGCATTAATCTTTAGAAGTAAATATCCTCTCACAACATTTTCCGTGAAGTACCACTGAAGTTTTATGTACTTGCTTTAGTGGGAGTGCACAGATGAATTAAGGCAAAAGAGGAATTTCACTGATTTGTTAATTGATACGTATTTAAAATTATGATGATTTCCTGGGCCAAAAGGACGGCAGACCATCCAATAAAGAGATAAATTAATGGGAGGGGAAAAAAGCTCCATCTGTCGCCACCACAGGGGGCCATTCCTCTAGAAGTGGAAGAAAGGGAATCTTCGAAGTGTCACGTACGGAGGGATGGCACTTATTCTAGAAACATATTGATTGCACATGTAAAGGACGGGTAGCAAAAAGGAAAGGACACCGCAACCGCTAAATGTTACAGCGTGTGTGGGCTGAGATTTGATTAATTACATCATCAATGTCCCAGAGCCATCTTGTAAGGCATCGTAGGTAACAGGGCTTCTACATCGCACTTCGCACTCCTCCTCATCCACTCTCAAAAGTATGCCGTTTGTTTTTGTATCCTACCAGTTAAGAAGATAGGTTCTGAATGGACACAGCCAATGCAATTTCTCCTAAAAAAACAACCTGAAATTAGGCACTGCTTTAATTTCCACTTCGATTCTGCATAATTGTTTCCTCACTTCATACCATACAACATCCCTATCTTATTCCTTCCCCTTCCTAGCTTGCCCAACTTCCTCCCCTCTATCACAGTCTTCAACATCCCAAGGCCAATAAAAACGTTCTGCATCCATCCTTCAACTGCCTCCTTTATATCTCTCCAAACAAGCCTCTTTCTTCCCCCACCGTACTTCTTCGTTTGTTTTCCTTTCAGTCCACTTCACCTTTTCCATCCTCCACATCCACATTTCAAAAGCCTCCAACCTACGCGTATACTCGTACCTATCATCCTGCTTCATTGAACATGTTTCCGCACCTTACAAAACCACCCTCCATATCAAAGTTTTAACGAGCCCAAAGTCTCAATCATTAATTCCATTGTCCTTGTGAAAGCTTTTTTGTTGAAAGCAATTCTTTGCCTTATGTCCTTACTACGCCATAAGAAATCCTAAATAAATAAATAAAATTCTCAGAATTTTAGGTTGGAAAATTTGACTGACGATGAACTCTTGGCTCATCGGTATGAAATTAAATGAATTGCTAAGCAATTGTAAAGCTCTCCAAGCAACCATTTAACTATTCTGGATTACTACCCAACGAATGCCCCAAATAGCTCGGAATCACTATTGTCTGTTTGGAATGCCTTTCAAATAAATACGTATCAATGGGATGACATCAATTATTTTCCCTTGTCAACTTTTATTATTTGAGCGTCCGCTTGCATTCGTGTGCAGGCATGAGTCTCTTTGATGAAGAACAATGAAATCAGCGTGGCGACGACATTCTGGAAAATGCATGTTTTAAACTACACTGGTGGAATATTACTAGTGGTACACAACCGCATTTACAGTAAGATTTGAACCGTCAAAATCATCTCCGTCGTACTCTTCGAGAAACCAGGAGTGTCAGGACATGATAGGCCGCGACATTCCACTGACGCAATCGAGGGCAAACATGGGGAGTGTGCAGAATCTAAGACATCTACATTTTTATTTCGACCAAAATACTTACCTAAATAAAATAAAGTACCTAACCTTGATTTTGTCAAGCCCACATATTGTGACAGCATTCATTGATTTCAATTGGAAACGGAATAATTTTCTTTGGCAATATAACAAAGAGACGGAGACCGTTGAATTGTTTTCGTTACTTGTCACCTCATGAGTGATACACTGAGCACATAATAGTCTATATGAGGTGTGAGTAGAGGTGATGGAGGAAGACTGGGGAGAGGTCAACCGCCCTTCGAGCCAAGCCAATTCTTGGGAGTGACGGCCGGTGACGATGGTAAAGGGGTTCTAGTCGGAACGTACTCACGATATACGAAGTGACCGGAAGAGTCGCGAGTTTGATAGCGGAATTATATCGATTACAGCGAAGAATATTTTAATTAGCAAAACTTCTTTGCGTAAAAATCAGTATGAATAGATGGAAAGTACTAGGTTGAGAATCACTCACTGACCGTGGCCTGTGTTTTATTAACAAACCTTCGCGCAAATTTGAAGAACGTCTCTGTAGTGCTAACTTTAAAAATTGTTGCGAACTAGATCGAATTAGGGTAAGAGAGATCACGAGCATAAAAAGAGAGAGAGAAAGAATGTACAGATGATTAGTTTAAATGACATGTTAACCGTAGTTCGTCAAACATTCATAGAATAGTAATTAAAATTGCAGAGCAAGCTAACCTCTTCGTGATAGTAATTTGCATCGGATGAAGCGAACTAAGCGCCTCAAATAAGTTAGCATGTTAGAAGGTGATATGTGGAAAGTGTATTGCAAGTGTCAAACAGGGAATCAGACGGATGTGGGGAGACCAAAGGGGAAGTGAACACATCAGCCAGTTAGTTCTACCTGCGTTGAAGATCTATGCAAAAAAACACTCGGATTCGGGATCATGGAAGGAGCCAAGACACTGTCACAGCGCCTTTTTAAATGGTTCGCCAATAGCTTGGGCCATTAGTGCGGACGAGGCGAATGAAACAAAAGAAGTAAGAGAGCAAAGAATTGAAGGGCAGGGCAAAGAGAGAAGGGGCGGAGAATTATCACACCTATGAAATTACAACTAATACTACTAAAAGTAATCGCGCTGGTCATTCATGGTCTCCTTTAATTCTTCGAGGTATTCGTCGACCAAATATCTTAAACACACGAGAAACTAATTACTAATTATAATAATTGACAAGTGTATCAACCCTGCATTCATATTCTTGTAATAATGCAATTATATCATTTAAGCATTGGATAGTAGAAGAAACTGAATCAGGTAATTTCTTCCGACAAATTTCTAAGTAATTTATAAAAATGAAAGATCAAAGAGACGATTGTTTTCGGAGCACAAATCAAAAGTTTCATTAGCTCACATAGAATTTATCGTGTTCATCATATCTGAAAATATGAACATATAATGACGGTTAAATTAATCACGATCGCAATTACGATTGAATAATTCATTCAGTCGATGCCCAGAATCCCCAGCCATTCACGAAATCCCTCACGAAGGGGGAGGGGGAAATGGACACCCTTCCCCGTTTCTTATCCTGTCGAATGGCCAAGGGTTCCATTCGGACTGGGTTGGGCCGCGCCAACGCCCGTCAAGGGAAAAATCGAAAAAAAGAATCTCCACTACTCACGTTTTTATGTGGCCCACGATGAGTCCAACGCAGTTTCGAAGTCTCTTCGTCACTGCATCTGCAATTTAATAAATCTACGTATTAATACATCTATTCGGTTCAGTTTAAACTTCTGTACATTAGTGAATATAAAGATAAGTTTAAATTTAAATATAATTATAACATAATAAATTTAAAAATAAGTTAATGTTTTCCTAAGACATTTAACAAATAAAATCCTGCAGAAATTACGTTCCAAAAGCTATGGCTAATCGTATTCGATCACGAAAGTGCACTCTTGGTTTCGAATAAATAAAATGGAAGTAGTCATTTTGAAAAAAATGTTCTCAGTTATTCAGTTATAACCACTTGCTATGATTATAAAAATGTGGATAAGTGTCGCTATTATAATGAATTATATAATTAAAGCTTTACAAAAACAGATGGCACAATGTGCGAGTCTTGTTCACTCCAATTTGCAAGTGTATGGTACTGATTCGCCTTCTTGTAGACGTGATGAGAGAAAAGGCCACGAAGCTCGTGTCGTAGGTTATATGTGGGGCGGGAAGTAGCGGTTGTAACCTTGGGAACAGACATCGGATTCCGTCACCACACGGACTAATCACGGCATTTTTTCAACAGTGGCCACAGTAGACGGAATATTACGTCGCAAATGGAGTGAAAAAGTCCGCGGTGTGGTGAGTGGGACCCGCCCCACCGGCAATCGCTAATGGAGGCTCTAATTGAGAGGGATTGAAACGCTCCGCACCAAACGGATTGGCGGGAGGGATTCCCGTAGAACAACCACGCAGCGACGCGTAGTTAAGAAAAGCTATTCGCATTTGTTTTCCGTCTCCGAGTGGCGTGGCGAGCCAATTCGTCTCCCGTGTCAACTAGTCCGACCACCGAGAAAAATGGGACAAGGAATGGAGAAGGGGCGGGAGGGTGAGTGAGGAGCGCACGTCTGTGTGTGTGTGTGACTGGGAAGGGGTGGCGTGGAGGAGGGGAGGAGTGGGGGACTAGAGGGGCGGAGGGGAGGCTTCTCCCACGGGAGCACGTGGAGAGCACCGGGAAAGAGAGCCCTGCGCCCCCGCCGCGACAAGTGGCGTTCGTCTTCGGGAGTTCAGCGGGGGACCAAGACAGGCCCCCATCGATCCCGCCCACCGCCGGACGACAGCGAGCATCCTTCGACCCGGCCCACTCACCCCGAGTGGGCCTGCGACCGCACCGTTTATTCGAAGATCAATCATCGATCAGCTCTCGGTAATCGCACCCAATCTACGAATCATCGTTCTGTTGGGGACCCTTCCCGACCTTCCGCCCGAAGTACTGTAGCGGATTTAGGAACTCAGCCGAGCACTGCTAAGTCAGGTGGATAGGTTACACCCTCTAAACCGAAGGTCGCGGGTTCGAATTCCGCAACGGTGTCGACCGCATAGGCCAGCACTGATTTTTTTAAATTTTAACAATGCACGGATTGTCCATGTAAAATATTTACCCCACACATTTTGTCCATTTCACACTCAAATATAAATTCCCAGCACCTTCTTCATAACACTAGTCTCCTCAGCCGTCCAACAACACGCACTGGGAGAATATGAATGTCCTGGAAAAGGTGTAATGAGGGCAAAAGAGGACAATGCCCAATAATGATGACTCGAGTAAGGAAGTTTCTTTGCTCTTTCGCCTGTCGTCCCCATAGGACTCCGACCGACGGGACGTTTCTCCCAGTGATCAATATGGACAGGCCTAACGAACAGAAAACAACACACCCGGGGGAGCACCGATCCGACCGGATTTGAATTCAAACAAACGCGTGCCTCATCATACCCCGGGACCCTTGTAGTATTACCTCACCCGATGGGACACACTTGGCTATATTGATAAGCTGGAAGGAAGCCTAAGTAAGAACGGATAGGCAAAAGGCAAAACACATCGGTCGCCAATGAGGTTGTAAGTGCCTGAGGGCTAGCAAGTGCCTTATAGTCTCATCCGTAAAGAAAATGGCGATCACGAACTTGTTTTTGTCTATCTCGAAGCTATAAACGTTTGTTTTTTTCCATGGGTAAAAACTGGGAGAACTTGAATCAAATCAATTTATGCAACAATTTCAGAGTGTAAAGATCATTCGCCTTGACCGGGATTCGAACCCGTATCCCTCGATGTCTGGCCTAATGCCTTTGCCAGTTAAGCAATCAAGGCGTTCTCTTTACTCTGATTTTTTTTAAGAGGACGCCGCGATAAAGCACTCGGCCGAATATCGAGGGATACGGGTTCGAATTCCCGTCGAGGCGAATGATTTTACACTCTGAAATCGTTGCATTGAAATGCATATTAGCAGATGACTCCGTTAAAAGTTACTGTTGCGGCATCTTCCGCAGTTTATTGGAACAAATCAATTAAGGTTTTTTAATTTAGGAGAAACAGTTCTTATCAAATTATATTATCTAATCAATACCAATCAAGGAGACGAAATGAAACCTAAATTGTTGAGAGCAACTGTATCACGATCGCCAATTGCTCGACGGTAATCTATGCATAACGTCATGCATAAAATGGTGAAGACGCTCACTGCGACTTGACTGAATCACATTATTGATCCAGTTCTAACAATACTTCCTCGGAGTGTGTTAATATTATTCATTGGTTTGCTGGAGATGCATTTGTAGCATCGGTGTTGACCGATTAATTATTCATAAAACTTCATTTTATAATTTGACTGTCGATTTGTCGGTTGTAGTTAGTACATACTCGAATGATTTACTAAATCATCAGCCTAAGCATCAAACAACCAAATTTTTTCTTCAAATATCGAAGTATTCAAATGTGCGAATGCGGTGGCTGTTGCCCATCGCTACGGTCCCCACATTCATCCTCCCTCGACTCATTCCCCCGAAGTCCACTCCGGCGTTTGCTGCACTATTTCCATCATGCATTAGTATTTCTTGCATTCCCAACGCCCATCCATTCGACGTTCCGACGCCAGCGTGTGAAAATGAAATGTGCAGCGTAAGACTCGAAGGAAAATAACTCATTAACTGGTACATCAGCCATGCCCACCTCATTTGACACAACTGAAATTCATAATTGATCCAGTTCTTGCATTGCTCTCTCGGAATGTGTCAAAATTATTCATTGCTCTACTAGAGATGCGCAGCGTCAGTGAGGGACAATCAGTGGACAGGGGGGAGACAAATACGTGGAATGCCTACCTTCGAGTAACCAAGGCATTCCGTTCCACAAAATTCTTTTTTTTTTCTCGATTCCCTTGTTTAACACTTTCTCCATCCCCATGAACAAAATTCGATTGAAATGTCTTTAAAGGATGAAAAATTATATATATTGATTAATATATAAATCTATACATTGAATACAAATAGTGCTGTCGTGATACAGTTCGCAATCAAAGCAACAGGGATTTTGAAACCATGCTAACGATAGTGATTCATTAGTTCAGCTCAGCAAACAGACATTAACTACGGACACACCTAAAAGGAAGATAAACCAAGATCACTTCGTGCGCCAAATACATCATTGGATTAAATGCGTGGCCCACGACTGCGATTAACTCGTTGCAATTTATACACTCCAGTTTTCGATGAGGTAGTCATGATCGTCATTCGCCTCAACCCGACACTCCAACACCATTGCTACCTGATGTTCAACGGAGCGGAGGAGCAAATTAATTTAACGAACCGAAGATAGCCTTAGTGCACACAGAATTCCACAAAAATCCGACATTTTCTTCCAAACTACGTGCAAATCTCTTCTCATTCTAAGATCCGATCTCTGTGTGATGTAAAAGTCAAATGAGTGTGAATGGTGCATCAAATGGCGAAGAGCCACCGAACGACCCGGCACGAACCGAGGAAGGAATAAGATGGAGAATATAACCGAGCGGATCGCGGTTTCCGGGAGTAGCAGCCCATTTCTCCGGAGGGGAGGACGGGGGAAGTGTCAAGCGGGGTGTGCTTCAAAGGGGGGAGGGGGTGGGTGGCGGTCTCTCTGGGCCGAAAGAAGAAGGGAGCGAGAAGAGGGTGTGACGGGCGTCTTCGAGGGCCCCTCCGGACGACGAAGGAGGGACGGGGGAGTGAAGGGCCATATTGATGGCGCGGCGGGTTAACTCGAGAAAGAGAGAACTCCCGAGGAGGCAATCAATCACGGGCGGCGGCGACGAGGGCATAGCGGGAGGGAGGGAAGAGCGGGAGGGGGTCATGTGAAGGATGAGGGAGGGGGGGGGGGCCGCCGCCTCGAAGGTGTCTTTGGAGGGCGCGGGAGAGGCGTTTGAAATTTGTCGCTCTCCCCCTCTTCCCTTTCCCCAGGGAGCCAACCCCCCCTCTCCCCCTGTCATCTGTCGCGCACCCGAAAGTGCTAACACCCACGCGCGCCGAGGGAGTGGGGGAGAAAATGAGAATTTATTAGTGGATGATTACCCCAACGGCGTTTTTTTTCTCTCCAGAAACTTTCCGACCCTTTTCACAGCGCTGGATTCACGAGACTAAGTTGAACCGCCGTGGACGGGAGGGAGTGCGAGGCAGGGTGGGCCCCTTCGTCCCCTTCTCCACGCACTCTCAAAAATTGGTCATTCCTCTGGTATATGACGCCAACAAAGACACCATAAGAACACAGCTCTCCTCGCTGCATTTTAAAGGGACCATGGATGATGCGCTATCGGTGGAACCAGCGCCTGGAGCGATCCACGCCTCGGGTGTGCCCAACCCGCCGCTCCTCCACAATTGTAACACCTCCACCCCCTTGGTCGAGAACACTTGTCGGAGAAGGAGCAGGCCCATTGCAGACTTGAACCATTGATTTGAAGCGACATCCATTAAATAATTCGACAACAAGTCGAATTATTTAACGGTTATAATTACTGAAAAGTCGTCGGAATTACTCGTGCAATGTAAATGTAAACTACAGGAACTCTGCGCATGAGGGATCGAAATGTAGTGAGATTATTTACGTTCACGGAAGTTATCTAATAGGGATGGTTTGGTGGTGGGCTGCGGCCAGATCAAATGACTGAATTGATTCCAACAGTCGCTTGGAGGTATTAAGCAGTCACATAAAATAGCATGACGACGACTTTTAATTCTGGAAATTATGCCTTAATGTATCAAATATAAATCAAATATAACGATAAAAACCCTTAGTATAGCGCTTTTTGATAAAGGATATGGTGCTTCCTCGGCCTGAATTCGATGGTTTTAGGTTCTACTTTGTAAAAAATTAATGGCCATTGAACAATTAAACATGGTATTTTTTCACAAACATTACCAAAAAAAATGGTTCCAAAAATGCCTATAAAATAGTGTAAAAATAATAAGATTAATTATTCTAAGACTTCTTTGACGTATCTGCTGAATGAATTCCTTTCGGATCTTCCACTGGGTCAATATCCACTAAAGTTTCCATCACCTACTGAGGGAAGAACGCCTGAAGATGATGAGAGAACCAGTTATCGAAAGAGAGGTAATCGAAACGTGGGCGGAGATGGAGGACTTGATCCGGATGGATTGGACTCGGAGAGGAATGCACTCATGGTGCCTCGCGATAGCCGCACAATCGTCCAAAATTCCGGCGCCCGTCCATGTAAAGGGGTAGGAAGAGAAGAGAGTGAAGCAGAATTATGTAATTCTGCTTCACTCTCTTCTCTTCCTATCACTTTACACGCAATTTCACATAACCTATCATTCAACGATTGCTTTTCCCTAACAATTCTAGAATCCCTACCCGATTCAGCCACCAACATAGAGGTGAGAACTCGCGAATCCGCATACATCCTATATTTGCGATACTTTAAAATTCCCACCCTTAACCGCCATCTTTAATTTCCTTCCCAACAGTTCCTAAACCTTCGTCCCCCTTCTTCCCTCCCCAGACACTCTCCCCTCAAGACCTCTCAGTCTGACCTGAAGAAGGCCTCGGAGTAGGCCGGCAGCTCAAATAATCTACAATGTGTTCTTTTACGTGTTATCTGTTTTATTCTGTGTTCTATTGTGACGTCCAAAAGTTATATATAAATACAGATATATATACCGCGATATATATACACCGCGACCCACTTTATATATATATATATATATATATATATATATATATATATATATAGTGGGTCGCGGTGGTCTAGGGTGTAGAGCATTGGACTACTGACCGGAGGGCCCCGGGTTCGATTCCCGGGCAAGGCACTTTGGGAACCTTCAGCTCCACCAAAGCTGGTATTTTCGGGTACCAGATCTTCTGAGAAACCATAGGTCTCTGCGAGGTGAGATGGAAGGATAGCGGGGAT
Organism: Hetaerina titia; assembly: GCA_037158775.1. NCBI lineage: Eukaryota > Metazoa > Arthropoda > Insecta > Odonata > Calopterygidae > Hetaerina > Hetaerina titia. Next base: position 166,964 of record CM073769.1, read on the forward strand.
TACTGGAGTGACAATTATAGAGTGATACTATATACAGCGGCGGGGACGAGAGCCAACGAGGGGTTGCCGTAATTTTAAATAAAGGGGTAGGAAGAAGCATAGTCAACATAGAGCAAGCAAATGATAGAATTTTATTCGCAGAGATTAAAGCAGAGCCGACGAACATGGTCATTGTTCAGGTATACTATACATGCCACCGAGCAACCACAAGGAGGAAGAAGTCGATAGGATGTACAATGAGTTAGAGGAAATAATGGCGTGTGTTCCTGCAGGGAAACATTTGGTATTGATGGGGGATTGGAATGCGACGGTAGGCGAAGGAAGAGATGGGGGTGAGGTGGGGGACTATAGGTTAGACATGAGGAATGAACGCGGGGAGAAAGCAATTGAATTCTGCAGGAGACAGGGGTTAGTCATCACAAACACATGGTTTAGACACCACAAAAGGCGTAGGTATACATGGAAAATGCCAGGTGACTCAGAAAAGTATCAGTTAGATTATATTATGGTTAGGCACAGGTTTAGGAACAGTGTGATGAATTCGCACAGTTTCCCAGGAGCGGATGCGGACTCTGACCACAATTTAGTTGTTATGAAATGTCACGTGCGTTTCAAGAAGATAAGGCAAGGGCGGCGGTTTCGGAAATGGAATTTAGAAGCATTAAATGGATTAACGAAGAAGGAGTATCAGCAGGCTGTAGAGAAAATGATGGATGACGGTAGGGAACTGAGTACTATAGGAGAAAAATGAGAATGTATCAAGCAAGGGATATCAGAAGCAACAAAAGAGACTATAGGAACCGTTAACGGGAAAAGAACAAGAAACCCTGGGTCACGGATGAGATGATTGCAAAGATGGATGAGACAAGAAGATGGAAGAATGTAAACACAGAGTTAGGCAAAATGAAGTACAAAGCGTTAAACAATAAATAGAGAAGGGCCACAAATAAAGCAAAAGAATAATGGTGGAAAACGCAAAGCGAGGATATGGAAAGTTTACAGAAGAAGGGTGAAATTGGTGCTCTATACAGCAAGGTTAAATTATTATCGGGAAGTAAGAAGGCAAGATCTGTGCTAATAGTTAATGATAAGTGGGATAAGATAATAGCTGAACCAGGAAAAATCCAAGAGAGATGGAAGGAATATATAGAAACACTGTATGGTAAAGAACTTAGGCCGACAATGTTTAGACATAGAAGTGGAACATGACATTGGACAAGATTGCTTAGGTCCAGGCATACTGGACGATGAAATAGAAAGGGCAATGAAGGAGATGAAAGCAAATAAGGCCGTGGGGATAGACAACATCCCAATAGAACTGTTGAAAGGTTTAGGAAAATGCGGGAAGAAGGCCCTATATGGACTGATTCGTAGAATCTATGAAGAAGGAATCTGGCCGGAAGATTTTGTGAGATCGGTGTTAGTTCCTATTCCGAGAAAGGTAAAGGCTACATCATGTGAGGATTACAGAATAATACGTTTGACATCCCACGCAGCTAAAGTTATTCTCAGGATCATCAACAAAAGGATAGAGGGTAAGGTAAATGATTACTTAGGGAGGAAAGCGCATGAATACGATGGGGATGTTGGACGGGATGAAGGGAGGAAAGAAGTACACCGAGATGAAGAGGGACCTGATATAGATTAGTTTGCTAGGTGGGGAGTCACAAAATGTTTATTTGATAGTAGTGTCCATCCAAAAACCTACCTTAACCGGTAGATTACCTAATAATAATATATAATATATTTCTATATATATACATATATATTATACATATATATGTGTATATATATATATATATTATATCGGCTCGACCAAAATCAATTCGTTCATTTTGGACAGATGATTTATGTGATTACTCGGACAATGGAAAACCGGATAATATACGAATGCTTACACTCACAACTTACTACTATGCTAACGGTGAGTGGAGAAAAATATATGAGCTCGAAAGAAATAGTTTCAAAGTGTTTGAAATTTAAATCACGCTAATGATCAATTTAACTCTCTGCATAAAAACACGAGTTTTGATTAATTTCCTCTGTTTTTAATAGCTGTATATTTAGGTCAAGTTAAATATTAAACTAATGTTTCATTCTCGCCACGACATGAGAGGATAAGTGCAGGTTTCCGGCAAGCGGAGTGGGACGTTTTTGGGGGTCAGAAGAGGGGCGAAAGAAGATTGTCAGGGGGAGGAGGGGCAGAAGAGGACAAAGGGGAGCACGAAGGGGGGAGAGGTAGCCGTGTTATTTGTTGAGGGAGGGGTCGTTCCTAACGAGGTGATGAGAGACGGGGGCTGAGGGAATTTATGTTCTTCATTGGAGAGGAGTGGCCAGAGGGGCGGCGTCGGGACCGCCGGCCCTAGGAACTCGCCCGCTGCGATGAAAATACGCTGTTTAATAATTCCATCAACAATAAGAAATACACTTCAGAGTTGTAATAACTATTACACTTGCAAAATGAATAATAAAATATACCAATTCATTACATAACCTGCGATAATGGGTTTAAAAAATTTCCAGTCTTCTGAAATTGAGGCCAGAATTCGCGCGCATTATCGCGATTGAACTTTAAACATTTCGAGTTCGAGAAAAGTTCATGGTTATAACGTGTAACGCTGTTTTTTGAAAATGAAAACATGAATTTAATAAAAAAGGATCTTAGACCTTTGCGGGTTATTTTTGTATCTGCAATTATTCCATCGAGTACACCCTACAAAAAATTTGTCATGCACCTAAATTCTGACAGGAAGAAATTTTGAGGAAGAAGTACTGACAAAGAATTTACATATTAGTAGATTAATTAGCAAATAGCATAGCGGATTAATCCTATGGTGTTGAGGCTTCACTTGTGGGATTTGCGCATAACCTTAGTATCGAGTGGAACTTCGTACCTACTTTGCTACATATCTTAGCTGACGATGCCGTATCAAGTTGGGCCACGTTTTCTTAAGTGCAAAATTCTGTAGAAAAGTAGATGGGCTGTTCTTTCTGATATTACGGAACTCACAGTGAACATGAAGGGAATTAGGTGTTTAAAGCGTCATATCATCAACTGATGTTTTAATATATAAAAATAAAATAGCAACAAGTTTGTGATAACCCACGCAAAGTACTAATCAATAAAAATTACACAGCAAATAGAAAATTTGAGGGGTTAACTGACCTTACGTGGTATTCGACCCACCCAAAAAAATCCATCAATACTGCTACGAAATTTGCAATGCACCTAACTATAGAATAACGTAACTTAATTCACTTAATTCTTTTCATGGGAATCAAAATCGATAGCTTAGCGTTCACTACAAAGATGAAATCTTCGCTTGCTTGGAAAGGCCAATTAGGAATTTAAGATAGACCGCAGGGAATCAGACGTCTTTAGGAGACGATTGCTAATGAGTAGATTAAAGAGGGCTAGACAAACAAACCGCAGCAACCACTGTGGCGGTTGAACAGAATTCGGTGGCACCAGATCCAGCAGAAATTCAGCACATGTTGAGTATTTTATTTTTTATTTGATTTTTATCAATTACAGGAATTACAACCGTGAAGAGAGGAAGTGAAAGGTCATCCTAGATGCGTTATCTTTTTTTTGAAAAGAAGGGAATTTTCAATTAGAGCGCTGAATACGACATTAGCGTGCGTTGTTAACTAGTTCAAGAGAATTGAATTTTCTGCTCTCCCAATGTTATTTATGAGTGAGAAAGGAATACAAGGAACTGAACAGGAACTAATTTTTATTCGTAGCGGAGAGAATAGGATAAAAAATATTCCTCGCTATTTAATGAATCAAAAACAGATATCATCAAAACGTGGACTTACTTCATTCATTCGAAAAATAAAAGACAACAAAAATTAAATGAAATAAACTCAGGCCAATGACGATTTGGACAGATAGAAGAAATCCAGTGGAAGAGCATACGATTGAGGTACAAATGGGTGCAGATGATGAAGACGGTTAATGAGAGCTTAAGGATACGTTATCAGAATGATCGCAATTAATGAATGTATATGCGTTGTCCGAGTCAGTGTCACATGTGTATCCTTTAAGGCCATTAACTTTAGTGGTGTGACTATTATGAAAATAGGGATAAGTACGCAGTAAAGTGATACGTAATAATAGTTTATTTTGAAAGCTAACTCTAACTCCGGATGTCGCTAAGTAACTTTTCATCATCAAAACATCATTTAAAAGTAAAATATCTAAAATTTATGATTATTATAATTCACTATAAAACTTTCTGGAATCCAGGGTGATGAGGTCACTCATCGGATACGTAAAAATAACCCAAAATTCTCTCCAAACCAATAAAAAAATACATGAGAAAACGTGTGTCAATAATGATCCACTGATCCATACGAGATCTTGAAAAGTTGTTCACTATATTGTTTACAGTTTGAAGGGATTTTTTAGAGGAATCCGTTGTCTATTTCGGCGCGATATTTCTATTAAAATTCAATATTTTTAAAAATTCATTTTAAATTTTTAAAAATAAGTAATTTAAAATGGATAATGGGATTCCAAAATATTGCATAAGAAGTGAATTTTTTCGAGTCCCACAACGGTGAGAGCTGTCGGAGAAAAACTGAACCCGGGGCACGTCGAGCGGGAGAAGGCAGCCTGCGACACAGACACATTTCCGAAGGTTGGGGGAGAGGTGGGGGATGGGCGAGGCGGCAATATTAGGGGCGCGGGGGAATGGGCGGCAGATGAGTTTATTTGTGGGTACGGGGGAGGGGTTCGGGGAGGGAGTGGGTGGACGCACGCCGCCCGCTCCATTAGGGGAGTGAGTGCTTCCGCCGGCGTCGCCCCGATGCCCATCGAGGGGGCGTGGGAGAGGGGAGATGTGGGAGAGGAGGGCGGGCGGGTAGCGAGACGTGCCCGATATTTTAAATCGACCCTTTTTTCTCTCATATATTCGATGCACTGAAAAAGGTTTAGAAACGATTGAGTTTTTTAATCTTCGCCATGTGCCTTGTATTGTATTGCATTATTTTTTATCGTGCCCATTTCTTTATGATGGTTAGGAACTAAATACTCCACAGCTGGCTTCCCGTTGTTATCTTTGCAATGTGTGTTGTGAAAATTCGTCTCTCGACGTTTAGTGGAGCATCAGTTTTCACAGAAAAACCTTTTCCCGAGTAATTCTTTTGATGTGTTCATTTACTCTTTTGGTAGGAAAAAATATTTACAGCTAGATTGGAGAATGAAAATTATAAATTTCGATGAGAGGCTGCAACAGCAGTTAGTGTTTTGAGTTTAAAATGAAACATTCGATCCTTTTAAAACTTAAACATTCACTCGGAAAATTTCTTCAGGTTGTTTTTAAAAAATATGTTCACTTTCATGCCAACATTCTTGTGAAAATATGCAGTTTCACAGTACCTACAAGAGCAAACCAGGCCACGGCTACCACCGTGTCACAGATCAATATTGAGCATTTTGTTTTCGCGTTCAATTTAAAGTGGTTGAGTTCTATCATATTGACGAAGGATGCCGACTTTTTTAGTTCCTGGGAACAGAAAAGCGGAGGCAGTAGAGGGGAATAAATCGCCACATTTCTCTCTGCCTCAGTCCAGAGCAAGGGGAATTCCACTGGCCATCGGGGTTGCTAACAGGAACAAACTGTAGCATCCACTATATATATAATCATAAAAAAGATTCACTAAAATGGCAATGGAAGACCTAGTAGCCGGAAAAAGAACGTCTAAATATCAAAACACAAATTCTATAAATAATACAACCTACAATAAAACAGCATTAATGCAAGTGTCATAAAACTGATCGAACAGAAACTATTAAAAAAAAACCATTAAATAACTTTTGAGAATATTATTAAATATATAAACATATAAAAATTGCGATGATATAGAAGCACTCACGAGAGTAATATAACGGTACAAGAGAACACAAAATAAAATAAAAGAGATAACACGTTAAAGACACATTGTAGATTGCTTAAGCTTTCGGCTATATATATATATATATATATATATATATATATATATATATATATATATATATATATATATATATTTAACCTATCAACTATATTTAACTATCAAATGTTTCCCTGCAGGAACACACGCGAGAGGATATAATCGCGTGTGTTCCTGCAGGGAAACATTTGATAGTGATGGGGGATTGGAATGCGACGGTAGTGGAAGAAAGACAGGGTGGTGAGGTGTGGGACAATGGGTTAGGCACGAGGAATGAACGCGGGGAGAAAGCAATTGAATTCTGCAAGACACAGGGGTTAGTCATCACCAACACATGGTTTAGACACCACAAAAGGCGTAGGTATACATGAAAAATGCCAGGGGACTCAGAAAGGTATCAGTTAGATTATATTATGGTTAGGTGCAGTTTGAAGAACAGTGTGATAAATTCGCACAGTTTCCCAGGAGCGGATGCGGACTCTAACCACAATTTAGTTGTTATGAAATGTCACGTGCGTTTCAAGAAGATAAGGCAAGGGCGGCGGTTTCGGAAATGGAATTTAGAAGCATTAAATGGATTAACGAAGAAGGAGTATCAGCAGGCTGTAGAGAAAATGATGGATGACGGTAGGGAACTGAGTACTATAGGAGAAAAATGAGAATGTATCAAGCAAGGGATATCAGAAGCAACAAAAGAGACTATAGGAACCGTTAA